>OX155968.1:26837226-27269106 GCA_944548615.1 Micropterix aruncella
GGAGAAAGTGCAAAGGCGGGCAACCAAGATGGTTCCATCCCTAAGGAACGAGCCTTATGAAAACCGCTTGGATGCACTGGGTCTTACTACACTTGAGCAAAGAAGACAAAGAGGGGACCTCATCGAGACGTTTAATATTCTGAATGGTCATTATGATGTAGCCAACCTTAATGCAATGTACACAATGAACACCAACGAGAAACTCCGTGGACATTCCTTAAAACTAAACCGAAACAGTTTTAGTTCCAACCCAAGAAAGTACTTTTTGACTAACCGAGTGGTGGACTCTTGGAACAAACTACCACAAGAAGTGATAAGTGCTATCTCAGTGAATGGTTTCAAAAATCTACTAGACAAACATTTTGTAAAAATGGCAATTAAAAGGTGTAAGGAATAAAATAAAATAAAGACAAACAGTACACTCAACACGTGAAGTACACGCACCAGCTGCAAAAGCTGCTAGTGTATATAAATAAATAATAATAATAATGCACATTCGATTAGCTGATGCCGCACGGTGAGCAAACCGTCCAGGAGAACCCAAAGGACGATTCCCAAGGGAACTGGAGTCACAGAGTCCTACCCGGGCTCCCACTTCTGTGAGGAGGCTACAGGATGGGTGTTGACCTGTGAGTTGGGCCGACCCTAATCATAATGGCCCAACTGCACTGGGCCCATTAGCTCCCCAAAGACAAAGTTTGCAACAATCATAATACGAAACAAAGAATAAAACTTTACTTTAAAATTAATAAACCCACAGCAAGTTATATATATCCTTCTTTAGCGACTGCATAGCGACTGCATTGTAGATTCTAGTGACTTCTTCGACCACGAGGAAAAGATGCAGTAGCAGCCGTGGTTACTGCCACCCATTGTCCATCACCATAGGTCTTTTTAGTCTTCTCAGAGTCCATTGTTCGGGAGCAGTCAAGTGCGCAGGCTATATTATAGTGCACAGGTAGGCGCGCGACCACGGGTGCACTCTCTCTTCCTCCCTCTTCTGAACCTCTACTATACATGGACTATACTCAATTTTAAGATACTGAGGAACATACAACCAAACGACTTCATACATTGTATTATATTTATATGTAACTAGCTTACCCATGCCCACTTCGTTGGGCGGTAAAACTTTTACCTGTGATGAAATTATGAGTGTGGTTCGGTTAGTACTGAGTGCTATGATTTATTTCCTTACTGCCAAAAGAAGGGTTATATTTTTACTGCATATGTATGTATGTATGTATTTGCATGCCAATTCGACTATAATACCTTTATTTGTGAGTGTCATCTTGTGAGTCTTATTTGTGAGCGTATTATCTCTTTAACTATTTATGCAGTAAAAGGGAAATTATATGCAGTAAAAGGGAAAAGTCTTTTGTTTTGAACACTTGACGATAAATTTACTTATTTTGATAAGAATTCATAATTGTTGGTAATATGACCAACAAACATGACCTAACGATTTAAATTATTTTTTTAATGTAAAAAACTACTTTTTGTGACATAAATATAAAAGTTAGACATATGCTGTCACTGACTTTTTTGTAGGCATTATCAAGCTCTACAACTTTTCTCTAGAACTTAATCATATATCTCTCATAGTTAAGGCAGCGTTAGTTAGAAACGTTTTCGTTCGACCGCTTATTCTCCGTCTTACTTTGCAAATCCGACTACCACGAAAAAGTCTTTTCATTTTTCGGATTAATATATAGCCTATGACACTCACAAATAACGTGGTTTTCTATTGGTAAAAGAATTTTCAAAATCGGTTCAGTAGATCCAGAGATTACTTCCTACAACGTCACAAACTTTACCTCTTTATAATATTAGTATAGATAATTACGTTCAATAAGTGTGAAAATGGGGTATATTTACCATATATAAAATAAATAAAAACACTCCCGACCTGTAAATTAAACCTGGCCTTCTCTTCTTGTAGTTCGTTCCGGGTTGATTGCAGTTCTGACGACAGTTGATCCGAAAGGAGTCGGAGTTTTGCAGATGCGGTACTACTTTCACCCGTGCGTCTCTTCTCGAGAGCTAAATTTGATGCCAAATTGGTGCACTCCTCCCTACAAAAAAAAATTATTAAAGAATAGAATAACTTAATATAAAACATAACTTGATGAATATTACGCTGGTTTTATTTTTAAAAAATGTATGCACAAATGGCGGACTTATCGCTATTGCGATATCTTACAGTCAACCATTTGATAAAACAATTCCTAATTTTCATAGTACAATACACAAAGAAGTAGTAAAGTTAAATTTAAAATAAACTTATAATGATATATGTCAGTAACTTATGCTAAGGCTGCCCAGGAAAGGACAAAGAAGAGGACAAGGTGAGGTATTTGGTTAGTGGCTGTGTAAAAATAAATGTTTCTTCAACAACTTTTTAAAAGTATGCAGCGAAGGTGCATGCCTGATAGTGAGGGAGCTGATTCCATAAACGAGCAGAATGGACTGTAAAAGAGTGCGTATCGTAACAGAAGAATGATGTATCGGAATGGCGAGTGTGTTATCCCGGCTCGATCGAAGTGGAAGACCGTGGCCTACCAAAGGGTGGAAATTCTCCTTGAGATAGGAGGGTGAAGTGGGGTTATTAAGTATGTTGTAGAGTAGCGACAACGTATGCAAATTTCTTCGATCGCGAATAGGAAGCCAAAAAAGTTGCTCCAGAAAGCAGCTAACGTGGTCGAACTTTCGCAAATTAAAAACATACCTGAGTAAGATATTTTGCAGACGCTCCAGCTTATTCAAAATAACCTCACTGGCATCTGAATTACTTAATGAATTGAATCTTTATTGCATACACATTTTTACAAATGCATACTCTCAGCGCGCTGCTTTTACTGTTTTATTTATTTATTTTTATAAAGTAATTTACAAAAAAAATACAATTTCTGATTAAAACGTCAAAAACACATTAACCCTTGGAGTAAATGGGTATTTTCATGGAAGCATCTGTCTCTTTTGCAGGATTTTCGGCGACATCGACCTTAAAGTACTATAACTACGAAACTACTACACAAATTATAAAAAGAACAACTGCACAATGATTGCATTGAAATTTCGAATCATTTTGTAAAACAATTAGATAATTATGAATAAATGTGAGAACGTCAAAGAAGTGAAAAAAACGCGGAACCAGATCTGGTCGTATCATACTCAACGGATAATTGTTTCAGAACCAGATTTGGTCGTATCATACTCAAGGGGTTAAACTAAATTGAGTAAACCACAGAAAGAAATTAAACTATTATAAGATGATGTTTATTGTCGGATGTCGCCTAACTAAGCGATGCTTGTGCTTGGGCGGACATTCTATAAACACAGTGTACATTACACAAAAAAGTAAAAAAAAAAAAAAACAAAAGTAAGGAATATGTAAAATGATTGAAAACTTAGTAGTTATTCATAACCAGTTTCAAATAATCGTAATCAAATAATAATAATATACACATTATATAAAAAAATAATTTAACCAGATATAAAAAAACAAAAAGCAATTAAAAAAACTTAATAAAAAAAACAATAATCATCATAGTCATACTCAAATCATAATCAAATAGTCAGATATAAAAATAATTCAAAATGGTAAATAACATAGTTCAATCAATTGAAAGGTTAAAAATAGTTCAAATAGTCATAATCGACAAAGTTATCAAAATATGCAATAAGAAATACTCAGTTAAATATTTTATAATAATTTTTTGTCTAAAACAGGGATACCATCACCTAGCAGCCACTTCTTTAACTCTTTTTTGAAGACTTGCTAACTGGGCGTCTCTTTTATACATACAGGGAGGATTTTATACATTTTTGGGCCAATGAACAGGAAATTTCTTTGACCAAAAGCTGTTCTCATGAGATGCACATTCATGTAAACTCCAAGTGCTCCAGCTGCACCGTTATTTACTTAACTGCCCGAGCTGCACAAAACCGTTGGCTACTAAGAACTAAGAGCTCGCTGCCTTGGAACAAGTCCTGGCACTTAGTTGGGCGGCAGCAGTAGACCTATGCTAATGCTCATATCGGCCGTGTTCAATTTTTATTTTATAAGAATAAATGTAATAATGTTATTGGATATGAATATTAGTAAGACAAATATGATTTGTAAATGTGTTGATTCATTAATTAAATATATTTTATTTATTTATTTTATTTATCCCTAGTATTACATGATTAAATTTCCTATAGTATATTTTACATCATTTAGTCGTACATACAAAATGTGAACCCTGGAAATTTACTAAAGGTATCACCTCACTAGGCAGAGCCTGTATTGAGGTGATATTTAGTACTGCGTTCATCTGCCGGGTGTATAGGTAATTTATTTAATCTTGGGAAATCCTACAAGTGTATATTGTATAACTATTATAGTATATAGGTATATATATTAAACAAAAATATTTATTAAATTAAATGAGATATAATATATATGGGAGATATATGAATACAGTTATGAGGCTAATGAGATAATAATAACAATAATAAGTAATATAAGTCATCTGTGCACCTATTTAATAACGTTAGTTACTAACGACTCACAGTGCTCCCTCGTCGATTGTAACAACCATAATGTTACCAGTCTTTTGTAGTGAGCGTCATTTTGAATGATTGTAGCTTGGCCTAATTGCGTGGTAAATATGTTATGGAGTTTTTTCGCTAGGTAAACATAGTGTCTTTGTCCAAAGGTCGTTCTCATTTTTGGTTGTACATGTCTGTCTTTATGTCTTGTGTCGTGTCTATGGGCGTTACTGGTCGGCTTGCTGTTGTCCCGTTGGAGTTCTTTCCTGTAGCATATCAAGACCTGCCGTACGTTATAAATAAATAAATCTTTTGCTACTAAACACTGTAGTATCCAAGGTCAAACCAGCGGATAACCCAGTCCAGCATCATTTTGACCGTTCCGCTAAGAATTTTTGTAAAATAAAAGACAAACGGAGCTGTCATGGAATTCACCGACCGAAGTCGGGCCCATCATATAGTGTTATTACACTTCTGGGGGGTGAGCAGTGGATTCCGGACTAAAGACCGGCTGTGGTAGGTTTAGGACAGCTGTCTTGCCACATGTGAGCGTTCACCTTACCACCCATTCACTCCCCCTTCGAAGCCATAGAATTTGAGATGCGGAAATCGCGTTTTTAGAGAGAACTGGGTCAGGCTTTCTAACAGTATATTGAAAACGATATTAAATATCGTCGGGGAGAGGCAACAACCCTGAAACAGTCCAATTGAATATGATATGGAGCGGGTAGTCCATTCTTGAGCTTTGACATGGAACGGCAGACAGTTGTAATAGGAGGTTACAATGTCACGCACGACAAGTGGGAAGTTGTACCAGCGGAGTGCAAAGTTAAGAAGACTGTGTCGGACTGACCCAAAAGCGTTTTCTAGGTCGAGCCAGCATACGTTAATTTGGCGCTCGATAATATTATCGACTCCACTACGAAAAACTAATATTCTTACTTTAATATTTCCAGCTTTGTTTTAAGGCTTTCAGCTTCTGACTTCAGTGTGGCATTCTCGTTTTGTAGAGTTTCTTCTTGGCTGTGATCTTTCACCTGGTTTTGTCGCAGGACGCTCTGAGCTCGCATCTGTACAAATAAAAGAAATTTAATTACAGGAGTTATTAAAGTTGAAGAGCCAATTGGTCATTTTCTAAGGATAAGTGACGACAGATCAACATCTATCCTGATTCTTAGAAAACATACGTTTCCAGACTCCTGCGGTCAGTTGCACAGATTTAGCACTGCCTGGTATGCACAACGGCCCAGAGCAACAGGAGGCAATTTACCCCGGCGAAAATACCACATTAAAAACGATGTTTTTGCGAAAGTGCAAATCGCCCATGCGTAACGCGGGGATTTTTCGTTACAAATATTTCATTACATAACGTATTAGATTGTTCACGCACTACTATGATTTAGCAGCTAGGATTTTTTACTACGAAATGCAATGTATAGTGAGGACAGGGCTCTAATCTATACTAATATTATAAAGAGGTAAAGTTTGTGACGTTGTAGGAAGTAATCTCTGGATCTACTAAACCAATTTTGAAAATTCTTTTACCAATAGAAAGCCACATTATTTGTAAGTGTCATAGGCTATATGTTAATCCAAATAATGAAAAGACTTTTTCGTGGTAGTCGGATTTGCAAAGTAAGTCGGAGAATAAGCGGTCGAACGAAAAAGTTTCTAACTAACGCTGCCTTAACGATGAGAGATATATGATTAAGTTCTAGAGAAAAAATGTAGAGCTTGATAATGCCTACAAAAAAGTCAACGACAGCATATGTCTAACTTTTATATTTAACCCCTCAAGCCCCGATTGGCCGATATCGGCCACAACATGATTCAGCGTGACGGCCCTGTTTTAATTTAATTTTAATTTAATTTGTTTGATTTTATTATGTTTTATTATGTTAATATGTTTCATTTTAATTATGGGTACAGTGGTTTGGCAGTAATTAATGGTTTGGTGAGACAGTGTCGTAATTCAATTTTTTTACTAATTTTTACTAAAAATTTTTGGGACAGCAACTTGTCAATCGGCTGAGGGGCCGAGGCCTGAAGGGTTAAGTCACAAAAAGTAGTATTTTATATTAAAAAATAATTTAAATCGTTAGGTCATTTTATTGGTCATATTATCAACAATTATGAATTCTTATCAAAATAAGTAATTTTATAGTCTCAAGCGTTTAAAACTTTTCCCTTTTACTGCATATAGTTTCCCTTTTACTGCATAAATAACGGTATTATAGTCAAATTGGCATGCAAATACATAAATACATATGCAGTAAAAATATAACCCTTCTTTTCGAAGTCAAGAAATAAATCATAGCACTCAGTACTAACCGAACCACACCCATAACTTCATCACAGGTAAAAAGTTTTACCGCCCAACGAAGTGGGCACGGGTCAGCTAGTATTACAATAAACTATATAAAAGTTTTAATAAAACGCTCCTAAAACTAAATTTCCTTAAAATGTGCTCCTCAAAACAAAACAAAAAGGCAATTCTATTATAAAATCGGCAGTAAATAAACATAACACTCTGTTAAATAGAGTGTGACGAATAGAATAGACTTAAAACTAATATAAAGAGATAAATAACATTATATATAAAGAATAGAAAAATATAAATATATAATATATAAATAAATACAAACGGAGCTGCCATGGAATTCACCGACCGGAGTCGGGCCCATCATAATACTATTTTTTTTTTTTTTTTACACTTCTGGGGGGTGAGCAGTGGATTCCGGACTTACGAACCGGCTGTGGTAGGTTTAGGACAGCTGTCTTGCCACATGTGAGCGTTCACCTTGCCACCCATTCACTCCCCCTTCGAAGCCATAGAATTTGAGATGCGCAAATCGCAGTTTTAGATAATTTTTCTAAGAAAGAGTTGATTATTTTTCTGGAAAGGCCAAGATCTTTAAAGAGGTGAAATAGAGATTTAGCTGGCAGGCCACGAGCGCCAACTTCCACCGCGTGAAGGTGAACAGTGAAGCCGTTCCGGGTTACGGCATTTGCAAGATCATGGTATTTATTTAATTTGTACTCGTGGTCTTTTGGGATATTTGATTCCCATGGAACAGTTAATTCTACGATAAGAGCCACCTTCCGAGATAGAGAGTAAAGAGTTATATCTGGACGGAGGGCTGTGCATCCGAGACTTTCAGGGAATTTATACTGCTTAGAGACCGAATCAACCTCCAGAATCCAATCTGTAGCTTTCTCGATTATTGAGAAAGGTTTTGTAGTTAAATGTTTTTTGCCTTTAGAGCCATCCCGCACAAACTGTATTGGGGGTTTGGAGGATACTGTCAAACCCTTGTTGGCACGAGCCACTGAGAGACTAATTACCTCGCGAATAACAGCGAGAACTTTGTCATGGCGGTAAGTGTACCGTCCTTGATCTAAGGCCACCTTGCAGCCAGCTAGAATGTGTCTAGCTGTGCAAGGGGTATTGCTACAGAGGGGACAAGAACTATCCTCGGCAAAGCTCCAACGAGCGAGGTTACTGGGGTCTGGAAGTGTATGCTGAAAGGCATTCAAATAAAATTTCAGCATCTCTGGCGTCCAGTCATAGAGCATTACCTTCCAGTGCATTGGAGGCGGAATGCAAAAGTCCCCAATTGTTGTCCAATCATTCTGGCATTGAAGGCCAATAGCATGAGCCATACTCTTGCTGTCGTAATCTCCCCGCAAAAGAGACTTCTTCAAGTCCACGTCGCTCGTGGTTGTACTGCCATACCCCAGACCAGTGCCATTCTGGCTGATTCCAGTAAGGAACTTTTTGTGGAAGTCTACGCGGGCTTGTAGATCATTTGAATCACTACGGCCACTTATTACGTGCTTCGATATTGCCGGATCTTTGGAATTGCACAGAATCGAATTTTTGGTTATTCTGGAGTTGGCGTAGAGGAGAGAGGGCAGTTTAAGCGCTAGCCCAAAATTTTGTTTGGACCTGAAGAGAGTCGAGGGGTCAGCTGGTTTGGCTAAGGACAGCCAGGATTTTAAACTAGCTGTCACCAGCGCATCTAGACGGGACAGTTGGGTTTTGGTAAAATCGTAAATAAGAAAGGGCCATGACAAATGTGACGTTAGATAATTGTCATAGATCCAGGCCTTACGAGGGCCAGAAATTAGCAAGGCATCTATTTTCGCCAGGCAACTTTTGAAATGCTCTATAACATGATCGCCCGAGACGTCTGTTCCCTGATGGGTGATTTTTCTGCCGAGGAATTTGAAATGATTGTTTGGGTCTATAAGGGAGATATTAGAGCCCTTATAGACCAATTTGGGGTCATAGGATGTAAATTTTGTGCCCATGCGGGCGAGTCCAAGGCAAAAACATTTGGAGGGCTTCACTTTTATACAGCCTGACCAGTCGCAGAAAAGCTCCACTTTCTGTAATAGCAGGGAAAGCTGCTTGGGGCTTCTGGTGATGAAAGTTAGGTCGTCGGCAAAAGCGAGGCACGACGAGGTGTATTGGCCGT
The DNA here is from genome assembly GCA_944548615.1 of Micropterix aruncella. Lineage (NCBI taxonomy): Eukaryota > Metazoa > Arthropoda > Insecta > Lepidoptera > Micropterigidae > Micropterix > Micropterix aruncella. Next base: position 26,846,244 of record OX155968.1, read on the forward strand.
CTGTTTTAAAACGGTAGCCCCACTTCCTGTCAAACTGGGTCAGGCTTTCCAGAAGTATATTAAAAACTATATTAAAAATCGTCGGGGAGAGGCAACAGCCCTGAAATAGTCCAATTGAATATGGTATAGAGCGGGTAGTCCATTCTTGCGTTTTAACATGGAAAGTCAGACAGTTGTAGTAGGAGGCTACAATGTCACGCACGACTGGTGGGAAGTTGTACCAGCGGAGTGCAAAGTGGAGGAGACTGTGTCGGACTGACCCAAAGGCATTCTCTAGGTCGAGCCAGCATACATTGATTTGGCGTTCGTGCTGTCTCGCATCCTTGATGGCAGCAGCCAGGAGAGAATTGTGCTCGAGGCAGCCCGAGACGCCACGCATGAAGCCTTTTTGAACTGATACTCCAAGGTACTCATTCCGGTGCATGAATTCGCTCATCCTCGTGTGGACTATGCTAAAAAAGATTTTGGCCACAGTGTCTGTGAGAGCAATGGGCCGAGCGTCCTTTGGTCCGGTGCAAACTGGGACCTTCGGAATTAAGATGACTGTCGCTCGGCCAAAATTCTGTGGGACTACACCGCTATTCCAAATATTTCGGAAGATGGATCCTAAATATTGCAGAAGGCAGGGGCATTTTTTGTATACTAAATAGGGAATACCATCGGGACCCGGAGTAGAGCCCGACGGCTTCCTCTTTACTTGATTAAGAATCTCATCTAGAGATGGAGGTTGAGAAGCAAAAGCTACCGTAGGCAGGGGCGGAGGTGTAATGCCCGGCGGAGGGCTGTAATTATGGAGCCGCATTGGGTCCTCATACGTGGTCGAAAAATATTCCGTGGCCATTTCTTCCGGGATTTGGATTTTTCCCTTGGCGGCAGACAAAACCGTTTTGCTGTAGTTAAAACGGTTTTTGTCGAACCGGGCTTCCTCTTTGGATTTGAGAAATGCTGCCTTGCGCTTGTCGTTTTGCGTTGCTACGCTCTGTATGAGTTTTAGTATAGAGCGGTACGCGCGCGAGAAGTTGTGGCAGAGGGCTTTATCCCCGGCTTTCTTGGCTTCACGTAACTGGCGACGAAGTAGCCGCTTTTGCCTACGGAGCTTTGCCTTAAATGCGTTTTCTCTGTGAACCGGGTCGACATGGGTAGATTTAGGGTAAACACCCGAGAAGTATTCATGGACCGCCACCTGGAAGGACGACAGCTGGACGCTGGCAGGGGCATTACGGTTCACAGAGTGGTCAAGAATAGAAGTTAAATTATTATTATGAAATTCCCAGTCCTCTTTCGCAAGTGAAGGGAATTTTAGAGGAGGGAAGGATACGATTTGCGCGGGTAGAGGAGACCGGTCGGGTGACAAACTGCGGGCAGATGTGGAGTCAAGGGACATGTGAGGTTCAACTCTGTCCGTAACTCCTTGCGACGGTTTAAGACACTGACGTGCAGCGTCGCTATCATCGTGCCCAGCAATGTGTTTTTTTAACCATGCTAATCGTTTATATTGTTTCCCGCAGATAGGACAAGCAAGGTCCGGTGTCGTTTTAGCCGTGTCGTTGTTTGGGGTTTCAACTGGGGTAGCGGGAATTCTCCCCCCCTGATAGGCCGCTTGGGGGCATATTTCTTTTTTTTTCTTTTTTGCTTTATATATAATCGGGTCTGGCTTGCAAGGCCATCGACCCGATGCGTTCTTTCACGCCGTCCACCGTCTCTCCGGCTGTCACAACTCTTTCGTTGTTGTCATCCTGATGATCAGGGGGTTTACAATAAATACAAACGGAGCTGCCATGGAATTCACCGACCGGAGTCGGGCCCATCATAATACAATTTTTTTTTTTTTTTTTACACTTCTGGGGGGTGAGCAGTGGATTCCGGACTTACGAACCGGCTGTGGTAGGTTTAGGACAGCTGTCTTGCCACATGTGAGCGTTCACCTTGCCACCCATTCACTCCCCCTTCGAAGCCATAGAATTTGAGATGCGCAAATCGCAGTTTTAGATAATTTTTCTAAGAAAGAGTTGATTATTTTTCTGGAAAGGCCAAGATCTTTAAAGAGGTGAAATAGAGATTTAGCTGGCAGGCCACGAGCGCCAACTTCCACCGCGTGAAGGTGAACAGTGAAGCCGTTCCGGGTTACGGCATTTGCAAGATCATGGTATTTATTTAATTTGTACTCGTGGTCTTTTGGGATATTTGATTCCCATGGAACAGTTAATTCTACGATAAGAGCCACCTTCCGAGATAGAGAGTAAAGAGTTATATCTGGACGGAGGGCTGTGCATCCGAGACTTTCAGGGAATTTATACTGCTTAGAGACCGAATCAACCTCCAGAATCCAATCTGTAGCTTTCTCGATTATTGAGAAAGGTTTTGTAGTTAAATGTTTTTTGCCTTTAGAGCCATCCCGCACAAACTGTATTGGGGGTTTGGAGGATACTGTCAAACCCTTGTTGGCACGAGCCACTGAGAGACTAATTACCTCGCGAATAACAGCGAGAACTTTGTCATGGCGGTAAGTGTACCGTCCTTGATCTAAGGCCACCTTGCAGCCAGCTAGAATGTGTCTAGCTGTGCAAGGGGTATTGCTACAGAGGGGACAAGAACTATCCTCGGCAAAGCTCCAACGAGCGAGGTTACTGGGGTCTGGAAGTGTATGCTGAAAGGCATTCAAACTTGAAGGGGTTATTAAAAAAAGAAAAATACAAAAAAGCGTATATAAATCAATGGTTATACATATTCCCCACCCTCTTCCATACCATGTTGCTATAATGATAACCAATCTTCTGGCAGCACTATAAGATGAAGAACTCTTACCTTATAAACGTTGAACTCAGCAATCAGTGAATCATACTCATTATTTTTCAAATGGCATTTTTCTTCGAGCTCCGACAGCCGCGCCTCCATCTTCTTGGTCCGCTGCAGCAACTCATTCTTCTCGTTGGACAGCGCAATCACCGCTTTCTCCTTCTCACCCAAGGACGTGGCCAGCTGGATGTTCAGGTCCTCGTTGGCCGATTTCAGCTCTTCCACCTGCTGTCCCAGATGGGATATCTGGTCGTTCTTCGCAGATATCATACCGTCACGCTCCTCCATGGACAACGAGGACTTGTGGAGTGAATCCTTGACCTGGCGCGTCTGCATCTCCTCTATCTTTACCTGCTCTTCGAGGAGTTTCAGTTGGGTTTTTAACGAGGTGATGGTCGCCTGGTGTGTGTCAATTGTGGATTCCATCTAAAATAACGTTACAATGTTATATGCAGTGGCTAGTACAGTACAACCTCGATATAACGAACTTGAAGGGGTTATTAAAAAAATCATTATATAACGGCATTTTTAATATCGAGGTTTGCTAAATCGAGTTTTATAGGTCTGCAAAATAAAAATGCACCAATAGAACATCAGAAGTTTGTACAGTACGTATTATGTACAGTACGACGCACGTAAAAAGAGCTCTGGCGGCCGACCTGCGCAGTAACCGAATTTAGGCCAAATTGGCGGTATGAGGTGCGGCGCTACGGAGGGGGTGCTCTTAAGTACAGTAGCACGCAAAAATTTCTTTTTATCACGATGGTTTTGCATAGAAAGGAAAGAAATATGGTGTTAGTATGTTATGATGTTAGATTATGTAAAATTATTGGTGAAGTACGAAAATTTCGATTTCGAAAATTACGAAAAAACAGTTATTATTTTTTTACATAATTAAACAATACCATAGTGTTTTTGTGCGCGACTATACCCCATGCGCAGACATATCCCCTCCACTGTCGCCCAGAGCTCTTTTTACATGCGTCGAACTGTAATACTGTTTAAACTAACATATACAGTACAACCCCGGTTAACCGAAATAAATGGGGGAAAGCCGTTTCGGATAACGATTTTTTTTGGTTAGACTATGAATACATACTCAAACCTTTTAAAAGTACATATTTCTGAAGGTCTGATGGTTAAGCGAATCCAAAAACCTCTTTGTAGGATATACTTAGGTTCTTTATTAACCCTTCGGCTACGTAATTACCAAATTTGTTTGCACATCAAAACACCGTTGACTACGTAACGACCAATATTGGCGGCTTGCTCCCGGAGCGCACAGTAATATTATTTTCTAATTCGAACGCATCCTAAAACCCATCCCAAATATCTCATTATTACCATAGATACATAGACTGCCGCTAGAATAATTTCGCGCGTCATTTCGCGGATATTTCTGGTAAAATTCCATTGTCAAACATCATTATTTTTTTTTTCGAAAAATCATCAAATTTTTTTTTGCTTTTTATGAGCTAATATCTAAATATTTTTGTATATAAATAAGCAAAACGAAATATTACATTTGATAGAGAATCTAATAAGGATCACGATAGTATTTACAATTTCTAAATAGGGTTCCATATTTTTCCGTAAAACAAGTACAAGTTAGAAATGCCGAGTTTTTTTCACTTTTTAGACTTTCTCATATTTATTCATAATTATCTAATTGTTTTACAAAATTAGATTTCAATATTCTATATACGAAATGTCAATGCAATCATTGCACAGTTATTCTTTTTATAATTTCTATAGTAGTTCCATAGTTATAGTACTTTTTATCGAGCGCGGCGATATTGCAAGAAATTCCAATATATCGCCGCGGACCGTCATGAAATTATGCCGCTACTTTTAGTATGTATTTCAGTTAGGACCAGTTTCATCGGCATTGTAACTTTTGCCCTTAGTGTAGCCAATGGGTGTAATATTTAAATTCTGTTTTGAAAACATCAACGTCAGGTCTGCAGATAACATTTCTCCACATAGATTCCACTGCCGAATGCCGTATCTATTTTCAACCCAGAGCTGCACAAAAAAAATCTTCCTTACATAACAACTCAGCTATCATTTTAGCTTTTATTGCAGTATCGGGCCAGTCAAAGGCTTGCCTTTTTCTCGTTATTGAGTGAACCAAAAATAAACAGCTTCGCCTACTTTTCCAAAGTTGGATGTTTTCAGTGATGTTGTTATGATAAGCAACATGTTTCGAGTTCTGAGAAAACAATTTAACGTTTAACATAGGTTTGACTTTTTCATAGGCGTTTCGGATAACCCGGGTTTTGGATAACCCGAGTTCGGTTAACTGGAGTTCTACTGTATACTGTATTTGACTATATAAATACAAACGGAGCTGCCATGGAATTCACCGACAGGAGTCGGGCCCATCATAATACTATTTTTTTACACTTCTGGGGGTGAGCAATGGATTCCGGACTAACGACCGGCTGTGGTAGGTTTAGGACAGCTGTCTTGCCACATGTGAGCGTTCACCTTACCACCCATTCACTCCCTTCGAAGCCATAGAATTTGAGATGCGCAAGAGGTGAAACAGAGATTTAGCTAGCAGGCCACGAGCGCCAACTTCCACCGCGTGAAGGTGAACAAAGAAGCCGTTTCGGGTTACGGCATTTGCAAGATCATGGTATTTATTTAATTTTTACTCATGGTCTTTTGGGATATTTGATTCCCATGGAACAGTTAATTCTACAATAAGGGCCACCATCCGAGATAGAGAGTAAAGAGTTATATCTGGACGGAGGGCTGTGCATCCAAGACTTTCAGGGAATTTATACTGCTTAGAGACCGAATCAACCTTCAGAATCCAATCTGAAGCTTGCTCAATTATTGAGAAAGGTTTTGTAGTTAAATGTTTTTTGCCTTTAGAGCCATCCCACATGATATATATCCCACAAAATATTTCATTACTTTCGTACTAAATAATACTTCAGTACAGTCTACCAGTGACTGCGGTTACGAATCTAATATTGATCCCGTATGTCAATTAATTGAGACTGACAAAAAAATACTGATTAGCAAATTCGTACTGAGTAAGGCCATGAAATGAGTCAAGTGCAAAAGATTTTACATGTGTATCTGAAGATACGGAAGCTTTTCACTCGATGGATATTGCATGATTTGACGGAAAACCAGTATAAATAAGATAAAATACAAACGGAGCTGCCATGGAATTCACCGACCGGAATCGGACCCATCATAATATTATTTTCTACACTTCTGGGGGGTGAGCAGTGGATTCCGGACTAATGACCGGCTGTGATAGGTTTAGGACAGCTGTCTTGAGTTCTTGACACATGTGAGCGTCACCTTACCACCCATTCACTCCCCCCTTCGAAGCCATAGAATTTGAGATGCGCAAATTGCGGTTTTAGATATTTTTTCTAGGAAAGAGTTGATTATTTTTCTGGAAAGACCAAGATCTTTAAAGAGGTGAAACAGAGATTTAGCTGGCAGGCCACGAGCGCCAACTTCCACCGCGTGAAGGTGAATAGTGAAGCATGGTATTTATTTAATTTGTACTCGTGGTCTTTTGGGATATTTGATTCCCATGGAACAAATAATTCTACAATTAGGGCCACCTTCCGAGATAGAGAGTAAAGAGTTATATCTGGACGGAGGGCTGTGCATCCAAGACTTTCAGGGAATTTATACTGCTTAGAGACCGAATCAACCTCCAGAATCCAATCTGAAGCTTTCTCAATTATTGAGAAAGGTTTTGTAGTTAAATGTTTTTACCTTTAGAGCCATCCCGCACAAACTTGGGGTTTGGAGGATACTGTCAAACCCTCGTTGGCATGAGCCACTGAGAGGCTAATTACCTCGCGAATAACAGCGAGAACTTTGTCATGGCGGTAAGTGTACCGTCCTTGATCTAAGGCCACCTTGCAGCCAGCTAGAATATACTGTTTGTATCATTTTATGACGCCGCTGCTTGTAGAGTAGTGTCGTGAAATGATGGCAATGTTTGATGGAGGGCAAATCATTGGCTGTCTATAATATTATGACAAGTGACAAAACCTGGGTGTATGCTCTGTACCGGAAAGAAGAGCCTATCGGCAGAATGGGTATTTCCTTTAGAAGATTTGTTAACGAAAGTTAAGGTTAAGTCGAAGCATTGGTAAGAAAATGGTTGCTTCTTTTTTCGGTAAATCAGGACATTACACAGCAAAGAGTATACTTTGCGTATACTTTTTCAAATCAGTATACTTTGCGTATTTTAACTCATTAATGACTTATGGACTACTATTTTGGGGAAATGCTGCAGCCAGTAAAAGAATCTTTCTTTTGCAAAAGAGAGCACTGAGCATGTATCAGGTAACGACTAGGACCTCATGCAAAGAATATTTCAGCAAGGCAAGGGTAATGACTATGTATTCGGCTTTCATATACCAGTGTTTAATGTATACTAGACAGCACCTAGCAGAAACACCAATTGCAGACATTCACTCGCATCATACCCGCGGTAGCTCCCTTTTATGCGTACCCCGAATACGACTGGCTCCCTTTTATGCGTACCCCGAATACGACTGGCAAAAGTACAGAAAAGCTACTTGTACCTTAGCGTTAAATTCTATAATCTACTCCCTACAAAATTTAAACAGCTGGAGGACATAAAATTTTAAAAAAACATCAAGGAGATGCTGATAGGCCACCCTTTCTATAATATGGTCGAATTTGAGGGCCATGATTTTTCAAATATTGTGCCCATTTAAATTACTTAAAAAAGTAGAACCTTATTGTCTGATTATTTTATATGGTCTTATATCTGTACTTTTAGTTTAAAATGCATAACGTAGATTTAATTTGATTATTTAACATTTTACTGACAATTTGAATATTACGATGAATAATTTTACTACGTATCTTTTCGAATTACTAACTACTTCAAATATTAGGCTTCTATTTTGATTATTTATATTTATAGTTTGACAATCTAGTAGTTGATTCTTGACTACCTATGTATGTTCAGTAAAGAGTAGTAACGAAACTCACTACCTAACCCAATTATTTTGACACTTCCAAGAGCGGTCTTTAGCCGTCAATTGGACACAACGAAAATGTAATGTAATGTAGATCAAAGGACAGTGACTGTCCATTGATACGTCAACACTTGCTTGCCCAGAGTCTTAGAAAATGTTCGCGAAATGCGTCCTCGAAGCAATGTCGTCCTTCACCACGATAACGCGTCCGCACATTCCGCTAAGGCAGCGATGCACAGACCGCGGCCCGCGGGCCGCATGCGGCCCGCCGACACTTTGTGGGCGGCCCCCGTCCTCGAAATTATTTGAAAAATATATTTTCAATATACATAGGTAGAAAACTGTGCAGGCTCGCCGAGCGCCTCACCGCTACGACGTCTCGTTCGCACTTCGCAAACATTTTCAATAATGAATAATGCTAATAAATGTAAGAACCGAAATCGTCTTAACAACGAAAATCTTGAAGGCATTTTGCGCTTAGCCACTACTAAAGTGACCCCTAACATACAAAAAATTGTGTCTTCTACACAATGTCATGTATCTAACTAAGAATAAAATTTATTCTTAGTTAGATATATAGAATATTCTTAGTTAGATAATAGAATAGATGTTATTCCTAGTATATTATACTGTAATATGGATAACAATGATACGTATTTGTAATCTAAAATTTTCCATTCTTTAACTATTGGATTGGCACTGATATATTTTATATTATTATTATGACATTGATACACGTGAGGTTGAATGATCCAAATTTTCAAAGAAGCAGAAAATAAATAATTATTCGAAGACCATAACCATAACATTGTTTCATGGGCCCTCCGTTAGTTGGAAGAAGGTGATGCGGCCCTCAAGTAGAAAAAGTCTGTGCATCGCTGCGCTAAGGTAACAGAGGCAGGTAATTTGAAGGTTTCAAATGAAGAACTTATGACGCGTACACTATACATTCCAAAACCTCGCGACTTTTTGTTTTGTTTCCTAAAATTAAAAACAAACTTAGAGGCACACGTTTTACGAGCCCTGACTCGGTGGTGAATGCGTTCCACGAAGCTATTGAAGAGGTCGCTAAGGAAGACTGGTCCAACTGCTTTTACAATGGTTCCAGCTAATGCAAGAATTCATAAATTGTGAGGGCATATACTTTGAAAAACAAATGTATCATAAGGGCCGAATTTTCAATCGTCAGATAAACTGTCTAATAAGTATCCAAGGAATTATTTTATCTATTGATTTATTCATCGAATAACATTGGCGAGTTTTTCAATCATCAAATAACTGTCAAATAGTTATTGGAAGATATTTCGCTATGTTGGCAGCACTAACTTCAGATAATACACGAAAAGCGAGACAGAATGATTGAACCACTCTATATGCTACAGCGAGAAGCTCTTAAAAAATATTTATTTGCTTTCAACATAACCTCGAATTGCGCGCTTCGTCTATTTGCCGTGTGCGTCTTTCGTGAATTTGCGAGTTTGTCATTTAAAAATGGAAAGTTTAATAATAAAACGAGATAGGTCCGTTAGTTTCACGACAAGTAATTGCATCATAGGTGGTTTGATGCATCATCATAAGCATGAACTAATCTTTATGTATTGTGTTTAATTTGGCCTTCAATTAATGTCAGCAGATACTGGACGGTTTCTTTTTGTAGTCTGAATCTTCGCTTTAGTTCCACATCATCCCATTGTACAAAATTATCCGGTCTGTTTCTCACTACTGTTTGTTTTCTCAGAACCGGTTTTAAGTAATTATAATTTCTGCTTCTTCTTCGTCAGCAACGTCATCTAACACAGCGAATAAATCCATTTCTCAACGCAAAAGATCACCAGATATTATCACAACCTAACCTCTCACTGTCAAAATCAGTTTGACGGATCAATTTATTGGACAAATAACTCGTTATCTGACCCTCGGAGCAGCGGATAACTTTATTCAGCGAATAGTATTTTTATTCCTTTGATAACTGTTAACTGACTATTGAGAAATTAAATTTTGTACTATCTAATGAATAAGCCCTATCCGACTGTATCTGACGATTGAAAAATCGGCCCTAAGTCTAATATCTGGTCTTATTTATCAGAATTCAGATACTTGCAGTATGACCTAAGTAATAACCATTACTAACTAATTTGACAAGTGTTATTACTTATTTACCTGTGCCATTTTTTTCTTATTTTCTTCAAGTTTAAATCCCTGCTCCTTCATCGACCTCTCGTAGTCGGCCATTTCCAAGCTTAGAACACTCTTCTTCTTAGCGTCCTTACGAGCCTTCTCGAGCTGCTCGCGAGTTGATGTCAATTCGGCGGATCGCAATTCTAAATCAGCTGAAAAATTACAATAAAATCAAATGAGGACAAGTCTAAGACATTGTGGCACACTCATGAGATCAATATGGCATACGACTTTAAAAAACGAAATAAGTGAGAAAATAAGCTTTTAATGCTGGCCTTGTCGCATACAAACAACTTGAGAAATCAGTTAAATCTTAGGCTTTTTTTTAAAAAAAACACATAATGATGAATTTTATAATATGCATTTGCACATGTAATTTAATTCAATTGAATTCTTTATTTGGAAATCACATAGTAAATTACACAGTCAATTACATAACAAAACTATCGGTTAATAAGGAATAAAACCGCTTATGATTTCAATAAAATTACAAAAAATTTGAAATTGAGTTGTTTTTGAAATTGAAACTTTAGTGATCATTGACTGATTGATTTGTTGATTGTTCTTGATTGATCATTGATTGATTGACTGATTCAGGCTATTGATTTGATCAACATTTTAAAATTGAGTTTGGTCGGTAAAACTCGGAAAAAATTGAGTTGTTCTTCTCAACATTTCAGTCACTATTATTCTGATTATTTTGTTAATGTAGTAATTTAAATATTGATTACTTTATATTATTTTTAATATATTAACGGTTTCTGATTCCAATATTGTACGTATATATTACGCAAGCGACCTCGAACTCGTAACCAATCGAGAGACCGGAGTAATCTGGTCACAATTGGGAGTAAAGGCATGAGTGTAAGCCCGTCGGGTAACACTCCTGGCTATCTCGCGGTTAAGGCCTTTGCCTCTTACGGGCTTGTTGGCGGAACTAGATGGTGGACTGTTTTGTCCAAGTCTTCTGCGCTCACTCTAGGGAGATAGAACGACTAATCGTTAAAACTTCCTGAGGTGACGGGCTCGCCCGCTATAGTCGACAACCCTAGTTATCTCTCTACCAGGATGTATCAAATACATAAAATAAAAATTAATATGAAATTCTTTTATTCAGGTAAGTTACTGAAGTTATTTAGATTTTCTATTTATCTTTAAAATAGGTAAGATACTCAAACTAGTGTTTATTATATAAAAACCTCGATGGTAAACAACTATAGTAGTTTGTATATTACATAGTTACTCTCCAAGACTTAAAATGCGACTTTGATGTTATCATATTGAATTAAGCATAGCTAAAAAAACAACTTATATAATTACAGTTCATACTCAAGCCAGCCAACTTCGTACCCAGCTCTTCAAAATAATGAAATAATTATTTACGTTAGAAACACTATATGCCAGATTACTGTGCGAGAGTCAAACACTCCAGGAGCTACTTGTTTGGAGATTAACCGGTAAGACGTCAACAATGCCTATAGTCATTTTGGGTCGTTTGACAGATCTGTCATAATGGCCCAACTGCACTGGACCTATTAACTCCCCAAACATACCTATAGTTTGTATATGCTGACAAGTGCAAGAGCGATAAACTGGCCAATTGAATACGTCCACTCACCTCTGAGTTTGTTGATTTCCACCTGGTGCACATCCGGGCCTGTGCTTTCCGGCTTCGGTTTCCTGAACTCACCGAGCTCCACCTCGAGGTCCACCTTCTCCTTAACCAATGTCTTCAAATCCTCCTCTAGTTTATCGTTCTTCTTGTTCACAGTATCATTCTCGAGTTTCAGCAGCTGCATCTGATTTTCGCTTCCTGCGCATTCTTCAGTTTCCTTACTTTTCGTATCCATAACAGCCTTCAGCTGATTCTTTAAATCGTTGAGATTGTGCTCCAATAAAGTCTTCTCCTCTTCAACATTCTGTAGACTCAACTGCAGAGTTTCCACTTTTTTCTTTAGTTTTACGGCGAATGTTCGGAGTTTGTTGTATCTAAAAATTCATACAAACTGATAGAATCTACAACTATAGACAATATAAGATAAATAATATGCAATCTATACTAATAATAAAGCTGAAGAGTTTGTTAAATGCGCTAATCTCTGGAATTACGAGTTGGATTTGAAAAATTCTTTTTGAATTCGATAGCAAAATTCCTGAGGAAGATTATAGGCTATTTACAACTTGGGGTGTCGACTACAGCGGGCGAGCCCGTCACCACAGGAAGTTTTAACGATTAGTCGTTCTATCTCCCTGGAGTGAGCGTAGAAGACTTGGGACAAAACAGTCCACCATCTAGCTACGCCACAACCCGTAAGAGACCAACGCCCTAACTGCGAGATAGCCAGTAATGTTACCTGGCGGGCCGACACTCGCGTCCTTACTTCCAATTGTGACCAGATTTCTCCGGTCTCTCGATTGGTTCCGAGTTCGAGGTCGCTTGCGCGGTCCTCTCCCTTACGAAGCGGTGAAACGGTGTATACCGAATCTATCGCGGACCACGGCGTCCTTTGCCCGGCTTTTCACCCAGGATCGGATGGCCGATGGTCATTTCAAGAGCAGTCGCCGTAAGGTCCGCAACCACAACCGCTTTATAGGAAACAGTACTGCTTCCAGACTCCCCCGACTGTTAGTCAGAGTGCACAATCGATTGGCTTGCGCCGCACGGTGCGCAGACCGTCCAGGAGGTTTGATTCCCAGGGGAAACTGGCCAAGGCCAGAGTCCTACCCAGGTTCGCACCTCATGCGTGGAGGCCGTCGGATGGGTGTTGACCCGTGAGTGTGACCGACCCTGAACAGAATGGGTCTTCGTGGCCAACTCAGCAAGGGCCCCTTAGCTCCCATATGCAGGAGCCGAGCGAAATGAACGCTAAGCGAAAATAAAGTATAAGCGTAAGCGGGCGATGCGGCGCGCTGGGTTGGGGGCCGGGGCCGGCCGCCCGACAAGAACCGAGCATTACTGAGACGAGTTGAACTTTGCATGTCCTGTCTAGACTAGGTTGCGGCGAAAAGCAGTATATACTCACACTAGTAAATACTACTACTAACATATAAAATATGACTTAGTACTCTAAATTATTTAAAAATAAAACGATTTATTTTAAATTAAATGGCGGGTGAAACCGCAGAGCACAGCTAGTATAAGATAAACAACGTATGTGTATTTCGTGTGGCGATGTTAGCTGCCCTAATTATCTGGGTTTAACGATCTAGTAAAACCTGTCCCCAATTAAATAATCTCTTCTAATTGTGATTTTAGAAAACGGGGTATGAAAACTCTCTAGAAAGTAGCCGCGGTTGTAACCAGTTCTTCCTTTTCCTCCGTTATTTACTTTCCAAATTACCTCTCCTTTTTTGGGCATTTATATCATGTAATATTATTAGTTATGAGTTATGTATAATATGACGCTTGGCTATAAGTTCACAAATTGTATTTTTTTGAAGTGCAAAACAAAGTTATTATTATAGATATTAGGAAATACTAGATATAAGGCAATCGTATTATTTAAATATGCTTTACATTTCAATTGCGTGCAGGCAAAGACATTGTTTCCTGCTAAGAACACAAGATTGGCCCAAGTACGACCATATATAGTGCTTTTTATTTATTTGTTGAGTGAGGCTTTTCTAAGGTCTTTATGAGCCTTGTAACACTGTGACCATTGCTGATCTATTGTGTTCGCCACCTACTATAGTTCTGTGCTAAGCCTCTTGTCATTTAAGAACCGCAACAGGCTTTTGGCGCCAGATTGTTTTACCTCCTCAGGGTGGAGGTAATAACCACCCAAGTCGGTGTATCTTTTATGCATCAGCGGGCCACACTCGCACATGAGGTGCAGGGGAGTTTCCTCTGCCCTTTGGCAGAAACTGCACATTTTTGTGTCTCGGAGCTTGAGGTTGAACATGTGTTTGTTCAGGCCACAATGCCCCGTGAGCGCCCTCACCGGTATGCGTAGATTGTTCCTATTTAGCAATAAGGCCTAACGGGCCGTCTTACGGTCGTAAGCCTTAATTAGCGCTTTGGAATGATTCAACCCTGGCGTGTTGTTCCAATGGTTGACGGATTGTTCTAAACATATTTGTTTGAGCATTAGGCTTGCAAGGCTTTTTAGTACACCACAGCAAGGTTCAGGGCCGTATAACGTTCCCTTTGCTCCCATCTTAGCAAGTTTGCTCCCGTCTTAGCAAACCCTTGTTACTGAGAGACTAATTACCTTGTGAATAACAGCGAGGACTGTGTCATGGCGACAAAAGTGTACCGTCCTTGATATAAGGCAACCTTGCAGTCAGCTAGAATATGTCTAGCTGCGCAAGGGGTATTGTTACAAAAGGGGATATGAACTATCCTCTGAATAGCTCCAACGAGCAAGGTTACTGGAGTCTAGAAGTGTATGCTGGAAAGCATTTGAACAAAATTTCTGCATCTCTGGTGTCCAGTCATAGAGCATTTCCTTCCAGTGCATTGGAGGCGGAATGCAAAAGTCCTTAACCCGTTGAGTATGATACGACCAAATCTGGTTGTGAAACATTTATCCGTTGAGTATGATACTACCAGATCTGGTTCCGCTCGGCGCGCGCGCTTTCGAACTCTTTTTTTACCATCGAAAGCATTTTGTCTCTTTCATGCGTATGGCAGATCGGTACAGAATTAAATTCTCTCTGTTAGCATTCGCAGCAGCAACTGCGCAGTCCATGTAACATATTGTTACGGACCGCTGCAAATTGAACGCCCGCCTTCCCGAAACGTCAAAATCCGCGGAGCGTGTGTTTCGTTTTCAGATACGTTTTTCGTGTAGTTTTCGGTGTTTATTTCAACGAATCGTAAGTAAAACCATTTCTACAACATCATATAGTCCCCCTAAACTGATTAGATGTACCATTTATCGTGTATATAAAGTATTTCAGGTCTTTGAATGTCGCGTCGCAAATGCCAAAGTCGGCCGTTGTTTTTTCACTTCTTTGACGTTCTCATATTTATTCATAATTATCTAATTGTTTTACAAAATGATATTTCAATATTCTATATTCGAAATTTCAATGCAATCATTGTGCAGTTGTTATTTTTATGATTGGTGTAGTAGTTTCGTAGTTATAGTACTTTAAGTCGAGCGCCGTCGATGTCGCCGAAAATCCTGCAAAAGTGACAGATGCATCCATGAAAATACCCATTTACTCCAAGGGTTAAGTCTTGTCCAGTCATTCTGGCATTGAAGGCCAACAGCATGAGCCACACTGTTGCTGACGTAGTCTCCTCGCAAGAGGGATTTCTACAGGTCCACATCGCTCATGGTTGTACTATCCCTGTCCAGTGTCATTTCGGCTGATTCCAGTAAACAACTTTTTGTGGAAGTCTATCTTAGAGTTGATGCATACTTACGATAAACAATCACCAAATTACTACACGAGTTTGTCGTCTAAAATCTAACTGACAACTAACTACAGATGATAAGGAAAAAGATTTTGAGGCCACCCTCAACACTTAAAACATAATCAGTCAAAACATCGCAGTAACCAAATAAAGACAAATTTACACAGTAAATCTAGCACATTATAATATATACTCTGTATTTACATGGCTTTTATTCTGAGGACATTAACATGGTCATATTACAGAAGAGGTGAAATGAATTGCTGTTCTTACCAATTAAAATAACCAGGATAAGGTAAGCCTCAATTCAGTTCAAAATGTATTTAATTGTACCAAAATGAAAGAGATCATGACCTTAAAATCCCAATAACATGGAGAATCCCTGTTTTTGTAGTCAGTGCTGTGCTGAAAATGTATACCTTGTGATTTAAATTTGGTGCCATTAGCATGAACTACTAATTGTTGATAATAGCGACTGATAGAGAATGACGCTAAGGCTGGGCAGGATATTTAATATGCTAGACGAAGATTTAAAAATGTATATGCCTAAGTCTTCTTTTAAAGCCAAAATTGATTCCTGGTTGAAACATGACGACCGGCAAAATATCTTTCAAAATATGATATCGATATACGGCACTTCTTTCAAAATACGATATCGTTTCAGAAAAACATATGCAGCTACAACTTTAACATTTTTTTTACTATAAAAAGCGTAAAAAACACAAAAAGGTATGTCGGGCTTGCCCTATTCACCAACCCTGGGCACGCCACTGCCCTGTAGAGTATATAAATAAAATAAAAATAAATAAAATAAAATACAAACGGAGCTGCCATGGAATTCACCGACCGAAGTCGGGCCCATCATATAGTGTTATTACACTTCTGGGGGGTGAGCAGTGGATTCCGGACTAACGACCGGCTGTGGTAGGTTTAGGACAGCTGTCTTGCCACATGTGAGCGTTCACCTTACCACCCATTCACTCCCCCTTCGAAGCCATAGAATTTGAGATGCAGAAATCGCGGTTTTAGATAATTTTTCTAGAAAGGAGTTGATTATTTTCCTGGAGACCAAGATCTTTAAAAAGGTGAAACAAAGATTTAGCTGGCAGGCCACAAGCGCCTACTTCCACCGCGTGAAGGTGAACAGTGAAGCTGTTCCGGGTGACGGCATTTGCGAGATCATGGTATTTATTTAATTTGTACCGTGGTCTTTTGGGATATTTGATTCCCATGGAACAGTTAATTCTACGATAAGGACCATCTTCCGAGATAGAGAGTAAAGAGTTATATCTGGACGCAGGGCTGTGCATCCGAGACTTTCAGGTAATTTATACTGCTTAGAGACTGAATCGAGCTCCATAATCCAATTTGAAGCTTTCTTGATTATTGAGAAAGGTTTTGCAGTGAGATGTTTTTTGCCTTTAGAGCCAACCCGCACAAACTGTATTGGGTGTTTGGAGGATACTGTGGAACCCTTGTTGGCACGAGCCACTGAGAGGCTAAGTACCTCGCGAATAACAGCAAGGACTTTGTCATGGCGATAAGTGTACCGTCCTTGATCCAAGGCCACCTTGCAGCCAGCTAGAATGTCTAGCTGTGCAAGGGGTGTTGCTACAAAGGGGACATGAACTATCCTCGGCATAGCTCCAACGAGCGAGGATACTGGGGTCTGGAAGTGTATGCTGAAAGGCATTTAAATAAAATTTCAGCATCTCTGGCGTCCAGTCATACAACATTACTTTCCAGTGCATTGGAGGAGGAATGTAAAAGTCTCCAATTGTTGTCCAATCATTCTGGCATTGAAGGCCAATAGCGTGAGCCATACTATTGCTGTCGTAATCTCCCCGCAGGAGAGACTTCTTCAAGTCCACATCGCTCATGGTTGTACTGCCATACCCCAGACCAGTGCCATTCTGGCTGATTCTAGTAAGGAACTTTTTGTGGAAGTCTACGCGGGCCTGTAGATCATTGTTCATTAAATTTAAACTGTGAGAACCGTATGAGGTACATGAAGGTCAGCTGCAAAAATGCATCATTGCTTGCATTGCTTTACTCAACCAACGACAAAATGAAAGGATTACAAATCGGATTGTAACTTGCGACGAAAAATGGATCTTATCACAGTTGTTGAATCTAAGATATGCAGCTAGATATTGTCGAAAACGCAAGATCAGTCAGAAGAAGATCGAGGTGGTGCTCCAGTGTTATATATTGAAGCATCTTGTGATCTGGCACTACGGTTAATGCAAATATGTTTTGGCAAGAACTAGAAACAATGACAGAAAAGCTATCACTGCCATTATCAAAACATCTCTTGGTGAAGTTGATGATTGGTTCAATGCAAACAAGATGTCTCTAAATATGTCTTAAATGGTTATTTTAAATTTTAACAACAAGAAATCATCTATAAAAAATAATACCAGATTGAAGTTGCGGAATCAGTTCAATTTCTCGGACTACACCTGGATGGAAAGATGTTCTTGAATATACATATAGAGCATGTTAGGTCCAAACTGTCGTCAGCCAGCTATGATCTACTATGCACCAGGAGTTGTATGGAGAGGTCTGAGGTGATATCAGCCTATTACGCTCTGGTTAAATTACTTCTGCACTATGAATTTTCCTCTGCAGAAAAGAGCCATACGTGGGATAGTGGCCATTGGTCACTTCCAAAAACTAGGAATATTGACCGTATATACAATTTTTGCTTAAGACGTTCTTCGCTAATTCTACTGCAATACGAGCACGGAAATATCCAACGAGGAAGTACATCGGGATGAGGCCAGGAAAAAACCCATTATCACCAGGCGACTACTCTTTACATAGAACTGTGTACGCAATCTATTGTTATAAGGTATATGAAAACAACTTACCTCTCTTCGAATGAGTCATCGAGTTCTTTCAACCTCATTGATTCGTCCATTTTTGAAATGGTCGATGTTGACATTACTTCGCTTTGGACATCATCTAGAAAATTGAGTTGTGTCTTATTTCAGGTAATCATCAGGCATAAATAGGATTTTGAAGTTACAGGTGTTTCTCAAAAATAAAGTCGAATGTCTTGAACAATCAGTAAATTTCACCAATGGCATGTTGCAGATTTACTATTGTGATTTTCAAAATGTCACAAGTTACAAGTCTACACTAGTAAAAATGACCTGAGGTGGCCCACAGGTGTGGGAATTTTCATTATTGGGTTAATTCACGGATAATTAGTTAATTAATTAATTTATTTATTTATTTATTTTCAGGAAAACCAACAGCTAATTATAATTTAACAAAGCCGGACTAACATAACAGAGAGCCAATTAAAGGTTTTCACGTTTAAATAACGTTGTAGAAACATATGTGATCTTTCAATTAAAGCTATCGATTAAAAATGCATCAAAAATCATTCGAATGCTAAAAATTCACTGTTCAGCCGCTGCCTAGCTGAGTTAACACTCGTACAGAATAGATCAAAGTCAAAGCGTTTAATCATGTCATTGAAATTGTCACTTGTTCGCCACAGAAATGCGTTTTGCCTATAGTTGGTACCAGCATGAGGAACATGAAGAGCAGGGTTAAATCTATTGAGTTTGGAAGGAACACGGAGATTAATTTTATTTAGTAAGTCAGGACAGTTAATGTTATTGGAGGTGATTTTTAGCAAAAAGGTTAAGTCCGCGGTTTCACGCCGCTTAATCAAGGGGAGGATATGAAATTTCTTGCATAAATTGAAATAGTTAGATGAGCTGTATGGGATTTTCAGACGGAAGCAGAGATATTTCACGAACTTCATTTGAATGCGCTCGATTCTATTTATATATTTGTCATAACAAGGGTTCCATACCTGAGATGCATATTCCAAGATGCTTCTGACAAAAGTGCAGTAAAGGATCTTGAAAGTTTTAGCACGGTTAAAGCAAGCTGCACTCCTCATAACAAAACCTAAAGCTTTGGAAGCTTTAGAAACAATGGATTGAACGTGATTATCGAACAGTAGATGAGAATCATGAATGACACCAAGATCTTTAACCACGCTGCACCTCTGCAAGGTATGAAACTTTAATGAGTATGAGGCTAGAGTAAATTACCGAAACAGCCATACCATCACCGCTAAAGGCTAAGAAGAATAATTTTAGATATCGCCAGTATGCACGAGTTTTATATGAGATTTCGGATATTGATTAAAATAGAATAACTTCTTTGAGACATAGTACATAGAATTATTCAAACTGTATTTCTCTTACACCCGAATTTATAGTCGAGTATCAGTTCAGTACTTAAAGAAATGCTCAGCCACGTATTATCTCGAGTACCAAGCAATACTCAATTATGCAATGTGTTCGAATGACGAGAAGTGCCAGCAAACTTGTTTGTTTGTTTGATAAGCTTTATTGCACACACAATTGAGTACAATGTGGTGGGCCTATTGCCAAGTGGCAATATCTTCCGGCCATACCAGCAGGGTTATTGTGACTAAAGGTTTATGTGGGGAAATTGATTTACAAGTCATAAATGAATACACTTATATAATAGCCATCATAGTATAAAATAAAAAACAGAGATTAGTAACAAATGCCAACTTGATATCGAAGGGAGGAATAGAATATAAGGACAAGCAAAGGAGATGGGAGTGGAGGGGGGTATTCATGAGTTGAGTAAATGTCTCTTTAGAAATTTTTTAAACCCGCTCAGGTTTTGAAGTTGCGACAGGTTTTTAAACATCCTCTAAAAGCGGCTCAAGTATTTGGGAATTTATTCGTATCAAGCGGCAAAACTGTCAAATATATTGGCCATTAACCCATCGGACGCCAACAGTGCCTATAGGCACTTTGCCTCGTTTGACAGATGCGCGTGTAAACGTTTCGGGTGGCCCCCATATATATAGTCCCACAGAATTTTGGCCGAGCGACGGTCATCTTAATTCCAAAGGTCCCAGTTTGCACCGTACCAAAGGACGCTCGGCCCATTGCTCTGATACTGTGGCCAAAATCTTTTTTAGCATACTCCACACGAGGATGAGCGAATTCATGCACCGGAATGAGTACCTTGAAAAAGGCTTCATGCGTGGCGTCTCGGGCTGCCTCGAGCAAAATTCTCTCCTTGCTGCAGCCATCAATGATGCGAGACAGCACGAACACCAAATCAATGTATGATGGCTTGACCTAGAGAAAGCCTTTGGGTCAGTCTGACACAGTCTCCTCCACTTTGCCCTCCGCTGGTACAACTTCCCACCTGTCGTGCGTGACATTGTAGCCTCCTACTACAACTGTTTGATATTCCATGTCAAAACGCAAAAATGGACTACCCGCTCTATACCATATTCAATTGGACTATTTCAGGGCTGTTGCCTCTCTCCGCCGAGTTTTAATATCGTTTTTAACCCGTTGAGTATGATACGACCAAATCTGGTTCTGAAACAATTATCCGTTGAGTATGATACGACCAGATCTGGTTCCGCGTTTTTTTCACTTCTTTGACGTTCTCATATTTATTCATAATTATCTAATTGTTTTACAAAATGATATTTCAATATTCTATATTCGAAATTTCAATGCAATCATTGTGCAGTTGTTCTTTTTATGATTGGTGTAGTAGTTTCGTAGTTATAGTACTTTAACCCTTGGAGTAAATGGGTATTTTCATGGATGCATCTGTCTCTTTTGCAGGATTTTCGGCGACATCGACCTTAAAGTACTATAACTACGAAACTACTACACCAATCATAAAAAGAACAACTGCACAATGATTGCATTGAAATTTCGAATATAGAATATTGAAATATCATTTTGTAAAACAATTAGATAATTATGAATAAATATGAGAACGTCAAAGAAGTGAAAAAAACGCGGAACCAGATCTGGTCGTATCATACTCAACGGATAATTGTTTCAGAACCAGATTTGGTCGTATCATACTCAACGGGTTAAGGTCGATGTCGCCGAAAATCCTGCAAAAGAGACAGATGCATCCATGAAAATACCCATTTACTCCAAGGGTTAATATACTGCTGGAAAGCCTGACTCAGTTTGACAGAAAGTGGGGCTACTGTTTTAAAACAGATGGCCAATACATCTCGTCAAGGCCTCGCTTTTGCCGACGACCTAACTTTTATCACCAGGAGCCCCAAGCAGCTTTCCCTGCTATTACAGAAAGTGGAATCTGAAAGGAGCAGATATTGAAAAAAGTACACATTCATAATATTTTAGCACTTATTGAAAATTCAGTCAAAGTGGATTTTGAATAAGTTCTCTGTAGTTATTAATTAGCACTTTTATCAAATCTACACCTATACTTTAGTAGATAATGGTTCTTAGCACTCCAATAGTACTTTTTTAAAAAACCAACAAGCATATTAAAAATGGTGGTTGTATGGGCGAGCAGCCACTGACACCCTCTTTTTTCTCACCCCAATATTTGCTATAGTTTCGCCACTTCTTTCAGACAATCTGCAGTTTTTCACTCTTTTTAGCAGGTTTTGAATAGATCTAATAGTAGAATCGTTTGCGTTGGTGTTTTTCTCTACAAAACGAAAAAAAAAAACAAAAAATCTAAAAAGCCTATTTAGCAGTTTTTGTTTCGACACTACTTATTTAGTAATTCAGTGTAGCTGAACTATCCGGCAGTGCCTTAACCCCTCTTATCGCGGAGTAAAAATTCAGCCGTCACTTCTGCGTGTGATAGTTTATATTGGATTTCATATCCAATATTGGATCGCTCACATTCCACCAAGGGTAGGCTTGCATCCAATGATGGACGGGTCACATCAGTCGGGTTAGTGTGCTAAGCCTGCCTTTGTTCAAAGGCCTATTTTGTGTAATAAAGAGTTATATTATTATTATTACCTTACTATAAATGTAACTGTGCTTCAGTCACATTTACAGTCATAGTTTAAGTTATATTATTATAAATACAAACGGAGCTGCCATGGAATTCACCGACCGGAGTCGGGCCCATCATAATACTATTTTTTTTACACTTCTGGGGGGTGAGCAGTGGATTCCGGACTTACGAACCGGCTGTGGTAGGTTTAGGACAGCTGTCTTGCCACATGTGAGCGTTCACCTTGCCACCCATTCACTCCCCTTTCGAAGCCATAGAATTTGAGATGCGCAAATCGCAGTTTTAGATAATTTTTCTAAGAAAGAGTTGATTATTTTTCTGGAAAGGCCAAGATCTTTAAAGAGGTGAAATAGAGATTTAGCTGGCAGGCCACGAGCGCCAACTTCCACCGCGTGAAGGTGAACAGTGAAGCCGTTCCGGGTTACGGCATTTCCAAGATCATGGTATTTATTTAATTTGTACTCGTGGTCTTTTGGGATATTTGATTCCCATGGAACAGTTAATTCTACAATAAGAGCCACCTTCCGAGATAGAGAGTAAAGAGTTATATCTGGACGGAGGGCTGTGCATCCGAGACTTTCAGGGAATTTATACTGCTTAGAGACCGAATCAACCTCCAGAATCCAATCTGCAGCTTTCTCGATTATTGAGAAAGGTTTTGTAGTTGTAGTTATTATTACTTACTATAAACGTAACTGTGTTTTAACTTCTCAACCTCATCGCGCAGAGCTCCTATGGTATCCTCCTTCTCATCCAAGTTGCTATCCCTCTCGCTCTTCAAGGCTGCCATCTGACTGTTCCACTCGTCTTTCTCTTTCTTCAATTCTTCGAAGCTCTTCTTTTCGCTGTCCAGCTGTTCCGCTAGATCAACGTTCGTCGCTTCAAGATCGGCCATGGTTTCCTTGAGCATCTTCACCTCGTTCTCCAAGAGATGGAGCACTCGCTCCGTCTCGGAAATGGCCTTTTCCTGCTTGGAGATGGTTTCTCCGCGCTCTTTCAACACTTGGTTGACTTCCTTCATCTCGTTGAGGAGTTCCGTGTTTTCTATCTTGTAGTTTGAGTATCTGATGATAAAAAAATATATATATTGATACATGGTATCATACACTTTCTCAAATTGCATCTTGATGAAGCGACACACAACACATTGCTGTTCTAGGTGTTGGCATTGATTATATCGCACCTTCGATCAAATACAGTTACAACTTGAAAAATTCCAATTATGGTGTTTCTTTATAAAAATTATCGTCGTTTCTTATTTTACACATCCGAAAAGAATTAAAACTGTTAGTTCACTAAGGGCCGATTTTTCAATCGTCAGATAAACTGTCTAATAAGTAGGTATCCAAGGAATTATTTTATCTGTTGATTTATTCATCGAATAACATTGGCGAGTTTTTCAATCATCAAATAACTGTCAAATAGTTATTGGAAGATTTTTCACTATGTTGGCAGCACTAACTTCAGACAATACACGAAAAGCGAGACAGAATGATTGAACCACTCTATAGGCTAGAGCGAGAAGCTCTTAAAAAATATTTATTTGCTTTCAACATAACCTCAAATTGCGCGCTTTGTCTGTTTGTCGTGTGCGTCTTTCGTGAATTTGCGAGTTTGTCGTTTAAAAATGGAAAGTTTAATAATAAAACGAGATAGGTCTGTTAGTTTTACGACAAGGAATTGCATCATAGGTGGTTTGATGCATCATCATAAGCATGAATTAACCTTTATGTATTGTGTTTAATTTGGTCTTCAATCAATGTCGGCAGATACTGGAGTTTCTTTTTGTAGTCTGAATATTCGCTTAAATTCCACATCATCCCATTGTACAAAATTATCCGGTCTGTTTCTCACTACTCTTTGTTTTCTCAGAACCGGATTTAAATAATTATAATTTCTGCTTCTTCTTCATTAGCAACGTCATCTAACACAGCGAATAAATCCATTTCTCAACACAAAAGATCACCAGATATTATCACAACCTAACCTCTCACTGTCAAAATCAGTTTGACGATTCAATTTATTGGACGAATAACTCGTTATCTGACCCTCGGAGCAGCGGATAACTTTATTCAGCGAATAGTATTTTTATTCCTTTGATAACTGTTAACTGACTATTGAAAAATTAAATTTTGTACTATCTAATGAATAAGTCCTATCCGACTGTTTATCTGACGATTGAAAAATCGGCCCTAATTCGTCAATGGCACTAGTGAAGTAACAGTTGCGACTCTTTTTGGGAATGTTATTTGAGAAATGGCAATAATTTTTATAAAGGAACCCATAATTGGAATTTTTCAAATAATAAATCTATTTGATCGGAGGTGCGATAAAGGTTATTAGAATGCTCAATTCCGTACTACGTTTTGGCACCTAGGATTTTACTAGGAAACGCAACAAATAGAGTTGTTAACTACAACAGGCGAACCCGTCACCTCAGGAAGTTTTAACGATTGTTCGTTCTATCTCCCGTGAAGTAAGCGCAAAACACTTGGACAAAACAGTCCACCGGCTAGCTCCGCCACATGCCCGTAAGAGGCCAACGCCTTATCTGCGAGATAACCAGGTATGTTACCCAGCGGGCTTACTCACGCACTTACTCACCAATTGCGACCAGATTACTCCGGTCTCTCGATTGGTTACGAGTTTGAGATCGCTTGCGCGGTCCTCTCCCTTACGAAGCGGTGAAACGGTGTAAACCGAATCTATCACGGACTACGGCATACTTTGCGCGGCTGTTCACCCAGGATCGGGTAGCCGATGGTCGTTTCAAGAGCAGTCGCCGTAAGGTCCGCAACCACCCCCGCTCTATCGGAAACAATACTGCTTACAGACTCCCCCCGACTGTTAGTCAGAGTGCATAATCGATTGGCTAACGCCGCACGGTGCGCAGACCGTCCAGGAGCGTCAGAAGGTTGACTCCTAGGAGAAACTAGCCCTAAGGCCAGAGTCCTACCCAGGCTCGCACTTCATGCGTGGAGGCCGCCGGATGGGTGTTGACCCGTGAGTGTGACCAACCCTGAACAGATAGAGATAGAACGACCAATCGTTAAAACTTCCTGAGGTGACGGGCTCGCCCGCTGTAATCGACAACTCTAGTTAGCTACTATTCTATTCGTTGTGCGCTGTAAATTCATTTTTTATTGACAATGTGGACAATGTGGACAATGTGGACAATGTGGTGGTCTAAGTAAGTAACGTACCGCAAACAGTAAATTTTTATCACCATTTTTCATCAGCACATTTGACGTTCATTTTATTTTCTAAAAGAAAATCTGAGTCAGCCTTAAAAACCATAGTTAGTTAGTTAGTTATACTGGGCGTTCCTCCGCAAGTCGACATCCAGTGTGCCTATTTTGCGTGTAACGGGGGTAGCTCTATTCCACCCACCCCAGTTCCTCTACGAAAGCCAGCAGGGCTTTCAGGTTTCCTGCTGCCTCGCGCAGGGTGCCTGGAGTCCCAAGGTGTTTTGTCCTGTATACTTCTACCTGTTTACAATCTAGCAGAATGTGTTTTGTGGTTTCTTCCGCCTCCATGCATGCTCTGCACATAGGGCTATTCGTTCCGCCCATGTTGAAGAGGTGTTTGTTTAGTGTGTTGTGTCCTGTTATCAGTCCCACTAGTTTGCGTAGTTGGGGCCTTTTTGTCCTTAGAAGTGTTTTGGTAAGTTTGTGGTTGTATTCCACTACTATTTCTTTGGTTTGTCTGCAGGTGCTTAAAAACCATAACTTAACAAGTAAGTCAAAAAAGTAATTTTGAAAAATGTGTTTAAACAGTAGACGAGTCGTGACATTTTAGGAAAGACAGCAGTCATTACAAAATAGTGGTTATTACGAGAGTCTTGTCATTTTGGAAAAGTAGACTGCGCGACTGTAGACATTTTAGGAAATACAGTAGACATTACGAAAAAGTAGTAATTTTGATACCGTAGTTATTTTACCTAAGCGAAATGGAATAGTACGAGTAGCTATCAAAAGTTGGCCGATCAAGCCCCTGGTGTCGCAAGAACATATATTTTATAAAATAAAAACACTGAAAAATGAAAAAAAATATTCTCAAAAATGCACACATGTTCTTTGACATCTTCTTCTTCTTCTTCTTCATCAGCGCACATTCGCCCACCGTTGGGCATACACCTCTCCAATCACTCTCCATCCGGATCGGTTGTCCTTTTCCCTCATCCAGACAGGTCCAGCTGTCTCCTTGATGTCATAAGGTTGTACTGTTCATCATGATTGGAGATATTTAGCCCGATACCCACCACGTCGGACACACGTCTTGACGAGCTCCACACTTTCAGGAAAATATTTCCATTTCCTAGGCTTGTGGCAACCTGGTCGTGTTACTTAACCGCCGAATTACACTATATTCACTAAATTTATTATTTAATTATTATTTATTGTTGAGAAAATTTCAAAATATATGTTGACACTTAGAATTTAAATTAAGAACTAGAATTTCAATTTAAGTTCTTTGACATAAAAGAAAAAAAAAATTATAGAAACAAACATTTCTTATATCTGCTTCAATTGATAAAACTGCCAAAGCCGAAAGGCTTTCCTAACCCATTGTAATTCTCAAATAATTTTTGATTAGTTTAAATTTTAAAAAGCTTCTTTCAGCGGAGGCTGTACTTACCAGTATTGTTAACAAAATTGTTAACGACTATGTAAATATTTCGGTAAATTTCTTTCAAGTTATTTTCTGTTATGTATTGGAGCAGCTGTTTCACATCTTTAATAGAGTTGGGTAAATTTGGTATCATTGTTTGTAATTCTTCGTATAATTCGTAAGGTTGGAAGGCTCTCACCCACTTGCAGGGCTGTGTGTAAATCATGACAGTTTTTTTTAATATCTGCTCTTTTGAAATATTTTTAACTTGTTTAGATCATAGAGAAAACCAAATTTTTCAAAATGATGATTTAACCCGTTGAGTATGATACGACCAAATCTGGTTGTGGAACAATTATCCGTTGAGTATGATACGACCAGATCTGGTTCCGCGTTTTTTTCACTTCTTTGACGTTCTCATATTTATTCATAATTATCTAATTGTTTTACAAAATGATATTTCAATATTCTATATTCGAAATTTCAATGCAATCATTGTGCAGTTGTTCTTTTTATGATTGGTGTAGTAGTTTCGTAGTTATAGTACTTTAAGTCGATGTCGCCGAAAATCCTGCAAAAGAGACAGATGCATCCATGAAAATACCCATTTACTCCAAGGGTTAAAGACATACATTTAGAATTCATATTGCTTATTATAGAATCAATCATGGTGTTAAAAAAATCTGTTTCATGCCAGCTTTTAGGAGACTGTATAGGATTTCATCCCTCAGAAAACATATGGAAGATAATGTCAAACCCTTGTTGGCACGAGCCACTGAGAGGCTGATTACCTCGCGAATAACAGCAAGGACTTTGTCGAGGTCACCTTGATCTGCCTTGGTCCTTGATCTTAGGTCACCTTGCAGCCAGCTAGAATATGTCTAGCTGTGCAAGGGGTATTACATTGTGTGTGACGTAGTCTCTACACAAGCATAAACTTTAATAAAATATTACAACAGCGGTTGTAAAGATACTCACCTCAATTTTTCTTCCTCTGCCTCCTTGACAATAGACTCTACGGACGTCAGCTTCTGTGTCAATTCTTTCACATCGGATAGAAGTGAAGAATTCTCCTGTTTGTATGAGGACAGTTTTGTTTCCAGTTTTGATATGTCCGCTTGAAGGGATTCATTCATTTCCAGCAAACTTCCAGCCTAAAAAATATCATTGTTCTAATCATTTATTTATTCAACAGCACATTATGCCAACTAGAAAACCAAGAAATAGAATCACAACACTTCATTTCAAGCATCCCGGCGATATGAATGGTGACGTTGAGGGTTGTCAGTTATAACTGGCGTATTCGTCACCCCAGGGAGTTAAATGACATTGTGCCATTCTGTCTCCCATGGATTTAATATTAAAAATCCAGTCAAATTCAGTCAAATTACGCCAATCACCCGTCAGAGATCAACGCCTAACAGCGAGACACTGAGAAGTGCAACCAGCAAGCCAACCTCGCGCCCTTATATATCCACATATTAAGTAATCACCGAGGGGGAGGGGGGGGGGGGTGGAGCTGAGGCTTACGCTTGATTACATAGGGGGGCAGGGGGTGCCCAGCCTGATTACGTAATCAACTTTGGTCACCGCATGGCAATTTTTTTGGTCTAAACCTGCACGGAAATAGCGCAGTGCCGCATCGAAGATACCCCACCCCGCATGCGTGATGTGTGTAGATAGTCCACGCGCTCGTCTGCGATTGAGTGACCCGGGCCTGTTTCTGCGAGTGCTGGTAATCCGGTGGTCGCTCTGCGTCGCGGCAGTACAGCTGCAACTCTGAACTAGCGTGCCGCTGCACACTCCAACTCCATCGCGGAAAGATTAACGTCCTCAAGTGGAGCATCAGTTATGCCGGATTCAAACATGAAGTTTCTCAGTACTTACGCAAGCGTCTTCACTCCTCTCTAATTGTTTTAGATTAAAAATGCACATTAAATGTGCATTTTAAATGCATTCTTAAATATGTGTTTCTCTTTAATACCGTTTTTACAGCCACTGCGGTCTAAAGATTGGGATGTGTAAAATAAACCAAAGATTTTGAGATTTTGTAATTATGAATAAAGTACATTTTTAAAAGCATTCTAAAATGTTTTTTCCACTTACCATCTTCAAACACTTTACAAACGCTGGGTTCACGATTCTTCACATTTTTCACAAATTTGGTTGATTATGTAATCTGGGGAGGAGGGGGGGGGGGGGTCAGGCCGTTGATTATGTCTGTTGACACGGGAGAGGGGGGGGGATGTGAAAATCCCAAAAACGTGATTACCCCTTACTACAAGATTTGGATGGATTTCTCCGTCCTCTAGTTGATCACAGATTCGAGGTCGCTTGCGCGGCCTCTACCTGACATTAGTGGTAATTCAGTTCGAATTTATTGCAGACCATGACTCCCATTGCCCATCAAGAACACACAGGATCGGGTGGCCCACGAATCGTTTCAAGGATAGATGATAGTCAGGTCGACAACTAACCCCGCTGCTTAGGAAACATACGTTTTCAGACTCCCCCGGCATTTCACCAGAGGACGTCGCACGGTGCACAAACCGCCCAGTTCCGCCCGAGGTGTTCTTCCAGTCGGGAACCTCCGATCCCAGCTATCTAAGACTGTAGGAAGGAGCTAATGGGCCCTGTTGGAGTTGGCTACGAA
Source organism: Micropterix aruncella (assembly GCA_944548615.1). Classification (NCBI taxonomy): domain Eukaryota; kingdom Metazoa; phylum Arthropoda; class Insecta; order Lepidoptera; family Micropterigidae; genus Micropterix; species Micropterix aruncella. Next base: position 26,875,672 of record OX155968.1, read on the forward strand.
GACCCATTTGTTCAGGGTCGGTCACACTCACGGGTCAACCCATGAAAAGCGAGCCCGGGTAGGACTCTGGCCTAAGGACAAGTTCCCCCAGAAGTCAATCTTTTGGCGCTCCTGGACGGTTAGCACACCGTGCGGCCTCAGCCAATCGATTGTGCATTCTGACTGACAGTCGGGGGAGTCTGGAAACAGTACTGTTTTCTGTGGAGCGGGGGTAGTTGTTCACCTTACGGCGACTGCTCTTGAAACGATCATCGGCTACCCGATTCCGGGCGAACAGCCGGGCAAAGGTTGCCGTGGTCCGCGATAGATTAGGTAGACACCGTTTCACCGTTACATAAGGGAGAGGACTGATCAAGCAACTTTGAACTCGTAACCAGTCTGGAGACTGGAGTAATCTGGATGCAACTGGAAGTAAGGGAGCGAGTGTTGACCCGCAAGGTGTCATGCCGGCGCCAGGCATGTGAGCAAATACGCAAATACCTACAAAGTCGCCAGAAGTAAGGCACGGGCATTTGCGTATTTGTGCAAAGTTTGAAAACACATTTGCAGTTTGCCATCGTGAGGTGGTTTTTACTGCGCACATCAAAGTAAACAAACTTCAAAGTTTGTGCGGCCTGCCACACTTGTCGCAGTGTTTAGTAACGTGTTTGGTAAAGTGCGCGCCACTGAACGGAGCAGTTGTGTTCTGAGTGTCAACAATGGAGTGGAGTAATGACGCTGTTATCCAATTTCTCGAGCTTCTTCAAGCAGAACTGTCAATATGGAATCCGAAAAATAGAGATCATAAAAATCGAAACCTTGTAAACGACGCATGGCTTAGAATAAAGAATAGTCTTTCCGTGCCTTTTACGGCGGAAAAACTTAAAAAGAAAAGAAATAGCCTACTAACACAGTACAGAGACAATGTGAAAAAGATTAAAGACCCAACAAAAACAGGCTCAGGACCAGATTATTATTAGAAAGAAACAAAAAATTAAAGGCACTCAAATAAAATAACCTAACGGCGTTCTTAAAATCGTCGTCCATTCTGTCAGCCATCTTTGCGATAAATGTGACCGCAAATATTTGAAAACAAGTCTGGCAATCATATTTGCGCTCCTATTTGTGCACATACATTTTTTTCAAATGTTTTGAAAATGTTTGCCCAAACTTTGCCCTTATGACTGGCGCCGGCATCACAGTAATAGCCAATTCGGCAGTGAACATGGCACCAAAAGAAGAAGATGAAGGAAGTTGCCTTTGTTATGTTTAATCTGAAATATAACTGTAGTTTTTAGCTAGGAGACACAAGCTGCAAATATTCAATATTAATCTTTGCTGTATTGCGAGAAATAAAAACGAAGACCTAAACCAACCCCTACTCTTAGTATATAAAAAGAACAATCCACCTACCTCATGATTCGGAGCCTCGTGTGATACTTTCAACATGTTGTTCTCATCGCGAAGCAGCTCATTCGTGTCCATCACTGATTTATGCTCATTTTCCAGCACACGGTACGCCTCTCTCGCCTTCGATAACTCCTTTCGAAGATTCACTATTGCCTCCTCGTTCGTTTTATCTTCTTTGCGATGTCTGATATCTCTTTCGAGCGCTCCTTTCTCGTTTTCGAGCTGCTCTATCATCCGTTTGAAATTATATGAATCTTCGCTCACGCGTCTCATCTCGTGTTCCTTCAGCATTAGTTGTTCCGCCAGCGCTATCTTATCAGATTCGAGGTCTTTCACTTTATTCAAGAACGTTTCATTGGATGCCTCCAAATTCTTTATTTTTTTAGCGACGCTTTCGTTATCTTCTCGGACGGTTTTGAGGTCGCGCTCCAGTTGTTTGTTTCGCGCGTTCAATTCGGAAATTTTCTCAGTGTGAGTATCGTTCGCGGCCGCTCTCAGATCCTCTTTGAGCTTGGCATTCTCGCTCTCAAACGCTAACAGCTGATCCGATAGCATTTTGGACGCGTTCACAATGTCGTTCTGCCACTTTGGCACGCTCTTTGCGTAGTCGTTCACTGTTTTCATGAGCACCAGATTTGAATTCTTCAACTGCGTCGTACTCGCGGCACATCTGACGAGCTTCTCCCGGTACGATTTCAACCGCTGCTGCAGCCTTTCTTTCGTTTCTTTCTCCTTGTTGTAGAGTATGTCTTTATCAGCTAGTTTTTTGAAGATCGTTGCTAATTCGTCTTCCTTTGATTGCAACGATTTGGTTAAGTGGTCGACATGATCTGAGAGTGAGGCGGATTCGATTTGTAATTTTTGGATTTGGTCTGATTGTGATATCTTGAGGTTTTCCGCACCAGGATCCTTAGATGCTGAAATAAATTAATATATTTTATTTATTTAAGAATTAATTACTATAAAACATTGATTAGCTTACAAAAATAAGAGGATCCGAATGGCAAAACCTTAACCTTTTGCTTATTTGTTTCTGTCACCCAACTGGGACTAGCCCGTTCTAGGGTGGACAGGACTCCAATATTACAATCAAGTTTGCTTGATTGCTTGGTTGCTTACAAATGTACAAGTTTTAGTAAAAAGCTAATAACACTAAATTGCCCTAAAATGTGGTCTTCAAAATAAAATGATTAAAAAAATCATTATAAAAAAATATTAAAAGATAATATAATAAATAAAATGCAATTCCATTATATAATCGGCAATAAATATAATATACAATTCGATTAAATAATATAAATAAAGTTATATGTGAGAAAAGAAAGAAACAGTCATTAACATTAAATATATGTTAGGTAATATAGGATTTAATATAAAAATACCTAGTCAAAAAATTATAATTCATTGTCAAAGTCAAATAATTTTTGGTAGTTAGTTCAATGTTAAAATATACTCAACATACATGTTTAAAAGTTTTATTATACTATTATTTCTAACATTTGATGTATGGCTAGTCTGTCATGATTCGATAACCATTTCTTTAATTTATTTTTGAATTCCCTAAATGTCAAATTCATTTTTATTTCCATATTGATCAGATTGTAAAATCTCAGCGCAATGAAAGAGTAATGTCTTTGTCCAAATGATGTTTTCCTTCTGGGTATTATTAAGCTATTTTCTAAAACTTGTCTCGTTGGTTGATTCTGAATTATTCCTATAAAATATTCCTATAAATTATTCCTATAAAATATTCGATATAAAATATTAGTTGCTATGTCGGAGCTCCCGAAAGCGCACATCCTAAAGTAACTGCAAAAGCTTGCATATTTCACAATTGGTCATTATCTAGGTCCATTGTCTCTAACGATCTATCAAAAACCGTTTCTCATGCTTTTTGTGAATCTCTTATTATTTATGGCATAATTGGGTGGTGTGAATGTGCTAAAACCCTGCTAGAGCCAAAAAAGGGATACTAAAAATTATCCTCTGCAGAATATATTGCCATCCTATCAACCAACTGTATATGAAAGCTAAAGTTCTTGATTGTATGTAACTTTTTCTAAAAACTTCCCTCTTAAAGCCATATTTAGACGATAATTCAAATTTCATAATACTACCGAACCGAAGACTAACGACACAAGTTTTAGAAAATAATTTAGTAATACCCAGGATGAAAACATCGTTTGGACGAAGACTCTTCTCGAATTACTCTTTCATTACTTGGAGATTTTACAACTTCATCAATTTGGACATAAAAATAAATTTGACATTTATTTTACGAGAATTTTACGACAAGTTTAAATGATTTAATATATTATTAGAGCAATGTCCATCCTAGACCAGGTTAAACCCCAGTTGAGTGGCAGAATCGGATAAGCATGAGGTTAAGGTTTAGCAATTCGGTTTCTGTTTTATTTGTAGCCTAAATCTATGTTTTATAGGAATTAATTCTTAATAAATAAATGAATAAAAATCTGAAAATCGCAGATTTGTTATTAGGTCAATTAGGATTTTATATAAAAAAAATCATAATTAGTATTTGTAACAAAAAAAAATATAGCAGATTTAAAAGAAAAAAAATATACAACAGCATACTTATTTCATCCGGCGTCGCCAAATGGACCCGCTGATCTTCGCCGAGCTTCGAGTCGCCGATCTGCCGCTCCAAACCCTCGAGTTGACTCAGCAGACTCTCATTCTCGTCCGACAGCCTCCCGTTCTGCCTCTTCAGCGATGTATTCTCTATCTCCATCGTCTCGATCCTGGCTCCGAGCTCTGCGATCTCACGCTGCAGCGCATCATTCTTAACCTTCGAGTTTCCGACCGCCTCCTCGTGTTTTTCGTTGAGCAACTCAATGCGGCTCTTGAGCGAGTTGTTCGATTTCATAAACGATTCCAATTCGGTGGCAAAGTTCAGCTTCTGCTCGGTCAGCGATTCTACGATTTCTTGCAACGTGGATAATTCTTTCTTTTGTGCGACCGACTGCAGTTGCACCTCTTCTAGTTGCTTTTTCAATTCGGCATTTTCGGCAGTTGCTTCTGTATGCGGAATGAAATAAAAATTTATTATGCTGTTTTAGTACGGGACCTGTTGCCGCCGACGACAAAGTAAATTTTTAAAATGAAACATAATTTTTCAGATATCTTGTAAATTTGTAATTTCAACATTTTTTTTTCAGTTTCTTGGGTGTTCTTCTCTGGCGGTTGTAATCGTATGCCCACACATGCAATTATATAAAAATTAAATGATAATCCGAGCGTCAAGAGAGATGAACTTGGTGGCATGAGAAGAGTAGACGCCTGGAGCAGGCATGGAAAGCGTGAGGCAGCTGGAGCAGCTGTTACTGAGAGAGAAGAGACGCTTGTAGCAAGCATCTATTTAGTTAAAAAACGGCGTTGTGAGCGACGTGTAGGTGTTGCGGCAGGGTCGCGACCCGCAAATTCTTCGACTTCCCCATATGTGGCAATCACACGCGGTGCTTGTTCGGATTTTCTTCGCAAACTATTTGTTTTATTTCTTCGAATTCACATTACATCTATCAACAAGCTATCATTATGTTGCTTGTCATGTGATAGGCCCATACCTTTCGTTCTTGCGACAGGTGGGTGCTAAACAGGCGTTGACTGTTTACAATTCGGTCAGCATTAAACCTATTGCTAAGAGCGGCGGTGACGGTGAGCGGATAGGACCAGTGGCGTAGCTACTAAGGTATAAGGTGGTTCAGTGCACCAGGGTCCTCAGTTCTGGGGGGCTTACGGGGCTTTTGGTTGTAAGTCAAATTAATAATGATTTTTTTTAATGATATTTTGATTATTTAAATAAATCTCAATTTGCTCACAAACGCCACCTAGACGCTACTAGTAGAACTATTTATAAGCACTCAAACTACAACAATGAGAATTATGGCATTTCGCAAGCTGCTTTGCCGAGTGAGATAACGCACTGCACTCGTCGTTTATCTCTTTCTGGCGCAAAACAAGGAACTGCCAGGATTTCAGATATTAGAGCGGGCGGTTAGCGATGATCGCCTCTTATGTATGCGTGCGTACGTTATGCATATTACGGTATCGCATCAATAAGCACAAAATAGAAGCATTTGAATTAATTAGTTAAATCTTCTTTTAATTTTATTTGTGGGCTGTGTGAAGTGGAAACAACAGTACAACAGTAGGAGTACCTACCACATTTCAATTTCAGTTCGAGTACAACTAAAGCTGTCAACTACAACAAGCGAACTCGTCACCTCAGGAAGTTTTAACGATATTAGATTTTTCTATCTCCCGTGAGGTGAGCGTAGAAGACTTGGGACGAAAACGGTCCACTGTCTAGTTACCCCACTCGCCCGTCAGGGACCAACGCCTTAAGCCGAGGCACCGGGTAGGGTACCCGCAGGCCAGAGTCCTACCCAGGCTCGCACTTCTGCATGGAGGCGGCCGGATCAGCCCTGTTGCAGTTAGACCACTAAGACCTATGCGTTTAGGGTCGGAACCGACCCTAAACGCATAGGTCTTAGTGGCCTAACTGCAACAGGGCCCATTAGCTCCCTAGTGCGAGTGCATTCATTGGTAGCTTGGCAAATATGAAGGCACGATAGAAGTTGAGTAATTATAGTATGCTTCGATTTTTATTTGATTGTAATATGCCCAATTAATAATGATTGGTTCAATCATTTCTATTGGAAACCATTATATTTTTTTTCAATTCAATTAGCATTGCTTTGATTTGAGGAGATGGGTGATAGGGGCCCAATTTTCCCTTCACACCAGGGCCTTTGACCACCTAGCTACGCCACTGTAAGGGACCCTCAAGTTTTTATAGTATTTCATTTAATTTTACATTAAACTTACAGATAGTAAATAAATGATAAGAGTATTTGTGCAAAACCTATTTAAACAAAACTAATTTACTATCCTATGAACAGTTACAATGCTTGTATGAATAACTTATAAAAGAAATAACAAGAGTACATTAATAATAAGTGGGAATAAAATAAAAGTAAAAAAGGATTTTTAAAAACAAGCATTACTTTCAACCAGGGAGTTCCAGTCGCAATGTCTCGGCTCCATCTTCAGATTCTCGTCATCAGGCGTAATGTAAAGTACTCCAGACAATAAAACAAACGAGCCAAAACTCAACTATCTTAGCACTTTTCATCAGGGAGTTCCAGTGGCAATCTTCCGGCTTCATCTTCAGACCCTCGTCATCAAGTATAATGGAAAGTATGAAAATAAAACATACTAGCTCAAATTCGACTGTCCTGCCATTTTCCATCAGGGAGTTCCAGTCCCTACATCCCGGATCCATCATCAAATCAGCTCGATAGTACCATAATATTACATTGTCACCAAACTTACATAAGTATGTCTAATTTCAGCTCAATCGGAATACTAGCAAGTGGTGGAAAAATGGTTTGCAAATTTTGAAACGGACAACTTACATAAGAAAATTGCAACTTAATATAAATAATATAATATGAATAATGATATTAATATTCATAATGCATATTATAATGTAATATAACGGTATGGCATAATATAATAGTCATATAATACTTGTTGAATAAGATTGATTGTTTTATTTTTTATGTTTTCTGTTTTTTTTTTATTTTTCACTATTCCTAAAGCTTGTACTTGCATATTTAGTGCTTAAAAGACGACAAAAAAGTGCAAGTTTTTGAAAAGTTGATACTTTCAAATCAGACAGTATTTTGGCCATGGAATGCCAGGGTAGTCAGCAGCCCAGATTCCGAGACATCTGGCACTGGCGTACAGAAATAAAAAAGTGATATTTTGCAAAGTTTACAATGACGCAATCATTTAAAAAAAAAAAAGGCCGTGAAAAACATATCTTTGCTATATTTAAAATAAAATGCGACTATTTTGAAGTTTTTATCAATGAATGCGTATTGTTAACCACTCGAGCGCTGACGTTTGAATTGTAGTTTCTCTTAGAGAATGCGACAAAGAAGATTACATCACAACAAAAATATAGCGTTTCAGGAAAACGACGATTCCTCCGAAACTACTATACGGATCGTATAAAGAAGACCTGTTTTATGTTCCTGTTGAAATTTGATACTAGATAAGTGTAACGTCGTTTTGTAAAGCAATAAGCATTATTCAGAATTATCTGTCAAAGTTGTGGTACAGAAAAAAACTGCCTTGTCCAACATTTCTATGTTTTTTCTGGAAATAAATCACCCTATGCAAGAAATTGTGAATACTTTTATAATAATTATAATATGCTTCATTCAACCTATGACTTCACTTATACCCATACAAAAATAAAAAAATATTCGGTGTTGAAAATCAACATGAATATTGAAGTTTTTGGTTTGGTTTGGTTCAATCATAGACTAAAAAATGGCGACTGTATGAAAAATAATGAACCAACGAGTTAACGACAGAGAATCTTCTCCTCTTTTCGCACATACCACAGGCCGTATGATTTATGTGAGGTATCAAGAGTAAATAATTGGAAAACATCGGCGCCGATATCGGCTGGGACAGATGTACCCTATGCCGCTCTACGGTAATTTCAATTGTGGGACGATTGTCCCGTTTGCCGCTCAAGGGGTTAACAGAAGGTTGACTGAAATGAACGAAATTTATTAAATATGGAACTAACACCGCAAGTACTTTTTTTCGAATTTCGCGGCGAAAGACCCTATTATTAGAGTTATTGTGTCTGTATTGTGACTGCATTGTATAAATAGGTGACACTTTTTATTCATGGATAATAGTGACTATCGAATAAACCGACATATCTATAAAACATAAACAACTTCCGGTCGCACATCTCCGCTTATACCGACATATATCTACATAAACCCACTGACTGATTAGACATTTTGCCTGCATTGGGTGACATCACGTTCCCACGTCGCTAAAAGCAATAAAAATGTATAAATACTTCAAATTACGTACCCGTTTTCGCCTGTTTGGATTTCTGTGCGATCATCAGCAAATGTTTGCATTTCTTCACCAATTCCTCCCTCGTAAACTCGTCATAAGCACCCTTTTTCGCGGCCTCCGCCGACTAACAGAAACAAACACGTACATTCAGTTACAAACGTTTAAAACCCTGTATGTATGTAAAGAAAATGAGTACCTTTCCTTCTTGGCTATTATCCATCTTAAATAAACGCTAAATCATGACAAAAATGGGGAAAATCTGGCGATCAGATCACGCCTATATGAAAAACATCAGGTCTCTGAAGCTGGCGCCAGAAAACGATATATATAAACATACGTACGTATAGCAAACCAATATCAGTCCACCAATGACAACGCGCGAATTATGCTACAACTGAAAATAAATATTAAAGCTCCCGCGGGAAATACAAACTATGCCTGTCTAATTTAGCAGAGTAGGCAACAGACCGAATCGGATACTCAAATTTTAGTCTTCTAGTGATCGAGAATCATAATTAAGGAGGTTCAAAATTTTACTATGCATATTAATGTCAAAACTCGGGTTCGCTATCCGCCGATGATTGTATTTTAATGGGCGAGGCGGCCGCTCAAACTTCAGTCTGGCAGGCATCGAGAATCCCACTTTAGGAAGTTCAAAATTTTACTATACATAGCTGATGATATTTTACATCACATATAAAAAGTGCGTGAGGTCATTTTTTCTTAAATTGGAGATATTATTTCCCAAACTCGGGCCCGCTCTCCGCCGATGGTTATATTTAATGAGCGAGGCGGCCGCTCAAACTTCGGTCTGGCTGGCATCGAGAATCCCACTTTAGGAAGTTCAAAATTTTACTATACATAGCTGATGATATTTTACATCACATATAAAAAGTGCGTGAGGTCATTTTTTCTTAAATTGGAGATATTATTTCCCAAACTCGGGCCCGCTCTCCGCCGATGATTATATTTAATGAGCGAGGCGGCCGCTCAAACTTCGGTCTGGCAGGCATCGAGAATCCCACTTTAGGAAGTTCAAAATTTTACTACACATAGCTGATAATATTTTACATCACATATAAAAAGTGCGTGAGGTCATTTTTTCTTAAATTGGAGATATTAATTCCCGAACTCGGGCCCGCGCCGCGTCGATGACTATATGTAATGGTGGTGGCAGCCGCTCAAACTTCGGTCTGGCAGGCATCGAGAATCCCACTTTAGGAAGTTCAAAATTTTACTGTACATAGCTGATGATATTTTATATGACATATAAAAAGTGCGTGAGGTCATTTTTTCTTAAATTGGAGATATTATTTCCCAAACTCGGGCCCGCTCTCCGCCGATGATTATATTTAATGAGCGAGGCGGCCGCTCAAACTTCGGTCTGGCAGGCATCGAGAATCCCACTTTAGGAAGTTCAAAATTATACTATACATAGCTGATAATATTTTACATCACATGTAAAAAGTACGTGAGGTCACTTTTTCTTAAATTGGAGATATTAATTCCCGAACTCGGGCCCGCGCAGCGCCGATGACTGTATGTAATGGTGGTGGCAGCCGCTCAAACTTTGGTATGGCAGGCATCGAGAATCCCACTTTAGGAAGTTCAAAATTTTACTATACATAGCTGATAATATTTTACATCACATATAAAAAGTGCGTAAGGTTGTTTTTTCTTAAATTGGAGATATTAATTCCCGAACTCGGGCCCGCGCAGCGCCGATGACTGTATGTAATGGTGGTGGCAGCCGCTCAAACTTCGGTCTGACAGGCATCGAGAATCCCACTTTAGGAAGTTCAAAATTTTACTGTACATAGCTGATGATATTTTACATCACATATAAAAAGTGCATGAGGTCATTTTTTCTTAAATTGGAGATATTATTTCCCAAACTCGGGCCCGCTCTCCGCCGATGATTATATTTAATGAGCGAGGCGGCCGCTCAAACTTCGGTCTGGCAGGCATCGAGAATCCCACTTTAGGAAGTTCAAAATTATACTATACATAGCTGATAATATTTTACATCACATATAAAAAGTGCGTGAGGTCATTTTTTCTTAAATTGGAGATATTAATTCCCGAACTCGGGCCGATGACTGTATGTAATGGTGGTGGCAGCCGCTCAAACTTTGGTCTGGCAGGCATCGAGAATCCCACTTTAGGACGTTCAAAATTTTACTATACATAGCTGATGATATTTTACATCACATATAAAAAGTGCGTGAGGTCATTTTTTCTTAAATTGGAGATATTAATTCCCGAACTCGGGCCCGCGCCGCGTCGATGACTATATGTAATGGTGGTGGCAGCCGCTCAAACTTCGGTCTGGCAGGCATCGAGAATCCCACTTTAGGAAGTTCAAAATTTTACTGTACATAGCTGATGATATTTTATATGACATATAAAAAGTGCGTGAGGTCATTTTTTCTTAAATTGGAGATATTATTTCCCAAACTCGGGCCCGCTCTCCGCCGATGATTATATTTAATGAGCGAGGCGGCCGCTCAAACTTCGGTCTGGCAGGCATCGAGAATCCCACTTTAGGAAGTTCAAAATTATACTATACATAGCTGATAATATTTTACATCACATGTAAAAAGTACGTGAGGTCACTTTTTCTTAAATTGGAGATATTAATTCCCGAACTCGGGCCCGCGCAGCGCCGATGACTGTATGTAATGGTGGTGGCAGCCGCTCAAACTTTGGTATGGCAGGCATCGAGAATCCCACTTTAGGAAGTTCAAAATTTTACTATACATAGCTGATAATATTTTACATCACATATAAAAAGTGCGTAAGGTTGTTTTTTCTTAAATTGGAGATATTAATTCCCGAACTCGGGCCCGCGCAGCGCCGATGACTGTATGTAATGGTGGTGGCAGCCGCTCAAACTTCGGTCTGACAGGCATCGAGAATCCCACTTTAGGAAGTTCAAAATTTTACTGTACATAGCTGATGATATTTTACATCACATATAAAAAGTGCGTGAGGTCATTTTTTCTTAAATTGGAGATATTATTTCCCAAACTCGGGCCCGCTCTCCGCCGATGATTATATTTAATGAGCGAGGCGGCCGCTCAAACTTCGGTCTGGCAGGCATCGAGAATCCCACTTTAGGAAGTTCAAAATTATACTATACATAGCTGATAATATTTTACATCACATATAAAAAGTGCGTGAGGTCATTTTTTCTTAAATTGGAGATATTAATTCCCGAACTCGGGCCGATGACTGTATGTAATGGTGGTGGCAGCCGCTCAAACTTTGGTCTGGTAGGCATCGAGAATCCCACTTTAGGAAGTTCAAAATTTTACTGTACATAGCTGATGATATTTTACATCACATATAAAAAGTGCGTGAGGTCATTTTTTTTTAAATTGGAGATATTATTTCCCAAACTCGGGCCCGCTCTCCGCCGATGATTATATTTAATGAGCGAGGCGGCCGCTCAAACTTCGGTCTGGCAGGCATCGAGAATCCCACTTTAGGACGTTCAAAATTTTACTATACATAGCTGATGATATTTTACATCACATATAAAAAGTGCGTGAGGTCATTTTTTCTTAAATTGGAGATATTAATTCCCGAACTCGGGCCCGCGCCGCGTCGATGACTATATGTAATGGTGGTGGCAGCCGCTCAAACTTCGGTCTGGCAGGCATCGAGAATCCCACTTTAGGAAGTTCAAAATTTTACTGTACATAGCTGATGATATTATACATCACATATAAAAAGTGCGTGAGGTCATTTTTTCTTAAATTGGAGATATTAATTCCCAAACTCGGGCCCGCTCTCCGCCGATGGTTATATTTAATGAGCGAGGCGGCCGCTCAAACTTCGGTCTGGCTGGCATCGAGAATCCCATTTTAGGAAGTTCAAAATTTTACTATACATAGCTGATGATATTTTACATCACATATAAAAAGTGCGTTAGGTCATTTTTTCTTAAATTGGAGATATTAATTCCCAACCTCGGGCCCGCGCCGCGTCGATGACTATATGTAATGGTCGTGGCAGCCGCTCAAACTTCGGTCTGGCTGGCATCGAGAATCCCACTTTAAGAAGTTGAAAATTTTACTATACATAGCTGATTATATTTTACATCACATATAAAAAGTGCGTGAGGTCATTTTTTCTTAAATTGGAGATATTATTTCCCAAACTCGGGCCCGCTCTCCGCCGATGATTATATTTAATGAGCGAGGCGACCGCTCAAACTTCGGTCTGGCAGGCATCGAGAATCCCACTTTAGGAAGATCAAAATTTTACTATACATAGCTGATGATATTTTACATCACATATAAAAAGTGCGTGAGGTCATTTTTTCTTAAATTGGAGATATTATTTCCCAAACTCGGGCCCGCTCTCCGCCGATGATTATATTTAATGAGCGAGGCGACCGCTCAAACTTCGGTCTGGCAGGCATCGAGAATCCCACTTTAAGAAGTTCAAAATTTTGCTATACATAGCTGATGATATTTTACATCACATATAAAAAGTGCGTGAGGTCATTTTTTCTTAAATTGGAGATATTAATTCCCGAACTCGGGCCCGCGCCGCGCCGATGACTGTATGTAATGGTGGTGGCAGCCGCTCAAACTTCGGTCTGACAGGCATCGAGAATCCCACTTTAGGAAGTTCAAAATTTTACTATACATAGCTGATAATATTTTACATCACATATAAAAAGTGCGTGAGGTCATTTTTTCTTAAATTGGAGATATTAATTCCCGAACTCGGGCCCGCGCCGCGTCGATGACTATATGTAATGGTGGTGGCAGCCGCTCAAACTTCGGTCTGGCAGGCATCGAGAATCCCACTTTAGGAAGTTCAAAATTTTACTGTACATAGCTGATGATATTTTACATCACATATAAAAAGTGCGTTAGGTCATTTTTTCTTAAATTGGAGATATTATTTCCCAAACTCGGGCCCGCTCTCCGCCGATGATTATATTTAATGAGCGAGGCGGCCGCTCAAACTTCGGTCTGGCAGGCATCGAGAATCCCACTTTAGGAAGTTCAAAATTTTACTATACATAGCTGATAATATTTTACATCACATATAAAAAGTGCGTGAGGTCATTTTTTCTTAAATTGGAGATATTAATTCCCGAACTCGGGCCGATGACTGTAAGTAATGGTGGTGGCAGCCGCTCAAACTTTGGTCTGGCAGGCATCGAGAATCCCACTTTAGGAAGTTCAAAATTTTACTATTCATAGCAGATGATATTATACATCACATATAAAAAGTGCGTGAGGTCGTTTTTTCTTAAATTGGAGATATTAATTCCCGAACTCGGGCCCGCTCTCCGCCGATGGTTATATTTAATGAGCGAGGCGGCCGCTCAAACTTCGGTCTGGCTGGCATCGAGAATCCCACTTTAGGAAGTTCAAAATTTTACTATACATAGCTGATGATATTTTACATGACATATAAAAAGTGCGTGAGGTCATTTTTTCTTAAATTGGAGATATTAATTCCCGAACTCGGGCCCGCGCCGCGCCGATGACTGTATGTAATGGTGGTGGCAGCCGCTCAAACTTCGGTCTGACAGGCATCGAGAATCCCACTTTAGGAAGTTCAAAATTTTACTATACATAGCTGATAATATTTTACATCACATATAAAAAGTGCGTGAGGTCATTTTTTCTTAAATTGGAGATATTAATTCCCGAACTCGGGCCCGCGCCGCGTCGATGACTATATGTAATGGTGGTGGCAGCCGCTCAAACTTCGGTCTGGCAGGCATCGAGAATCCCACTTTAGGAAGTTCAAAATTTTACTGTACATAGCTGATGATATTTTACATCACATATAAAAAGTGCGTTAGGTCATTTTTTCTTAAATTGGAGATATTATTTCCCAAACTCGGGCCCGCTCTCCGCCGATGATTATATTTAATGAGCGAGGCGGCCGCTCAAACTTCGGTCTGGCAGGCATCGAGAATCCCACTTTAGGAAGTTCAAAATTTTACTATACATAGCTGATAATATTTTACATCACATATAAAAAGTGCGTGAGGTCATTTTTTCTTAAATTGGAGATATTAATTCCCGAACTCGGGCCGATGACTGTAAGTAATGGTGGTGGCAGCCGCTCAAACTTTGGTCTGGCAGGCATCGAGAATCCCACTTTAGGAAGTTCAAAATTTTACTATTCATAGCAGATGATATTATACATCACATATAAAAAGTGTGTGAGGTTAGTTTTTCTTAAATTGGAGATATTAATTCCTGAACTCGGGCCCGCTCTCCGCCGATGATTATATTTAATGAGCGAGGCGACCGCTCAAACTTCGGTCTGGCAGGCATCGAGAATCCCACTTTAGGAAGTTCAAAATTTTACTATACATAGCTGATGATATTTTACATGACATATAAAAAGTGCGTGAGGTCATTTTTTCTTAAATTGGAGATATTAATTCCCAACCTCGGGCCCGCGCCGCGTCGATGACTATATGTAATGGTCGTGGCAGCCGCTCAAACTTCGGTCTGGCTGGCATCGAGAATCCCACTTTAAGAAGTTCAAAATTTTACTATACATAGCTGATGATATTTTACATCACATATAAAAAGTGCGTGAGGTCATTTTTTCTTAAATTGGAGATATTATTTCCCAAACTCGGGCCCGCTCTCCGCCGATGATTATATTTAATGAGCGAGGCGACCGCTCAAACTTCGGTCTGGCAGGCATCGAGAATCCCACTTTAGGAAGTTCAAAATTTTACTATACATAGCTGATGATATTTTACATCACATATAAAAAGTGCGTGAGGACATTTTTTCTTAAATTGGAGATATTATTTCCCAAACTCGGGCCCGCTCTCCGCCGATGATTATATTTAATGAGCGAGGCGACCGCTCAAACTTCGGTCTGGCAGGCATCGAGAATCCCACTTTAAGAAGTTCAAAATTTTGCTATACATAGCTGATGATATTTTACATCACATATAAAAAGTGCGTGAGGTCATTTTTTCTTAAATTGGAGATATTATTTCCCAAACTCGGGCCCGCTCTCCGCCGATGATTATATTTAATGAGCGAGGCGGCCGCTCAAACTTCGGTCTGGCAGGCATCGAGAATCCCATTTTAGGAAGTTCAAAATTTTACTATACATAGCTGATGATATTTTACATCACATATAAAAAGTGCGTTAGGTCATTTTTTCTTAAATTGGAGATATTAATTCCCAACCTCGGGCCCGCGCCGCGTCGATGACTATATGAAATGGTCGTGGCAGCCGCTCAAACTTCGGTCTGGCTGGCATCGAGAATCCCACTTTAAGAAGTTAAAAATTTTACTATACATAGCTGATGATATTTTACATCACATATAAAAAGTGCGTGAGGTCATTTTTTCTTAAATTGGAGATATTATTTCCCAAACTCGGGCCCGCTCTCCGCCGATGATTATATTTAATGAGCGAGGCGACCGCTCAAACTTCGGTCTGGCAGGCATCGAGAATCCCACTTTAGGAAGTTCAAAATTTTACTATACATAGCTGATGATATTTTACATCACATATAAAAAGTGCGTGAGGTCATTTTTTCTTAAATTGGAGATATTATTTCCCAAACTCGGGCCCGCTCTCCGCCGATGATTATATTTAATGAGCGAGGCGACCGCTCAAACTTCGGTCTGGCTGGCATCGAGAATCCCACTTTAAGAAGTTAAAAATTTTACTATACATAGCTGATGATATTTTACATCACATATAAAAAGTGCGTGAGGTCATTTTTTCTTAAATTGGAGATATTATTTCCCAAACTCGGGCCCGCTCTCCGCCGATGATTATATTTAATGAGCGAGGCGACCGCTCAAACTTCGGTCTGGCAGGCATCGAGAATCCCACTTTAGGAAGTTCAAAATTTTACTATACATAGCTGATGATATTTTACATCACATATAAAAAGTGCGTGAGGTCATTTTTTCTTAAATTGGAGATATTATTTCCCAAACTCGGGCCCGCTCTCCGCCGATGATTATATTTAATGAGCGAGGCGACCGCTCAAACTTCGGTCTGGCAGGCATCGAGAATCCCACTTTAAGAAGTTCAAAATTTTGCTATACATAGCTGATGATATTTTACATCACATATAAAAAGTGCGTGAGGTCATTTTTTCTTAAATTGGAGATATTATTTCCCAAACTCGGGCCCGCTCTCCGCCGATGATTATATTTAATGAGCGAGGCGGCCGCTCAAACTTCGGTCTGGCAGGCATCGAGAATCCCACTTTAGGAAGTTCAAAATTTTACTACACATAGCTGATAATATTTTACATCACATATAAAAAGTGTGTGAGGTTAGTTTTTCTTAAATTGGAGATATTAATTCCTGAACTCGGGCCCGCTCTCCGCCGATGATTATATTTAATGAGCGAGGCGACCGCTCAAACTTCGGTCTGGCAGGCATCGAGAATCCCACTTTAGGAAGTTCAAAATTTTACTATACATAGCTGATGATATTTTACATGACATATAAAAAGTGCGTGAGGTCATTTTTTCTTAAATTGGAGATATTATTTCCCAAACTCGGGCCCGCGCCGCGTCGATGACTATATGTAATGGTGGTGGCAGCCGCTCAAACTTCGGTCTGGCAGGCATCGAGAATCCCACTTTAGGAAGTTCAAAATTTTACTGTACATAGCTGATGATATTATACATCACATATAAAAAGTGCGTGAGGTCATTTTTTCTTAAATTGGAGATATTATTTCCCAAACTCGGGCCCGCTCTCCGCCGATGATTATATTTAATGAGCGAGGCGACCGCTCAAACTTCGGTCTGGCAGGCATCGAGAATCCCACTTTAGGAAGTTCAAAATTTTACTATACATAGCTGATGATATTTTACATGACATATAAAAAGTGCGTGAGGTCATTTTTTCTTAAATTGGAGATATTATTTCCCAAACTCGGGCCCGCTCTCCGCCGATGATTATATTTAATGAGCGAGGCGGCCGCTCAAACTTCGGTCTGGCTGGCATCGAGAATCCCATTTTAGGAAGTTCAAAATTTTACTATACATAGCTGATGATATTTTACATCACATATAAAAAGTGCGTGAGGTCATTTTTTCTTAAATTGGAGATATTAATTCCCAACCTCGGGCCCGCGCCGCGTCGATGACTATATGTAATGGTCGTGGCAGCCGCTCAAACTTCGGTCTGGCTGGCATCGAGAATCCCACTTTAAGAAGTTCAAAATTTTACTATACATAGCTGATGATATTTTACATCACATATAAAAAGTGCGTGAGGTCATTTTTTCTTAAATTGGAGATATTATTTCCCAAACTCGGGCCCGCTCTCCGCCGATGATTATATTTAATGAGCGAGGCGACCGCTCAAACTTTGGTCTGGCAGGCATCGAGAATCCCACTTTAGGAAGTTCAAAATTTTACTATTCATAGCAGATGATATTATACATCACATATAAAAAGTGCGTGAGGACATTTTTTCTTAAATTGGAGATATTATTTCCCAAACTCGGGCCCGCTCTCCGCCGATGATTATATTTAATGAGCGAGGCGACCGCTCAAACTTCGGTCTGGCAGGCATCGAGAATCCCACTTTAAGAAGATCAAAATTTTGCTATACATAGCTGATGATATTTTACATCACATATAAAAAGTGCGTGAGGTCATTTTTTCTTAAATTGGAGATATTATTTCCCAAACTCGGGCCCGCTCTCCGCCGATGATTATATTTAATGAGCGAGGCGGCCGCTCAAACTTCGGTCTGGCAGGCATCGAGAATCCCATTTTAGGAAGTTCAAAATTTTACTATACATAGCTGATGATATTTTACATCACATATAAAAAGTGCGTTAGGTCATTTTTTCTTAAATTGGAGATATTAATTCCCAACCTCGGGCCCGCGCCGCGTCGATGACTATATGTAATGGTCGTGGCAGCCGCTCAAACTTCGGTCTGGCTGGCATCGAGAATCCCACTTTAAGAAGTTCAAAATTTTACTATACATAGCTGATGATATTTTACATCACATATAAAAAGTGCGTGAGGTCATTTTTTCTTAAATTGGAGATATTATTTCCCAAACTCGGGCCCGCTCTCCGCCGATGATTATATTTAATGAGCGAGGCGACCGCTCAAACTTCGGTCTGGCAGGCATCGAGAATCCCACTTTAAGAAGTTCAAAATTTTGCTATACATAGCTGATGATATTTTACATCACATATAAAAAGTGCGTGAGGTCATTTTTTCTTAAATTGGAGATATTAATTCCCGAACTCGGGCCCGCGCCGCGCCGATGACTGTATGTAATGGTGGTGGCAGCCGCTCAAACTTCGGTCTGGCAGGCATCGAGAATCCCACTTTAGGAAGTTCAAAATTTTACTGTACATAGCTGATGATATTTTACATCACATATAAAAAGTGCGTTAGGTCATTTTTTCTTAAATTGGAGATATTATTTCCCAAACTCGGGCCCGCTCTCCGCCGATGATTATATTTAATGAGCGAGGCGGCCGCTCAAACTTCGGTCTGGCAGGCATCGAGAATCCCACTTTAGGAAGTTCAAAATTATACTATACATAGCTGATAATATTTTACATCACATATAAAAAGTGCGTGAGGTCATTTTTTCTTAAATTGGAGATATTAATTCCCGAACTCGGGCCGATGACTGTAAGTAATGGTGGTGGCAGCCGCTCAAACTTTGGTCTGGCAGGCATCGAGAATCCCACTTTAGGAAGTTCAAAATTTTACTATTCATAGCAGATGATATTATACATCACATATAAAAAGTGCGTGAGGTCATTTTTTCTTAAATTGGAGATATTATTTCCCAAACTCGGGTCCGCTCTCCGCCGATGATTATATTTAATGAGCGAGGCGGCCGCTCAAACTTCGGTCTGGCAGGCATCGAGAATCCCACTTTAGGACGTTCAAAATTTTACTATACATAGCTGATGATATTTTACATCACATATAAAAAGTGCGTGAGGTCATTTTTTCTTAAATTGGAGATATTAATTCCCGAACTCGGGCCCGCGCCGCGTCGATGACTATATGTAATGGTGGTGGCAGCCGCTCAAACTTCGGTCTGGCAGGCATCGAGAATCCCACTTTAGGAAGTTCAAAATTTTACTGTACATAGCTGATGATATTATACATCACATATAAAAAGTGCGTGAGGTCATTTTTTCTTAAATTGGAGATATTAATTCCCAAACTCGGGCCCGCTCTCCGCCGATGGTTATATTTAATGAGCGAGGCGGCCGCTCAAACTTCGGTCTGGCTGGCATCGAGAATCCCATTTTAGGAAGTTCAAAATTTTACTATACATAGCTGATGATATTTTACATCACATATAAAAAGTGCGTTAGGTCATTTTTTCTTAAATTGGAGATATTAATTCCCAACCTCGGGCCCGCGCCGCGTCGATGACTATATGTAATGGTCGTGGCAGCCGCTCAAACTTCGGTCTGGCTGGCATCGAGAATCCCACTTTAAGAAGTTGAAAATTTTACTATACATAGCTGATTATATTTTACATCACATATAAAAAGTGCGTGAGGTCATTTTTTCTTAAATTGGAGATATTAATTCCCAACCTCGGGCCCGCGCCGCGTCGATGACTATATGTAATGGTCGTGGCAGCCGCTCAAACTTCGGTCTGGCTGGCATCGAGAATCCCACTTTAAGAAGTTCAAAATTTTACTATACATAGCTGATGATATTTTACATCACATATAAAAAGTGCGTGAGGTCATTTTTTCTTAAATTGGAGATATTATTTCCCAAACTCGGGCCCGCTCTCCGCCGATGATTATATTTAATGAGCGAGGCGACCGCTCAAACTTTGGTCTGGCAGGCATCGAGAATCCCACTTTAGGAAGTTCAAAATTTTACTATTCATAGCAGATGATATTATACATCACATATAAAAAGTGCGTGAGGACATTTTTTCTTAAATTGGAGATATTATTTCCCAAACTCGGGCCCGCTCTCCGCCGATGATTATATTTAATGAGCGAGGCGACCGCTCAAACTTCGGTCTGGCAGGCATCGAGAATCCCACTTTAAGAAGATCAAAATTTTGCTATACATAGCTGATGATATTTTACATCACATATAAAAAGTGCGTGAGGTCATTTTTTCTTAAATTGGAGATATTATTTCCCAAACTCGGGCCCGCTCTCCGCCGATGATTATATTTAATGAGCGAGGCGGCCGCTCAAACTTCGGTCTGGCAGGCATCGAGAATCCCATTTTAGGAAGTTCAAAATTTTACTATACATAGCTGATGATATTTTACATCACATATAAAAAGTGCGTTAGGTCATTTTTTCTTAAATTGGAGATATTAATTCCCAACCTCGGGCCCGCGCCGCGTCGATGACTATATGTAATGGTCGTGGCAGCCGCTCAAACTTCGGTCTGGCTGGCATCGAGAATCCCACTTTAAGAAGTTCAAAATTTTACTATACATAGCTGATGATATTTTACATCACATATAAAAAGTGCGTGAGGTCATTTTTTCTTAAATTGGAGATATTATTTCCCAAACTCGGGCCCGCTCTCCGCCGATGATTATATTTAATGAGCGAGGCGACCGCTCAAACTTCGGTCTGGCAGGCATCGAGAATCCCACTTTAAGAAGTTCAAAATTTTGCTATACATAGCTGATGATATTTTACATCACATATAAAAAGTGCGTGAGGTCATTTTTTCTTAAATTATAGATATTAATTCCCGAACTCGGGCCCGCGCCGCGCCGATGACTGTATGTAATGGTGGTGGCAGCCGCTCAAACTTCGGTCTGACAGGCATCGAGAATCCCACTTTAGGAAGTTCAAAATTTTACTATACATAGCTGATAATATTTTACATCACATATAAAAAGTGCGTGAGGTCATTTTTTCTTAAATTGGAGATATTAATTCCCGAACTCGGGCCCGCGCCGCGTCGATGACTATATGTAATGGTGGTGGCAGCCGCTCAAACTTCGGTCTGGCAGGCATCGAGAATCCCACTTTAGGAAGTTCAAAATTTTACTGTACATAGCTGATGATATTTTACATCACATATAAAAAGTGCGTTAGGTCATTTTTTCTTAAATTGGAGATATTATTTCCCAAACTCGGGCCCGCTCTCCGCCGATGATTATATTTAATGAGCGAGGCGGCCGCTCAAACTTCGGTCTGGCAGGCATCGAGAATCCCACTTTAGGAAGTTCAAAATTATACTATACATAGCTGATAATATTTTACATCACATATAAAAAGTGCGTGAGGTCATTTTTTCTTAAATTGGAGATATTAATTCCCGAACTCGGGCCGATGACTGTAAGTAATGGTGGTGGCAGCCGCTCAAACTTTGGTCTGGCAGGCATCGAGAATCCCACTTTAGGAAGTTCAAAATTTTACTATTCATAGCAGATGATATTATACATCACATATAAAAAGTGCGTGAGGTCATTTTTTCTTAAATTGGAGATATTATTTCCCAAACTCGGGCCCGCTCTCCGCCGATGATTATATTTAATGAGCGAGGCGGCCGCTCAAACTTCGGTCTGGCAGGCATCGAGAATCCCACTTTAGGACGTTCAAAATTTTACTATACATAGCTGATGATATTTTACATCACATATAAAAAGTGCGTGAGGTCATTTTTTCTTAAATTGGAGATATTAATTCCCGAACTCGGGCCCGCGCCGCGTCGATGACTATATGTAATGGTGGTGGCAGCCGCTCAAACTTCGGTCTGGCAGGCATCGAGAATCCCACTTTAGGAAGTTCAAAATTTTACTGTACATAGCTGATGATATTATACATCACATATAAAAAGTGCGTGAGGTCATTTTTTCTTAAATTGGAGATATTAATTCCCAAACTCGGGCCCGCTCTCCGCCGATGGTTATATTTAATGAGCGAGGCGGCCGCTCAAACTTCGGTCTGGCTGGCATCGAGAATCCCATTTTAGGAAGTTCAAAATTTTACTATACATAGCTGATGATATTTTACATCACATATAAAAAGTGCGTTAGGTCATTTTTTCTTAAATTGGAGATATTAATTCCCAACCTCGGGCCCGCGCCGCGTCGATGACTATATGTAATGGTCGTGGCAGCCGCTCAAACTTCGGTCTGGCTGGCATCGAGAATCCCACTTTAAGAAGTTGAAAATTTTACTATACATAGCTGATTATATTTTACATCACATATAAAAAGTGCGTGAGGTCATTTTTTCTTAAATTGGAGATATTATTTCCCAAACTCGGGCCCGCTCTCCGCCGATGATTATATTTAATGAGCGAGGCGACCGCTCAAACTTCGGTCTGGCAGGCATCGAGAATCCCACTTTAGGAAGTTCAAAATTTTACTATACATAGCTGATGATATTTTACATCACATATAAAAAGTGCGTGAGGTCATTTTTTCTTAAATTGGAGATATTATTTCCCAAACTCGGGCCCGCTCTCCGCCGATGATTATATTTAATGAGCGAGGCGACCGCTCAAACTTCGGTCTGGCAGGCATCGAGAATCCCACTTTAAGAAGTTCAAAATTTTGCTATACATAGCTGATGATATTTTACATCACATATAAAAAGTGCGTGAGGTCATTTTTTCTTAAATTGGAGATATTAATTCCCGAACTCGGGCCCGCGCCGCGCCGATGACTGTATGTAATGGTGGTGGCAGCCGCTCAAACTTCGGTCTGACAGGCATCGAGAATCCCACTTTAGGAAGTTCAAAATTTTACTATACATAGCTGATGATATTTTACATCACATATAAAAAGTGCGTGAGGTCATTTTTTCTTAAATTGGAGATATTAATTCCCGAACTCGGGCCCGCGCCGCGTCGATGACTATATGTAATGGTGGTGGCAGCCGCTCAAACTTCGGTCTGGCAGGCATCGAGAATCCCACTTTAGGAAGTTCAAAATTTTACTGTACATAGCTGATGATATTATACATCACATATAAAAAGTGCGTGAGGTCATTTTTTCTTAAATTGGAGATATTAATTCCCAAACTCGGGCCCGCTCTCCGCCGATGGTTATATTTAATGAGCGAGGCGGCCGCTCAAACTTCGGTCTGGCTGGCATCGAGAATCCCATTTTAGGAAGTTCAAAATTTTACTATACATAGCTGATGATATTTTACATCACATATAAAAAGTGCGTTAGGTCATTTTTTCTTAAATTGGAGATATTAATTCCCAACCTCGGGCCCGCGCCGCGTCGATGACTATATGTAATGGTCGTGGCAGCCGCTCAAACTTCGGTCTGGCTGGCATCGAGAATCCCACTTTAAGAAGTTGAAAATTTTACTATACATAGCTGATTATATTTTACATCACATATAAAAAGTGCGTGAGGTCATTTTTTCTTAAATTGGAGATATTATTTCCCAAACTCGGGCCCGCTCTCCGCCGATGATTATATTTAATGAGCGAGGCGACCGCTCAAACTTCGGTCTGGCAGGCATCGAGAATCCCACTTTAGGAAGTTCAAAATTTTACTATACATAGCTGATGATATTTTACATCACATATAAAAAGTGCGTGAGGTCATTTTTTCTTAAATTGGAGATATTATTTCCCAAACTCGGGCCCGCTCTCCGCCGATGATTATATTTAATGAGCGAGGCGACCGCTCAAACTTCGGTCTGGCAGGCATCGAGAATCCCACTTTAAGAAGTTCAAAATTTTGCTATACATAGCTGATGATATTTTACATCACATATAAAAAGTGCGTGAGGTCATTTTTTCTTAAATTGGAGATATTAATTCCCGAACTCGGGCCCGCGCCGCGCCGATGACTGTATGTAATGGTGGTGGCAGCCGCTCAAACTTCGGTCTGACAGGCATCGAGAATCCCACTTTAGGAAGTTCAAAATTTTACTATACATAGCTGATAATATTTTACATCACATATAAAAAGTGCGTGAGGTCATTTTTTCTTAAATTGGAGATATTAATTCCCGAACTCGGGCCCGCGCCGCGTCGATGACTATATGTAATGGTGGTGGCAGCCGCTCAAACTTCGGTCTGGCAGGCATCGAGAATCCCACTTTAGGAAGTTCAAAATTTTACTGTACATAGCTGATGATATTTTACATCACATATAAAAAGTGCGTTAGGTCATTTTTTCTTAAATTGGAGATATTATTTCCCAAACTCGGGCCCGCTCTCCGCCGATGATTATATTTAATGAGCGAGGCGGCCGCTCAAACTTCGGTCTGGCAGGCATCGAGAATCCCACTTTAGGAAGTTCAAAATTTTACTATACATAGCTGATAATATTTTACATCACATATAAAAAGTGCGTGAGGTCATTTTTTCTTAAATTGGAGATATTAATTCCCGAACTCGGGCCGATGACTGTAAGTAATGGTGGTGGCAGCCGCTCAAACTTTGGTCTGGCAGGCATCGAGAATCCCACTTTAGGAAGTTCAAAATTTTACTATTCATAGCAGATGATATTATACATCACATATAAAAAGTGCGTGAGGTCGTTTTTTCTTAAATTGGAGATATTAATTCCCGAACTCGGGCCCGCTCTCCGCCGATGGTTATATTTAATGAGCGAGGCGGCCGCTCAAACTTCGGTCTGGCTGGCATCGAGAATCCCACTTTAGGAAGTTCAAAATTTTACTATACATAGCTGATGATATTTTACATCACATATAAAAAGTGCGTTAGGTCATTTTTTCTTAAATTGGAGATATTAATTCCCAACCTCGGGCCCGCGCCGCGTCGATGACTATATGTAATGGTCGTGGCAGCCGCTCAAACTTCGGTCTGGCTGGCATCGAGAATCCCACTTTAAGAAGTTAAAAATTTTACTATACATAGCTGATGATATTTTACATCACATATAAAAAGTGCGTGAGGTCATTTTTTCTTAAATTGGAGATATTATTTCCCAAACTCGGGCCCGCTCTCCGCCGATGATTATATTTAATGAGCGAGGCGACCGCTCAAACTTCGGTCTGGCAGGCATCGAGAATCCCACTTTAGGAAGTTCAAAATTTTACTATACATAGCTGATGATATTTTACATCACATATAAAAAGTGCGTGAGGTCATTTTTTCTTAAATTGGAGATATTATTTCCCAAACTCGGGCCCGCTCTCCGCCGATGATTATATTTAATGAGCGAGGCGACCGCTCAAACTTCGGTCTGGCAGGCATCGAGAATCCCACTTTAAGAAGTTCAAAATTTTGCTATACATAGCTGATGATATTTTACATCACATATAAAAAGTGCGTGAGGTCATTTTTTCTTAAATTGGAGATATTATTTCCCAAACTCGGGCCCGCTCTCCGCCGATGATTATATTTAATGAGCGAGGCGGCCGCTCAAACTTCGGTCTGACAGGCATCGAGAATCCCACTTTAGGAAGTTCAAAATTTTACTACACATAGCTGATAATATTTTACATCACATATAAAAAGTGTGTGAGGTTAGTTTTTCTTAAATTGGAGATATTAATTCCTGAACTCGGGCCCGCTCTCCGCCGATGATTATATTTAATGAGCGAGGCGACCGCTCAAACTTCGGTCTGGCAGGCATCGAGAATCCCACTTTAGGAAGTTCAAAATTTTACTATACATAGCTGATGATATTTTACATGACATATAAAAAGTGCGTGAGGTCATTTTTTCTTAAATTGGAGATATTAATTCCCAACCTCGGGCCCGCGCCGCGTCGATGACTATATGTAATGGTCGTGGCAGCCGCTCAAACTTCGGTCTGGCTGGCATCGAGAATCCCACTTTAAGAAGTTCAAAATTTTACTATACATAGCTGATGATATTTTACATCACATACAAAAAGTGCGTGAGGTCATTTTTTCTTAAATTGGAGATATTATTTCCCAAACTCGGGCCCGCTCTCCGCCGATGATTATATTTAATGAGCGAGGCGACCGCTCAAACTTCGGTCTGGCAGGCATCGAGAATCCCACTTTAGGAAGTTCAAAATTTTACTATACATAGCTGATGATATTTTACATCACATATAAAAAGTGCGTGAGGACATTTTTTCTTAAATTGGAGATATTATTTCCCAAACTCGGGCCCGCTCTCCGCCGATGATTATATTTAATGAGCGAGGCGACCGCTCAAACTTCGGTCTGGCAGGCATCGAGAATCCCACTTTAAGAAGTTCAAAATTTTGCTATACATAGCTGATGATATTTTACATCACATATAAAAAGTGCGTGAGGTCATTTTTTCTTAAATTGGAGATATTATTTCCCAAACTCGGGCCCGCTCTCCGCCGATGATTATATTTAATGAGCGAGGCGGCCGCTCAAACTTCGGTCTGGCAGGCATCGAGAATCCCATTTTAGGAAGTTCAAAATTTTACTATACATAGCTGATGATATTTTACATCACATATAAAAAGTGCGTTAGGTCATTTTTTCTTAAATTGGAGATATTAATTCCCAACCTCGGGCCCGCGCCGCGTCGATGACTATATGAAATGGTCGTGGCAGCCGCTCAAACTTCGGTCTGGCTGGCATCGAGAATCCCACTTTAAGAAGTTAAAAATTTTACTATACATAGCTGATGATATTTTACATCACATATAAAAAGTGCGTGAGGTCATTTTTTCTTAAATTGGAGATATTATTTCCCAAACTCGGGCCCGCTCTCCGCCGATGATTATATTTAATGAGCGAGGCGACCGCTCAAACTTCGGTCTGGCAGGCATCGAGAATCCCACTTTAGGAAGTTCAAAATTTTACTATACATAGCTGATGATATTTTACATCACATATAAAAAGTGCGTGAGGTCATTTTTTCTTAAATTGGAGATATTATTTCCCAAACTCGGGCCCGCTCTCCGCCGATGATTATATTTAATGAGCGAGGCGACCGCTCAAACTTCGGTCTGGCTGGCATCGAGAATCCCACTTTAAGAAGTTAAAAATTTTACTATACATAGCTGATGATATTTTACATCACATATAAAAAGTGCGTGAGGTCATTTTTTCTTAAATTGGAGATATTATTTCCCAAACTCGGGCCCGCTCTCCGCCGATGATTATATTTAATGAGCGAGGCGACCGCTCAAACTTCGGTCTGGCAGGCATCGAGAATCCCACTTTAGGAAGTTCAAAATTTTACTATACATAGCTGATGATATTTTACATCACATATAAAAAGTGCGTGAGGTCATTTTTTCTTAAATTGGAGATATTATTTCCCAAACTCGGGCCCGCTCTCCGCCGATGATTATATTTAATGAGCGAGGCGACCGCTCAAACTTCGGTCTGGCAGGCATCGAGAATCCCACTTTAAGAAGTTCAAAATTTTGCTATACATAGCTGATGATATTTTACATCACATATAAAAAGTGCGTGAGGTCATTTTTTCTTAAATTGGAGATATTATTTCCCAAACTCGGGCCCGCTCTCCGCCGATGATTATATTTAATGAGCGAGGCGGCCGCTCAAACTTCGGTCTGGCAGGCATCGAGAATCCCACTTTAGGAAGTTCAAAATTTTACTACACATAGCTGATAATATTTTACATCACATATAAAAAGTGTGTGAGGTTAGTTTTTCTTAAATTGGAGATATTAATTCCTGAACTCGGGCCCGCTCTCCGCCGATGATTATATTTAATGAGCGAGGCGACCGCTCAAACTTCGGTCTGGCAGGCATCGAGAATCCCACTTTAGGAAGTTCAAAATTTTACTATACATAGCTGATGATATTTTACATGACATATAAAAAGTGCGTGAGGTCATTTTTTCTTAAATTGGAGATATTATTTCCCAAACTCGGGCCCGCGCCGCGTCGATGACTATATGTAATGGTGGTGGCAGCCGCTCAAACTTCGGTCTGGCAGGCATCGAGAATCCCACTTTAGGAAGTTCAAAATTTTACTGTACATAGCTGATGATATTATACATCACATATAAAAAGTGCGTGAGGTCATTTTTTCTTAAATTGGAGATATTATTTCCCAAACTCGGGCCCGCTCTCCGCCGATGATTATATTTAATGAGCGAGGCGACCGCTCAAACTTCGGTCTGGCAGGCATCGAGAATCCCACTTTAGGAAGTTCAAAATTTTACTATACATAGCTGATGATATTTTACATGACATATAAAAAGTGCGTGAGGTCATTTTTTCTTAAATTGGAGATATTATTTCCCAAACTCGGGCCCGCTCTCCGCCGATGATTATATTTAATGAGCGAGGCGGCCGCTCAAACTTCGGTCTGGCTGGCATCGAGAATCCCATTTTAGGAAGTTCAAAATTTTACTATACATAGCTGATGATATTTTACATCACATATAAAAAGTGCGTGAGGTCATTTTTTCTTAAATTGGAGATATTAATTCCCAACCTCGGGCCCGCGCCGCGTCGATGACTATATGTAATGGTCGTGGCAGCCGCTCAAACTTCGGTCTGGCTGGCATCGAGAATCCCACTTTAAGAAGTTCAAAATTTTACTATACATAGCTGATGATATTTTACATCACATATAAAAAGTGCGTGAGGTCATTTTTTCTTAAATTGGAGATATTATTTCCCAAACTCGGGCCCGCTCTCCGCCGATGATTATATTTAATGAGCGAGGCGACCGCTCAAACTTTGGTCTGGCAGGCATCGAGAATCCCACTTTAGGAAGTTCAAAATTTTACTATTCATAGCAGATGATATTATACATCACATATAAAAAGTGCGTGAGGACATTTTTTCTTAAATTGGAGATATTATTTCCCAAACTCGGGCCCGCTCTCCGCCGATGATTATATTTAATGAGCGAGGCGACCGCTCAAACTTCGGTCTGGCAGGCATCGAGAATCCCACTTTAAGAAGATCAAAATTTTGCTATACATAGCTGATGATATTTTACATCACATATAAAAAGTGCGTGAGGTCATTTTTTCTTAAATTGGAGATATTATTTCCCAAACTCGGGCCCGCTCTCCGCCGATGATTATATTTAATGAGCGAGGCGGCCGCTCAAACTTCGGTCTGGCAGGCATCGAGAATCCCATTTTAGGAAGTTCAAAATTTTACTATACATAGCTGATGATATTTTACATCACATATAAAAAGTGCGTTAGGTCATTTTTTCTTAAATTGGAGATATTAATTCCCAACCTCGGGCCCGCGCCGCGTCGATGACTATATGTAATGGTCGTGGCAGCCGCTCAAACTTCGGTCTGGCTGGCATCGAGAATCCCACTTTAAGAAGTTCAAAATTTTACTATACATAGCTGATGATATTTTACATCACATATAAAAAGTGCGTGAGGTCATTTTTTCTTAAATTGGAGATATTATTTCCCAAACTCGGGCCCGCTCTCCGCCGATGATTATATTTAATGAGCGAGGCGACCGCTCAAACTTCGGTCTGGCAGGCATCGAGAATCCCACTTTAAGAAGTTCAAAATTTTGCTATACATAGCTGATGATATTTTACATCACATATAAAAAGTGCGTGAGGTCATTTTTTCTTAAATTGGAGATATTAATTCCCGAACTCGGGCCCGCGCCGCGCCGATGACTGTATGTAATGGTGGTGGCAGCCGCTCAAACTTCGGTCTGACAGGCATCGAGAATCCCACTTTAGGAAGTTCAAAATTTTACTATACATAGCTGATAATATTTTACATCACATATAAAAAGTGCGTGAGGTCATTTTTTCTTAAATTGGAGATATTAATTCCCGAACTCGGGCCCGCGCCGCGTCGATGACTATATGTAATGGTGGTGGCAGCCGCTCAAACTTCGGTCTGGCAGGCATCGAGAATCCCACTTTAGGAAGTTCAAAATTTTACTGTACATAGCTGATGATATTTTACATCACATATAAAAAGTGCGTTAGGTCATTTTTTCTTAAATTGGAGATATTATTTCCCAAACTCGGGCCCGCTCTCCGCCGATGATTATATTTAATGAGCGAGGCGGCCGCTCAAACTTCGGTCTGGCAGGCATCGAGAATCCCACTTTAGGAAGTTCAAAATTATACTATACATAGCTGATAATATTTTACATCACATATAAAAAGTGCGTGAGGTCATTTTTTCTTAAATTGGAGATATTAATTCCCGAACTCGGGCCGATGACTGTAAGTAATGGTGGTGGCAGCCGCTCAAACTTTGGTCTGGCAGGCATCGAGAATCCCACTTTAGGAAGTTCAAAATTTTACTATTCATAGCAGATGATATTATACATCACATATAAAAAGTGCGTGAGGTCATTTTTTCTTAAATTGGAGATATTATTTCCCAAACTCGGGTCCGCTCTCCGCCGATGATTATATTTAATGAGCGAGGCGGCCGCTCAAACTTCGGTCTGGCAGGCATCGAGAATCCCACTTTAGGACGTTCAAAATTTTACTATACATAGCTGATGATATTTTACATCACATATAAAAAGTGCGTGAGGTCATTTTTTCTTAAATTGGAGA
This sequence comes from Micropterix aruncella, assembly GCA_944548615.1. Classification (NCBI taxonomy): domain Eukaryota; kingdom Metazoa; phylum Arthropoda; class Insecta; order Lepidoptera; family Micropterigidae; genus Micropterix; species Micropterix aruncella. The sequence goes on from OX155968.1 coordinate 26,906,397, forward strand.
TATTAATTCCCGAACTCGGGCCCGCGCCGCGTCGATGACTATATGTAATGGTGGTGGCAGCCGCTCAAACTTCGGTCTGGCAGGCATCGAGAATCCCACTTTAGGAAGTTCAAAATTTTACTGTACATAGCTGATGATATTATACATCACATATAAAAAGTGCGTGAGGTCATTTTTTCTTAAATTGGAGATATTAATTCCCAAACTCGGGCCCGCTCTCCGCCGATGGTTATATTTAATGAGCGAGGCGGCCGCTCAAACTTCGGTCTGGCTGGCATCGAGAATCCCATTTTAGGAAGTTCAAAATTTTACTATACATAGCTGATGATATTTTACATCACATATAAAAAGTGCGTTAGGTCATTTTTTCTTAAATTGGAGATATTAATTCCCAACCTCGGGCCCGCGCCGCGTCGATGACTATATGTAATGGTCGTGGCAGCCGCTCAAACTTCGGTCTGGCTGGCATCGAGAATCCCACTTTAAGAAGTTGAAAATTTTACTATACATAGCTGATTATATTTTACATCACATATAAAAAGTGCGTGAGGTCATTTTTTCTTAAATTGGAGATATTAATTCCCAACCTCGGGCCCGCGCCGCGTCGATGACTATATGTAATGGTCGTGGCAGCCGCTCAAACTTCGGTCTGGCTGGCATCGAGAATCCCACTTTAAGAAGTTCAAAATTTTACTATACATAGCTGATGATATTTTACATCACATATAAAAAGTGCGTGAGGTCATTTTTTCTTAAATTGGAGATATTATTTCCCAAACTCGGGCCCGCTCTCCGCCGATGATTATATTTAATGAGCGAGGCGACCGCTCAAACTTTGGTCTGGCAGGCATCGAGAATCCCACTTTAGGAAGTTCAAAATTTTACTATTCATAGCAGATGATATTATACATCACATATAAAAAGTGCGTGAGGACATTTTTTCTTAAATTGGAGATATTATTTCCCAAACTCGGGCCCGCTCTCCGCCGATGATTATATTTAATGAGCGAGGCGACCGCTCAAACTTCGGTCTGGCAGGCATCGAGAATCCCACTTTAAGAAGATCAAAATTTTGCTATACATAGCTGATGATATTTTACATCACATATAAAAAGTGCGTGAGGTCATTTTTTCTTAAATTGGAGATATTATTTCCCAAACTCGGGCCCGCTCTCCGCCGATGATTATATTTAATGAGCGAGGCGGCCGCTCAAACTTCGGTCTGGCAGGCATCGAGAATCCCATTTTAGGAAGTTCAAAATTTTACTATACATAGCTGATGATATTTTACATCACATATAAAAAGTGCGTTAGGTCATTTTTTCTTAAATTGGAGATATTAATTCCCAACCTCGGGCCCGCGCCGCGTCGATGACTATATGTAATGGTCGTGGCAGCCGCTCAAACTTCGGTCTGGCTGGCATCGAGAATCCCACTTTAAGAAGTTCAAAATTTTACTATACATAGCTGATGATATTTTACATCACATATAAAAAGTGCGTGAGGTCATTTTTTCTTAAATTGGAGATATTATTTCCCAAACTCGGGCCCGCTCTCCGCCGATGATTATATTTAATGAGCGAGGCGACCGCTCAAACTTCGGTCTGGCAGGCATCGAGAATCCCACTTTAAGAAGTTCAAAATTTTGCTATACATAGCTGATGATATTTTACATCACATATAAAAAGTGCGTGAGGTCATTTTTTCTTAAATTGGAGATATTAATTCCCGAACTCGGGCCCGCGCCGCGCCGATGACTGTATGTAATGGTGGTGGCAGCCGCTCAAACTTCGGTCTGACAGGCATCGAGAATCCCACTTTAGGAAGTTCAAAATTTTACTATACATAGCTGATAATATTTTACATCACATATAAAAAGTGCGTGAGGTCATTTTTTCTTAAATTGGAGATATTAATTCCCGAACTCGGGCCCGCGCCGCGTCGATGACTATATGTAATGGTGGTGGCAGCCGCTCAAACTTCGGTCTGGCAGGCATCGAGAATCCCACTTTAGGAAGTTCAAAATTTTACTGTACATAGCTGATGATATTTTACATCACATATAAAAAGTGCGTTAGGTCATTTTTTCTTAAATTGGAGATATTATTTCCCAAACTCGGGCCCGCTCTCCGCCGATGATTATATTTAATGAGCGAGGCGGCCGCTCAAACTTCGGTCTGGCAGGCATCGAGAATCCCACTTTAGGAAGTTCAAAATTATACTATACATAGCTGATAATATTTTACATCACATATAAAAAGTGCGTGAGGTCATTTTTTCTTAAATTGGAGATATTAATTCCCGAACTCGGGCCGATGACTGTAAGTAATGGTGGTGGCAGCCGCTCAAACTTTGGTCTGGCAGGCATCGAGAATCCCACTTTAGGAAGTTCAAAATTTTACTATTCATAGCAGATGATATTATACATCACATATAAAAAGTGCGTGAGGTCATTTTTTCTTAAATTGGAGATATTATTTCCCAAACTCGGGCCCGCTCTCCGCCGATGATTATATTTAATGAGCGAGGCGGCCGCTCAAACTTCGGTCTGGCAGGCATCGAGAATCCCACTTTAGGACGTTCAAAATTTTACTATACATAGCTGATGATATTTTACATCACATATAAAAAGTGCGTGAGGTCATTTTTTCTTAAATTGGAGATATTAATTCCCGAACTCGGGCCCGCGCCGCGTCGATGACTATATGTAATGGTGGTGGCAGCCGCTCAAACTTCGGTCTGGCAGGCATCGAGAATCCCACTTTAGGAAGTTCAAAATTTTACTGTACATAGCTGATGATATTATACATCACATATAAAAAGTGCGTGAGGTCATTTTTTCTTAAATTGGAGATATTAATTCCCAAACTCGGGCCCGCTCTCCGCCGATGGTTATATTTAATGAGCGAGGCGGCCGCTCAAACTTCGGTCTGGCTGGCATCGAGAATCCCATTTTAGGAAGTTCAAAATTTTACTATACATAGCTGATGATATTTTACATCACATATAAAAAGTGCGTTAGGTCATTTTTTCTTAAATTGGAGATATTAATTCCCAACCTCGGGCCCGCGCCGCGTCGATGACTATATGTTATGGTCGTGGCAGCCGCTCAAACTTCGGTCTGGCTGGCATCGAGAATCCCACTTTAAGAAGTTGAAAATTTTACTATACATAGCTGATTATATTTTACATCACATATAAAAAGTGCGTGAGGTCATTTTTTCTTAAATTGGAGATATTATTTCCCAAACTCGGGCCCGCTCTCCGCCGATGATTATATTTAATGAGCGAGGCGACCGCTCAAACTTCGGTCTGGCAGGCATCGAGAATCCCACTTTAGGAAGTTCAAAATTTTACTATACATAGCTGATGATATTTTACATCACATATAAAAAGTGCGTGAGGTCATTTTTTCTTAAATTGGAGATATTATTTCCCAAACTCGGGCCCGCTCTCCGCCGATGATTATATTTAATGAGCGAGGCGACCGCTCAAACTTCGGTCTGGCAGGCATCGAGAATCCCACTTTAAGAAGTTCAAAATTTTGCTATACATAGCTGATGATATTTTACATCACATATAAAAAGTGCGTGAGGTCATTTTTTCTTAAATTGGAGATATTAATTCCCGAACTCGGGCCCGCGCCGCGCCGATGACTGTATGTAATGGTGGTGGCAGCCGCTCAAACTTCGGTCTGACAGGCATCGAGAATCCCACTTTAGGAAGTTCAAAATTTTACTATACATAGCTGATGATATTTTACATCACATATAAAAAGTGCGTGAGGTCATTTTTTCTTAAATTGGAGATATTAATTCCCGAACTCGGGCCCGCGCCGCGTCGATGACTATATGTAATGGTGGTGGCAGCCGCTCAAACTTCGGTCTGGCAGGCATCGAGAATCCCACTTTAGGAAGTTCAAAATTTTACTGTACATAGCTGATGATATTATACATCACATATAAAAAGTGCGTGAGGTCATTTTTTCTTAAATTGGAGATATTAATTCCCAAACTCGGGCCCGCTCTCCGCCGATGGTTATATTTAATGAGCGAGGCGGCCGCTCAAACTTCGGTCTGGCTGGCATCGAGAATCCCATTTTAGGAAGTTCAAAATTTTACTATACATAGCTGATGATATTTTACATCACATATAAAAAGTGCGTTAGGTCATTTTTTCTTAAATTGGAGATATTAATTCCCAACCTCGGGCCCGCGCCGCGTCGATGACTATATGTAATGGTCGTGGCAGCCGCTCAAACTTCGGTCTGGCTGGCATCGAGAATCCCACTTTAAGAAGTTGAAAATTTTACTATACATAGCTGATTATATTTTACATCACATATAAAAAGTGCGTGAGGTCATTTTTTCTTAAATTGGAGATATTATTTCCCAAACTCGGGCCCGCTCTCCGCCGATGATTATATTTAATGAGCGAGGCGACCGCTCAAACTTCGGTCTGGCAGGCATCGAGAATCCCACTTTAGGAAGTTCAAAATTTTACTATACATAGCTGATGATATTTTACATCACATATAAAAAGTGCGTGAGGTCATTTTTTCTTAAATTGGAGATATTATTTCCCAAACTCGGGCCCGCTCTCCGCCGATGATTATATTTAATGAGCGAGGCGACCGCTCAAACTTCGGTCTGGCAGGCATCGAGAATCCCACTTTAAGAAGTTCAAAATTTTGCTATACATAGCTGATGATATTTTACATCACATATAAAAAGTGCGTGAGGTCATTTTTTCTTAAATTGGAGATATTAATTCCCGAACTCGGGCCCGCGCCGCGCCGATGACTGTATGTAATGGTGGTGGCAGCCGCTCAAACTTCGGTCTGACAGGCATCGAGAATCCCACTTTAGGAAGTTCAAAATTTTACTATACATAGCTGATAATATTTTACATCACATATAAAAAGTGCGTGAGGTCATTTTTTCTTAAATTGGAGATATTAATTCCCGAACTCGGGCCCGCGCCGCGTCGATGACTATATGTAATGGTGGTGGCAGCCGCTCAAACTTCGGTCTGGCAGGCATCGAGAATCCCACTTTAGGAAGTTCAAAATTTTACTGTACATAGCTGATGATATTTTACATCACATATAAAAAGTGCGTTAGGTCATTTTTTCTTAAATTGGAGATATTATTTCCCAAACTCGGGCCCGCTCTCCGCCGATGATTATATTTAATGAGCGAGGCGGCCGCTCAAACTTCGGTCTGGCAGGCATCGAGAATCCCACTTTAGGAAGTTCAAAATTATACTATACATAGCTGATAATATTTTACATCACATATAAAAAGTGCGTGAGGTCATTTTTTCTTAAATTGGAGATATTAATTCCCGAACTCGGGCCGATGACTGTAAGTAATGGTGGTGGCAGCCGCTCAAACTTTGGTCTGGCAGGCATCGAGAATCCCACTTTAGGAAGTTCAAAATTTTACTATTCATAGCAGATGATATTATACATCACATATAAAAAGTGCGTGAGGTCGTTTTTTCTTAAATTGGAGATATTAATTCCCGAACTCGGGCCCGCTCTCCGCCGATGGTTATATTTAATGAGCGAGGCGGCCGCTCAAACTTCGGTCTGGCTGGCATCGAGAATCCCACTTTAGGAAGTTCAAAATTTTACTATACATAGCTGATGATATTTTACATCACATATAAAAAGTGCGTTAGGTCATTTTTTCTTAAATTGGAGATATTAATTCCCAACCTCGGGCCCGCGCCGCGTCGATGACTATATGTAATGGTCGTGGCAGCCGCTCAAACTTCGGTCTGGCTGGCATCGAGAATCCCACTTTAAGAAGTTAAAAATTTTACTATACATAGCTGATGATATTTTACATCACATATAAAAAGTGCGTGAGGTCATTTTTTCTTAAATTGGAGATATTATTTCCCAAACTCGGGCCCGCTCTCCGCCGATGATTATATTTAATGAGCGAGGCGACCGCTCAAACTTCGGTCTGGCAGGCATCGAGAATCCCACTTTAGGAAGTTCAAAATTTTACTATACATAGCTGATGATATTTTACATCACATATAAAAAGTGCGTGAGGTCATTTTTTCTTAAATTGGAGATATTATTTCCCAAACTCGGGCCCGCTCTCCGCCGATGATTATATTTAATGAGCGAGGCGACCGCTCAAACTTCGGTCTGGCAGGCATCGAGAATCCCACTTTAAGAAGTTCAAAATTTTGCTATACATAGCTGATGATATTTTACATCACATATAAAAAGTGCGTGAGGTCATTTTTTCTTAAATTGGAGATATTATTTCCCAAACTCGGGCCCGCTCTCCGCCGATGATTATATTTAATGAGCGAGGCGGCCGCTCAAACTTCGGTCTGGCAGGCATCGAGAATCCCACTTTAGGAAGTTCAAAATTTTACTACACATAGCTGATAATATTTTACATCACATATAAAAAGTGTGTGAGGTTAGTTTTTCTTAAATTGGAGATATTAATTCCTGAACTCGGGCCCGCTCTCCGCCGATGATTATATTTAATGAGCGAGGCGACCGCTCAAACTTCGGTCTGGCAGGCATCGAGAATCCCACTTTAGGAAGTTCAAAATTTTACTATACATAGCTGATGATATTTTACATGACATATAAAAAGTGCGTGAGGTCATTTTTTCTTAAATTGGAGATATTAATTCCCAACCTCGGGCCCGCGCCGCGTCGATGACTATATGTAATGGTCGTGGCAGCCGCTCAAACTTCGGTCTGGCTGGCATCGAGAATCCCACTTTAAGAAGTTCAAAATTTTACTATACATAGCTGATGATATTTTACATCACATATAAAAAGTGCGTGAGGTCATTTTTTCTTAAATTGGAGATATTATTTCCCAAACTCGGGCCCGCTCTCCGCCGATGATTATATTTAATGAGCGAGGCGACCGCTCAAACTTCGGTCTGGCAGGCATCGAGAATCCCACTTTAGGAAGTTCAAAATTTTACTATACATAGCTGATGATATTTTACATCACATATAAAAAGTGCGTGAGGACATTTTTTCTTAAATTGGAGATATTATTTCCCAAACTCGGGCCCGCTCTCCGCCGATGATTATATTTAATGAGCGAGGCGACCGCTCAAACTTCGGTCTGGCAGGCATCGAGAATCCCACTTTAAGAAGTTCAAAATTTTGCTATACATAGCTGATGATATTTTACATCACATATAAAAAGTGCGTGAGGTCATTTTTTCTTAAATTGGAGATATTATTTCCCAAACTCGGGCCCGCTCTCCGCCGATGATTATATTTAATGAGCGAGGCGGCCGCTCAAACTTCGGTCTGGCAGGCATCGAGAATCCCATTTTAGGAAGTTCAAAATTTTACTATACATAGCTGATGATATTTTACATCACATATAAAAAGTGCGTTAGGTCATTTTTTCTTAAATTGGAGATATTAATTCCCAACCTCGGGCCCGCGCCGCGTCGATGACTATATGAAATGGTCGTGGCAGCCGCTCAAACTTCGGTCTGGCTGGCATCGAGAATCCCACTTTAAGAAGTTAAAAATTTTACTATACATAGCTGATGATATTTTACATCACATATAAAAAGTGCGTGAGGTCATTTTTTCTTAAATTGGAGATATTATTTCCCAAACTCGGGCCCGCTCTCCGCCGATGATTATATTTAATGAGCGAGGCGACCGCTCAAACTTCGGTCTGGCAGGCATCGAGAATCCCACTTTAGGAAGTTCAAAATTTTACTATACATAGCTGATGATATTTTACATCACATATAAAAAGTGCGTGAGGTCATTTTTTCTTAAATTGGAGATATTATTTCCCAAACTCGGGCCCGCTCTCCGCCGATGATTATATTTAATGAGCGAGGCGACCGCTCAAACTTCGGTCTGGCTGGCATCGAGAATCCCACTTTAAGAAGTTAAAAATTTTACTATACATAGCTGATGATATTTTACATCACATATAAAAAGTGCGTGAGGTCATTTTTTCTTAAATTGGAGATATTATTTCCCAAACTCGGGCCCGCTCTCCGCCGATGATTATATTTAATGAGCGAGGCGACCGCTCAAACTTCGGTCTGGCAGGCATCGAGAATCCCACTTTAGGAAGTTCAAAATTTTACTATACATAGCTGATGATATTTTACATCACATATAAAAAGTGCGTGAGGTCATTTTTTCTTAAATTGGAGATATTATTTCCCAAACTCGGGCCCGCTCTCCGCCGATGATTATATTTAATGAGCGAGGCGACCGCTCAAACTTCGGTCTGGCAGGCATCGAGAATCCCACTTTAAGAAGTTCAAAATTTTGCTATACGTAGCTGATGATATTTTACATCACATATAAAAAGTGCGTGAGGTCATTTTTTCTTAAATTGGAGATATTATTTCCCAAACTCGGGCCCGCTCTCCGCCGATGATTATATTTAATGAGCGAGGCGGCCGCTCAAACTTCGGTCTGGCAGGCATCGAGAATCCCACTTTAGGAAGTTCAAAATTTTACTACACATAGCTGATAATATTTTACATCACATATAAAAAGTGTGTGAGGTTAGTTTTTCTTAAATTGGAGATATTAATTCCTGAACTCGGGCCCGCTCTCCGCCGATGATTATATTTAATGAGCGAGGCGACCGCTCAAACTTCGGTCTGGCAGGCATCGAGAATCCCACTTTAGGAAGTTCAAAATTTTACTATACATAGCTGATGATATTTTACATGACATATAAAAAGTGCGTGAGGTCATTTTTTCTTAAATTGGAGATATTATTTCCCAAACTCGGGCCCGCGCCGCGTCGATGACTATATGTAATGGTGGTGGCAGCCGCTCAAACTTCGGTCTGGCAGGCATCGAGAATCCCACTTTAGGAAGTTCAAAATTTTACTGTACATAGCTGATGATATTATACATCACATATAAAAAGTGCGTGAGGTCATTTTTTCTTAAATTGGAGATATTATTTCCCAAACTCGGGCCCGCTCTCCGCCGATGATTATATTTAATGAGCGAGGCGACCGCTCAAACTTCGGTCTGGCAGGCATCGAGAATCCCACTTTAGGAAGTTCAAAATTTTACTATACATAGCTGATGATATTTTACATGACATATAAAAAGTGCGTGAGGTCATTTTTTCTTAAATTGGAGATATTATTTCCCAAACTCGGGCCCGCTCTCCGCCGATGATTATATTTAATGAGCGAGGCGGCCGCTCAAACTTCGGTCTGGCTGGCATCGAGAATCCCATTTTAGGAAGTTCAAAATTTTACTATACATAGCTGATGATATTTTACATCACATATAAAAAGTGCGTGAGGTCATTTTTTCTTAAATTGGAGATATTAATTCCCAACCTCGGGCCCGCGCCGCGTCGATGACTATATGTAATGGTCGTGGCAGCCGCTCAAACTTCGGTCTGGCTGGCATCGAGAATCCCACTTTAAGAAGTTCAAAATTTTACTATACATAGCTGATGATATTTTACATCACATATAAAAAGTGCGTGAGGTCATTTTTTCTTAAATTGGAGATATTATTTCCCAAACTCGGGCCCGCTCTCCGCCGATGATTATATTTAATGAGCGAGGCGACCGCTCAAACTTTGGTCTGGCAGGCATCGAGAATCCCACTTTAGGAAGTTCAAAATTTTACTATTCATAGCAGATGATATTATACATCACATATAAAAAGTGCGTGAGGACATTTTTTCTTAAATTGGAGATATTATTTCCCAAACTCGGGCCCGCTCTCCGCCGATGATTATATTTAATGAGCGAGGCGACCGCTCAAACTTCGGTCTGGCAGGCATCGAGAATCCCACTTTAAGAAGATCAAAATTTTGCTATACATAGCTGATGATATTTTACATCACATATAAAAAGTGCGTGAGGTCATTTTTTCTTAAATTGGAGATATTATTTCCCAAACTCGGGCCCGCTCTCCGCCGATGATTATATTTAATGAGCGAGGCGGCCGCTCAAACTTCGGTCTGGCAGGCATCGAGAATCCCATTTTAGGAAGTTCAAAATTTTACTATACATAGCTGATGATATTTTACATCACATATAAAAAGTGCGTTAGGTCATTTTTTCTTAAATTGGAGATATTAATTCCCAACCTCGGGCCCGCGCCGCGTCGATGACTATATGTAATGGTCGTGGCAGCCGCTCAAACTTCGGTCTGGCTGGCATCGAGAATCCCACTTTAAGAAGTTCAAAATTTTACTATACATAGCTGATGATATTTTACATCACATATAAAAAGTGCGTGAGGTCATTTTTTCTTAAATTGGAGATATTATTTCCCAAACTCGGGCCCGCTCTCCGCCGATGATTATATTTAATGAGCGAGGCGACCGCTCAAACTTCGGTCTGGCAGGCATCGAGAATCCCACTTTAGGAAGTTCAAAATTTTACTATACATAGCTGATGATATTTTACATCACATATAAAAAGTGCGTGAGGTCATTTTTTCTTAAATTGGAGATATTATTTCCCAAACTCGGGCCCGCTCTCCGCCGATGATTATATTTAATGAGCGAGGCGACCGCTCAAACTTCGGTCTGGCAGGCATCGAGAATCCCACTTTAAGAAGTTCAAAATTTTGCTATACATAGCTGATGATATTTTACATCACATATAAAAAGTGCGTGAGGTCATTTTTTCTTAAATTGGAGATATTAATTCCCGAACTCGGGCCCGCGCCGCGCCGATGACTGTATGTAATGGTGGTGGCAGCCGCTCAAACTTCGGTCTGACAGGCATCGAGAATCCCACTTTAGGAAGTTCAAAATTTTACTATACATAGCTGATAATATTTTACATCACATATAAAAAGTGCGTGAGGTCATTTTTTCTTAAATTGGAGATATTAATTCCCGAACTCGGGCCCGCGCCGCGTCGATGACTATATGTAATGGTGGTGGCAGCCGCTCAAACTTCGGTCTGGCAGGCATCGAGAATCCCACTTTAGGAAGTTCAAAATTTTACTGTACATAGCTGATGATATTTTACATCACATATAAAAAGTGCGTTAGGTCATTTTTTCTTAAATTGGAGATATTATTTCCCAAACTCGGGCCCGCTCTCCGCCGATGATTATATTTAATGAGCGAGGCGGCCGCTCAAACTTCGGTCTGGCAGGCATCGAGAATCCCACTTTAGGAAGTTCAAAATTATACTATACATAGCTGATAATATTTTACATCACATATAAAAAGTGCGTGAGGTCATTTTTTCTTAAATTGGAGATATTAATTCCCGAACTCGGGCCGATGACTGTAAGTAATGGTGGTGGCAGCCGCTCAAACTTTGGTCTGGCAGGCATCGAGAATCCCACTTTAGGAAGTTCAAAATTTTACTATTCATAGCAGATGATATTATACATCACATATAAAAAGTGCGTGAGGTCATTTTTTCTTAAATTGGAGATATTATTTCCCAAACTCGGGCCCGCTCTCCGCCGATGATTATATTTAATGAGCGAGGCGGCCGCTCAAACTTCGGTCTGGCAGGCATCGAGAATCCCACTTTAGGACGTTCAAAATTTTACTATACATAGCTGATGATATTTTACATCACATATAAAAAGTGCGTGAGGTCATTTTTTCTTAAATTGGAGATATTAATTCCCGAACTCGGGCCCGCGCCGCGTCGATGACTATATGTAATGGTGGTGGCAGCCGCTCAAACTTCGGTCTGGCAGGCATCGAGAATCCCACTTTAGGAAGTTCAAAATTTTACTGTACATAGCTGATGATATTATACATCACATATAAAAAGTGCGTGAGGTCATTTTTTCTTAAATTGGAGATATTAATTCCCAAACTCGGGCCCGCTCTCCGCCGATGGTTATATTTAATGAGCGAGGCGGCCGCTCAAACTTCGGTCTGGCTGCCATCGAGAATCCCATTTAAAATATCATCAGCTATGTATAGTAAAATTTTGAACTTCTTAAAGTGGGATTCTCGATGCCAGCCAGACCGAAGTTTGAGCGGCTGCCACGACCATTACATATAGTCATCGACGCGGCGCGGGCCCGAGGTTGGGAATTAATATCTCCAATTTAAGAAAAAATGACCTAACGCACTTTTTATATGTGATGTAAAATATCATCAGCTATGTATAGTAAAATTTTGAACTTCCTAAAATGGGATTCTCGATGCCAGCCAGACCGAAGTTTGAGCGGCCGCCTCGCTCATTAAATATAACCATCGGCGGAGAGCGGGCCCGAGTTTGGGAAATAATATCTCCAATTTAAGAAAAAATGACCTCACGCACTTTTTATGTGTGATGTAAAATATCATCAGATATGTATAGTAAAATTTTGAACTTCCTAAAGTGGGATTCTCGATGCCAGCCAGACCGAAGTTTGAGCGGCTGCCACCACCATTACATATAGTCATCGACGCGCCCGAGTTCGGGAATTAATATCTCCAATTTAAGAAAAAATAACCTCACGCACTTTTTATATGTGATGTAAAATATCATCAGCTATGTATAGTAAAATTTTGAACTTCCTAAAATGGGATTCTCGATGCCAACCAGACCGAAGTTTGAGCGGCCGCCTCGCTCATTAAATATAACCATCGGCGGAGAGCGGGCCCCAGTTTGGGAAATAATATCTCCAATTTAAGAAAAAATGACCTCACGCACTTTTTATGTGTGATGTAAAATATCATCAGATATGTATAGTAAAATTTTGAACTTCCTAAAGTGGGATTCTCGATGCCAGCCAGACCGAAGTTTGAGCGGCTGCCACCACCATTACATATAGTCATCGACGCGCCCGAGTTCGGGAATTAATATCTCCAATTTAAGAAAAAATAACCTCACGCACTTTTTATATGTGATGTAAAATATCATCAGCTATGTATAGTAAAATTTTGAACTTCCTAAAATGGGATTCTCGATGCCAACCAGACCGAAGTTTGAGCGGCCGCCTCGCTCATTAAATATAATCATCGGCGGAGAGCGGGCCCGAGTTTGGGAAATAATATCTCCAATTTAAGAAAAAATGACCTCACGCACTTTTTATATGTGATGTAAAATATCATCAGCTATGTAAAGTAAAATTTTGAACTTCCTAAAATGGGATTCTCGATGCCAGCCAGACCGAAGTTTGAGCGGCCGCCTCGCTCATTAAATATAACCATCGGCGGAGAGCGGGCCCGAGTTTGGGAAATAATATCTCCAATTAAAGAATAAATGACCTCACGCACTTTTTATATGTGATGTAAAATATCATCAGCTATGTATAGTAAAATTTTGAACTTCCTAAAGTGGGATTCTCGATGCCAGCCAGACCGAATTTTGAGCGGCTGCCACCACCATTACATACAGTCATCGGCGCGGCGCGGGCCCGAGTTCGGGAATTAATATCTCCAATTTAAGAAAAAATGACCTCACGCACTTTTTATATGTGATGTAGAATATTATCAGCTATGTATAGTAAAATTTTGAACTTCCTAAAGTGGGATTCTCGATGCCTGCCAGACCGAAGTTTGAGCGGTCGCCTCGCTCATTAAATATAATCATCGGCGGAGAGCGGGCCCGAGGTTGGGAATTAATATCTCCAATTTAAGAAAAAATGACCTCACACACTTTTTATATGTGATGTAGAATATCATCAGCTATGTATAGTAAAATTTTGAACTTCCTAAAGTGGGATTCTCGATGCCTGCGAGACCGAAGTTTGAGCGGCCGCCTCGCTCATTAAATATAATCATCGGCGGAGAGCGGGCCCGAGTTTGGGAAATAATATCTACAATTTAAGAAAAAATGACCTCACGCACTTTTTATATGTGATGTAAAATATCATCAGCTATGTATAGTAAAATTTTGAACTTCCTAAAATGGGATTCTCGATGCCAGCCAGACCGAAGTTTGAGCGGCCGCCTCGCTCATTAAATATAACCATCGGCGGAGAGCGGGCCCGAGTTTGGGAAATAATATCTCCAATTTAAGAAAAAATGACCTCACGCACTTTTTATATGTGATGTATAATATCATCTGCTATGAATAGTAAAATTTTGAACTTCCTAAAGTGGGATTCTCGATGCCTGCCAGACCGAAGTTTGAGCGGCCGCCTCGCTCATTAAATATAATCATCGGCGGAGAGCGGGCCCGAGTTTGGGAAATAATATCTCCAATTTAAGAAAAAATTACCTCACGCACTTTTTATATGTGATGTAAAATATCATCAGCTATGTATAGTAAAATTTTGAACTTCCTAAAATGGGATTCTCGATGCCAGCCAGACCGAAGTTTGAGCGGCCGCCTCGCTCATTAAATATAATCATCGGCGGAGAGCGGGCCCGAGTTTGGGAAATAATATCTCCAATTTAAGAAAAAATGACCTCACGCACTTTTTATGTGTGATGTAAAATATCATCAGATATGTATAGTAAAATTTTGAACTTCCTAAAGTGGGATTCTCGATGCCAGCCAGACCGAAGTTTGAGCGGCTGCCACCACCATTACATATAGTCATCGACGCGCCCGAGTTCGGGAATTAATATCTCCAATTTAAGAAAAAATAACCTCACGCACTTTTTATATGTGATGTAAAATATCATCAGCTATGTATAGTAAAATTTTGAACTTCCTAAAATGGGATTCTCGATGCCAACCAGACCGAAGTTTGAGCGGCCGCCTCGCTCATTAAATATAACCATCGGCGGAGAGCGGGCCCGAGTTTGGGAAATAATATCTCCAATTTAAGAAAAAATGACCTCACGCACTTTTTATATGTGATGTAAAATATCATCAGCTATGTATAGTAAAATTTTGAACTTCCTAAAGTGGGATTCTCGATGCCTGCCAGACCGAAGTTTGAGCGGCCGCCTCGCTCATTAAATATAATCATCGGCGGAGAGCGGGCCCGAGTTTGGGAAATAATATCTCCAATTTAAGAAAAAATGACCTCACGCACTTTTTATATGTGATGTAAAATATCATCAGCTATGTAAAGTAAAATTTTGAACTTCCTAAAATGGGATTCTCGATGCCAGCCAGACCGAAGTTTGAGCGGCCGCCTCGCTCATTAAATATAACCATCGGCGGAGAGCGGGCCCGAGTTTGGGAAATAATATCTCCAATTAAAGAATAAATGACCTCACGCACTTTTTATATGTGATGTAAAATATCATCAGCTATGTATAGTAAAATTTTGAACTTCCTAAAGTGGGATTCTCGATGCCAGCCAGACCGAATTTTGAGCGGCTGCCACCACCATTACATACAGTCATCGGCGCGGCGCGGGCCCGAGTTCGGGAATTAATATCTCCAATTTAAGAAAAAATGACCTCACGCACTTTTTATATGTGATGTAGAATATTATCAGCTATGTATAGTAAAATTTTGAACTTCCTAAAGTGGGATTCTCGATGCCTGCCAGACCGAAGTTTGAGCGGTCGCCTCGCTCATTAAATATAATCATCGGCGGAGAGCGGGCCCGAGGTTGGGAATTAATATCTCCAATTTAAGAAAAAATGACCTCACACACTTTTTATATGTGATGTAGAATATCATCAGCTATGTATAGTAAAATTTTGAACTTCCTAAAGTGGGATTCTCGATGCCTGCCAGACCGAAGTTTGAGCGGCCGCCTCGCTCATTAAATATAATCATCGGCGGAGAGCGGGCCCGAGTTTGGGAAATAATATCTACAATTTAAGAAAAAATGACCTCACGCACTTTTTATATGTGATGTAAAATATCATCAGCTATGTATAGTAAAATTTTGAACTTCCTAAAATGGGATTCTCGATGCCAGCCAGACCGAAGTTTGAGCGGCCGCCTCGCTCATTAAATATAACCATCGGCGGAGAGCGGGCCCGAGTTTGGGAAATAATATCTCCAATTTAAGAAAAAATGACCTCACGCACTTTTTATATGTGATGTATAATATCATCTGCTATGAATAGTAAAATTTTGAACTTCCTAAAGTGGGATTCTCGATGCCTGCCAGACCGAAGTTTGAGCGGCCGCCTCGCTCATTAAATATAATCATCGGCGGAGAGCGGGCCCGAGTTTGGGAAATAATATCTCCAATTTAAGAAAAAATTACCTCACGCACTTTTTATATGTGATGTAAAATATCATCAGCTATGTATAGTAAAATTTTGAACTTCCTAAAATGGGATTCTCGATGCCAGCCAGACCGAAGTTTGAGCGGCCGCCTCGCTCATTAAATATAACCATCGGCGGAGAGCGGGCCCGAGTTTGGGAAATAATATCTCCAATTTAAGAAAAAATGACCTCACGCACTTTTTATATGTGATGTAAAATATCATCAGCTATGTATAGTAAAATTTTGAACTTCCTAAAGTGGGATTCTCGATGCCTGCCAGACCGAAGTTTGAGCGGCCGCCTCGCTCATTAAATATAATCATCGGCGGAGAGCGGGCCCGAGTTTGGGAAATAATATCTCCAATTTAAGAAAAAATGACCTCACGCACTTTTTATATGTGATGTAAAATATCATCAGCTATGTATAGTAAAATTTTGAACTTCCTAAAGTGGGATTCTCGATGCCTGCCAGACCGAAGTTTGAGCGGCTGCCACCACCATTACATATAGTCATCGACGCGGCGCGGGCCCGAGTTCGGGAATTAATATCTCCAATTTAAGAAAAAATGACCTCACGAACTTTTTATATGTGATGTAAAATATCATCAGCTATGTATAGTAAAATTTTGAACTTCCTAAAGTGGGATTCTCGATGCCTGCCAGACCGAAGTTTGAGCGGCTGCCACCACCATTACATATAGTCATCGACGCGGCGCGGGCCCGAGTTCGGGAATTAATATCTCCAATTTAAGAAAAAATGACCTCACGCACTTTTTACATGTGATGTAAAATATCATCAGCTATGTATAGTAAAATTTTAAACTTCCTAAAGTGGGATTCTCGATGCCTGCCAGACCGAAGTTTGAGCGGCCGCCTCGCTCATTAAATATAATCATCGGCGGAGAGCGGGCCCGAGTTTGGGAAATAATATCTCCAATTTAAGAAAACACGACCTGACGCACTTTTTATATGTGATGTAAAATATCATCAGCTATGTATAGTAAAATTTTGAACTTCCTAAAGTGGGATTCTCGATGCCTGCCAGACCGAAGTTTGAGCGGCTGCCACCACCATTACATATAGTCATCGACGCGGCGCGGGCCCGAGTTCGGGAATTAATATCTCCAATTTAAGAAAAAATGACCTCACGAACTTTTTATATGTGATGTAAAATATCATCAGCTATGTATAGTAAAATTTTGAACTTCCTAAAGTGGGATTCTCGATGCCTGCCAGACCAAAGTTTGAGCGGCCGCCTCGCTCATTAAATATAATCATCGGCGGAGAGCGGGCCCGAGTTTGGGAAATAATATCTCCAATTTAAGAAAAAATGACCTCACGCACTTTTTATATGTGATGTAAAATATCATCAGCTATGTATAGTAAAATTTTGAACTTCCTAAAGTGGGATTCTCGATGCCTGCCAGACCGAAGTTTGAGCGGCCGCCTCGCTCATTAAATATAATCATCGGCGGAGAGCGGGCCCGAGTTTGGGAAATAATATCTCCAATTTAAGAAAAAATGACCTCACGCACTTTTTATATGTGATGTAAAATATCATCAGCTATGTATAGTAAAATTTTGAACTTCCTAAAGTGGGATTCTCGATGCCTGCCAGACCGAAGTTTGAGCGGCTGCCACCACCATTACATATAGTCATCGACGCGGCGCGGGCCCGAGTTCGGGAATTAATATCTCCAATTTAAGAAAAAATGACCTCACGAACTTTTTATATGTGATGTAAAATATCATCAGCTATGTATAGTAAAATTTTGAACTTCCTAAAGTGGGATTCTCGATGCCTGCCAGACCGAAGTTTGAGCGGCTGCCACCACCATTACATATAGTCATCGACGCGGCGCGGGCCCGAGTTCGGGAATTAATATCTCCAATTTAAGAAAAAATGACCTCACGCACTTTTTACATGTGATGTAAAATATCATCAGCTATGTATAGTAAAATTTTAAACTTCCTAAAGTGGGATTCTCGATGCCTGCCAGACCGAAGTTTGAGCGGCCGCCTCGCTCATTAAATATAACCATCGGCGGAGAGCGGGCCCGAGTTTGGGAAATAATATCTCCAATTTAAGAAAAAATGACCTCACGCACTTTTTATATGTGATGTAAAATATCATCAGCTATGTATAGTAAAATTTTGAACTTCCTAAAGTGGGATTCTCGATGCCTGCCAGACCGAAGTTTGAGCGGCCGCCTCGCTCATTAAATATAATCATCGGCGGAGAGCGGGCCCGAGTTTGGGAAATAATATCTCCAATTTAAGAAAAAATGACCTCACGCACTTTTTATATGTGATGTAAAATATCATCAGCTATGTATAGTAAAATTTTGAACTTCCTAAAATGGGATTCTCGATGCCAGCCAGACCGAAGTTTGAGCGGCCGCCTCGCTCATTAAATATAACCATCGGCGGAGAGCGGGCCCGAGTTTGGGAAATAATATCTCCAATTTAAGAAAAAATGACCTCACG
Organism: Micropterix aruncella; assembly: GCA_944548615.1. Taxonomy (NCBI): domain Eukaryota; kingdom Metazoa; phylum Arthropoda; class Insecta; order Lepidoptera; family Micropterigidae; genus Micropterix; species Micropterix aruncella. Next base: position 26,924,952 of record OX155968.1, read on the forward strand.
CACTTTTTATATGTGATGTAAAATATCATCAGCTATGTATAGTAAAATTTTGAACTTCCTAAAGTGGGATTCTCGATGCCTGCCAGACCGAAGTTTGAGCGGCCGCCTCGCTCATTAAATATAATCATCGGCGGAGAGCGGGCCCGAGTTTGGGAAATAATATCTCCAATTTAAGAAAAAATGACCTCACGCACTTTTTATATGTGATGTAAAATATCATCAGCTATGTATAGTAAAATTTTGAACTTCCTAAAGTGGGATTCTCGATGCCTGCCAGACCGAAGTTTGAGCGGCTGCCAACACCATTACATATAGTCATCGACGCGGCGCGGGCCCGAGTTCGGGAATTAATATCTCCAATTTAAGAAAAAATGACCTCACGAACTTTTTATATGTGATGTAAAATATCATCAGCTATGTATAGTAAAATTTTGAACTTCCTAAAGTGGGATTCTCGATGCCTGCCAGACCGAAGTTTGAGCGGCTGCCACCACCATTACATATAGTCATCGACGCGGCGCGGGCCCGAGTTCGGGAATTAATATCTCCAATTTAAGAAAAAATGACCTCACGCACTTTTTACATGTGATGTAGAATATTATCAGCTATGTATAGTAAAATTTTAAACTTCCTAAAGTGGGATTCTCGATGCCTGCCAGACCGAAGTTTGAGCGGCCGCCTCGCTCATTAAATATAATCATCGGCGGAGAGCGGGCCCGAGTTTGGGAAATAATATCTCCAATTTAAGAAAACACGACCTGACGCACTTTTTATATGTGATGTAAAATATCATCAGCTATGTATAGTAAAATTTTGAACTTCCTAAAATGGGATTCTCGATGCCAGCCAGACCGAAGTTTGAGCGGCCGCCTCGCTCATTAAATGTAACCATCGGCGGAGAGCGGGCCCGAGTTTGGGAAATAATATCTCCAATTTAAGAAAAAATGACCTCACGCACTTTTTATATGTGATGTAAAATATCATCAGCTATGTATAGTAAAATTTTGAACTTCCTAAAGTGGGATTCTCGATGCCTGCCAGACCGAAGTTTGAGCGGTCGCCTCGCTCATTAAATATAATCATTGGCGGAGAGCGGGCCCGAGTTTGGGAAATAATATCTCCAATTTAAGAAAAAATGACCTCACGCACTTTTTATATGTGATGTAAAATATCATCAGCTATGTATAGCAAAATTTTGAACTTCTTAAAGTGGGATTCTCGATGCCAGCCAGGCCGAAGTTTGAGCGGCTGCCACGACCATTACATATAGTCATCGACGCGGCGCGGGCCCGAGTTCGGGAATTAATATCTCCAATTTAAGAAAAAATGACCTCACGCACTTTTTATATGTGATGTAAAATATCATCTGCTATGTATAGTAAAATTTTGAACTTCCTAAAATGGGATTCTCGATGCCAGCCAGACCGAAGTTTGAGCGGCCGCCTCGCTCATTAAATATAACCATCGGCGGAGAGCGGGCCCGAGTTTGGGAATTAATATCTCCAATTTAAGAAAAAATTACCTCACACACTTTTTATATGTGATGTATAATATCATCAGCTATGTACAGTAAAATTTTGAACTTCCTAAAGTGGGATTCTCGATGCCTGCCAGACCGAAGTTTGAGCGGCTGCCACCACCATTACATACAGTCATCGGCGCGGCGCGGGCCCGAGTTCGGGAATTAATATCTCCAATTTAAGAAAAAATCACCTCACGCACTTTTTATATGTGATGTATAATATCATCTGCTATGTATAGTAAAATTTTGAACTTCCTAAAGTGGGATTCTCGATGCCTGCCAGACCGAAGTTTGAGCGGTCGCCTCGCTCATTAAATATACTCATCGGCGGAGAGCGGGCCCGAGTTTGGGAAATAATATCTCCAATTTAAGAAAAAATTACCTCACGCACTTTTTATATGTGATGTAAAATATCATCAGCTATGTATAGTAAAATTTTGAACTTTCTAAAGTAGGAATCCAATACATAAATAAACAATTTATATATTAGTTGATATTCGCAGATATGCCGAAAAAGTCATAGACAATAGACATGACGGACGATTTACAATTATAATGTTGGGAGTCCTGTTAAAAAAATATTCCTCATATTGGTTATGCTGCAAAACGCTATGTTAGCTGCTTCTGATTGGTTAAGCGTCGGCTGTGATTGGCTTAAACCGTTAGCCAATAGACGTTTTGTTGCTGAGGCAGGCGCCAGGTTCATTCGGGTAAAACATCACGATCACGATGACATATTTTGACTTTTTGACAACTGATCAAAGTATTATTGCTAGTGTTCTAAAAGAAATTAATTTCAATTAGAATCAAATTAGTCATTGAATTATGTGCATATTATCTGATAATAATAATGCTACACTATTCATTTTTGAAAGACATGGTATTTATGAATTTTCTTTATTTTATTTTGTCATGGCAATGTTTTTTTTCGTACGATTATATTTCCAGTTTATCTCGTTCTCACCCAAGTAGATCGTATGAGATAGCAGATAAGAAAATGTGAGCGAGGATGTGAATAATAAAAATGATTTAACGTACGATATTTTTCCTAGTTTATGTCTTCCAGTTATGTCATCCAGCTTCCACAAACATTTACCAATGAAACAATTTTACTGACGCATAAATCAAACCTTCGGGGTAGTAATTGTACCGAGTGCAGTTTTTTTTAATAGTCAACGGTTGTAAATATGAGTCTGTTACGCAACAGGGATCTTAATTAAATTTATGATTTTTTTAAATATATAAAAGAAAAGTCGTGAAAGGGAATTCGTCAGGATTACATCACCCCATTACAGGTATACGCCTGTGATCTCGATCTTATTGATATAGTCGGTCGGTTAAGTGTGCGCATGGAGTAAGTGTGCGCAGTATCAATTACAACAAAACTAGAGACGATAGCAAATCTCTCTTCCAGTTACGTCAGTTGCGTCCAGGGTTGGATTTCGTAGTATAATTATACTATTTGTACCATAATTTCATAATGTGTAGTATGTAGTATCGTAATGCCAGTATACTACACGAAAATGCCATAATGTTGCCTTCAGGTCGACCGGCTTGTTTTATTAGTTGAGTCATTTTGCTTTTTATTATTATAACCCTACAAAGGAATTTCTGTCTGTATGGAAACATCGAATCGGGCAATGACAAGCTCTAGAATTTCCCTCGTAATGTTTTACTATTCTTGTCATAGTATGGGTGTATTTTATGTATGCGTGTGCGTTAGGCAATGATAATTGATATGGCATAGCGATATTTTCGAGTACCACCTTCCTACGAATTACTGCAAGCCGCAAGCTTGTACGAATATTTGAAGTTTGACGAAATTTGAAAGAGATTTCAACATTTTCTTCAGATAAAGGACATTATTAGAGTGAGTGTGTATACATTGTTGTTTCTTGTGTTTTGACAATTTTGAAAATATATTTTGTGGTCGTAATTTTTAATGATGAGTGAAAGTGAGGACGAAGGAAAGGCTGGTGTTTCAACACCAAAGAAGAAACACGTTAAAAGAGGAGATGTAATTGTAAATATTTGAAATTGTAAATATTTGTAATTATATCTAATATTTGTAATTGTATATTATTAATATATGCAATTTTGATTAAAAAACGATTGCAATTTTGTTTTAATTCAATACAGAATCGGCAATAAACGAAACGTAGTATAATTTTTGGCAAGTAGTATATTTTTAAGTTCCATAGACAATAATTTTCTGAGGGCCTGAATCCAGCCCTGGTTGCGTCCGGCATGCCTTGCGAATGAGACACCTGTGGTTGCCCTGATTTGCTCCATCTTGTTTGTATAGGATAGAATTTTTTTTACGTTAATTTTGTTATTTCGTTCAGTTTCACACCACGTATGTCTCTAAAGCAAAGCAATATACCGTATTGGTTTGATTGGCGACGAAATTTGTGTTTATTGTAGTTTAAACTAACATTGTATGTACATGACATTGTATATGTAGTTTAACCCCTCAAGCCCCGATTGGCCTATATCGGCCACAACACGATTCAGAGTGACGGCCCCGTTTTAATTTTATTTTAATTTAATTTGTTTTATGTTATTATGTTAATATGTTTCATTTTAATTATGGGTATAGTGGTTTGGCAGTAATTAATGTTTTGGTGAGACAGTGTAATAATTCAATTTTTTTACTAATTTTTACTATTTTTTTTTTGGGACATCAACTTTTTAATCGGCTGAGGGGCCGAGGCCTGAAGAGTTAAACTAAATTAAGTTGAACACGCTCAGCCCGGTGCTAGGCATAAAACTATAATGTTTTGATTGCGAGCTGTAAGGGTAAGTGTGCGCAAATGAATTCCTGGATAACGTGTAAAATTTTTGTCTTTTTTAATTTCATGTATATTTTGAATTGTCCTTTAAATATTTTTGCTTTATCTTAATCTTAACATATATTAAATTTTAAATAGGATAGAAAACGAATTTACCGCGTGAAATTTGTAGCACCCAACGTTTCGGAGACGTTGCAGCCGCCGTTGTCCAGGATAGACTGAAGAGCTGTCAATCCGTTGTTTTGCGGGTAGGCCGCGTACCGCTTCCGCCACTGCGTAGGTTATAACGGTGGTGGGGGGCCGGGCTCGGAGCGCGGGAATTTTGAAAATCCGTCCTGCACACAACACTCACTGTATCCTGTTTTACGTCTTTGCGTCCGAACGCCGAACGCAAAGACGTAAAACAGGATACAGTGAGTGTTGTGTGCAAGACGGATTTTAAAAATTCCCGCGCTCCGAGCCCGGCCCCCCACCACCGTTATAACCTACGCAGTGGCGGCAGCGGTTTGCGGCCTACCCGCAAAACAACGGACTGATAGCTCTTCAGTCTACCCTAGACATCGGCGGCTGCAACGTCATCGAAACGTCGGGTCCTACAAATTTCACGCGGTAAATTCGTTTTCTATCCTATTTATAATGTCAAACAACCGCGATAGTCTTCGATTTTATATTTCATAGGTGAATCTGATTTTTGGGTGTATGGAGTTTAGATGACCCAGGAATTCATTCACCGTTTGAATGTTGCCTTTTAGGACGCAGAAGGTATCATCCACGTAACGAAGCCAGAGACTGGGCTTAATTTTGGAGGTTTTTATGGCTAATTCCTCAAAATGTTCTATATATAAGTCGCTAACTATCGGCGATACAGGGCATCCCATTGCTACTCCGTCGATTTGTTTGTAATAATCACCACTCCATAGAAAGTAGCAGGATGTCAGGCAATGTTGAAGCATGTCGGCGTAGCTAATAGGGAGGTCCTCAGACTTCAGTTTATCTCTCACCACTGTAAGACACTCCGAAATGGGCAAATTCGTAAATAGAGATTCGACGTCAAAGCTCACCATTATTTCGTCTTCGGCCAGTTTAAAAAAAAAAAACCTCCAAAATTAAGCCCAGTCTCTGGCTTCGTTACGTGGATGATACCTTCTGCACCCTAAAAGGCAACATTCAAACGGTGAATGAATTCCTGGGTCATCTAAACTCCATACACCCAAAAATCAGATTCACCTATGAAATATAAAATCGAAGACTATCGCGGTTGTTTGACATTATAAATAGGATAGAAAACGAATTTACCGCGTGAAATTTGTAGGACCCGACGTTTCGGTGACGTTGCAGCCGCCGATGTCTAGGGTAGACTGAAGAGCTATCAGTCCGTTGTTTTGCGGGTAGGCCGCAAACCGCTGCCGCGGTCTAGCCTACGTTGGACAAACGAAACGGCCCATACGGCCGTTCAGCGAGAAAAATCGGCGATCTGCGAACATATATTGGATAGCGGAAGTAACCACTGGATGCAGTTTCAAAATCCCATTGTGCTATCCAAGGAACAATTCTACTTTCCTCGCATGATCCGGGAAGCCATTGAAATAAGAAGAACCCCGAACGTTAACAGAGACGACGGTTACAAACTCTCTTCTACGTGGAACCCTCTTCTTAAAATGTTCCCGCCGCCGAACGCCGAACGCAAAGACGTAAAACAGGATACAGTGAGTGTGGTGTGCAGGACGGATTTTCAAAATTCCCGCGCTCCGAGCCCGGCCCCCCACCACCGTTATAACCTACGCAGTGGCGGAAGCGGTACGCGGCCTACCCGCAAAACAACGGATTGACAGCTCTTCAGTCTACCCTGGACAACGGCGGCTGCAACGTCACCGAAACGTTGGGTGCTACAAATTTCACGCGGTAAATTCGTTTTCTATCCATTTATAATGTCAAACAACCGCGATAGTCTTCGATTTTATATATTACATTATTAATATGTAACATATATTAAAACATAATATTAATAATAATAATAAAATTAATATGTAATTATTATTATATGAAGGTAACTGAACGCTTGCACATCTACCCTAAAGTAGTGCCATTGATTATTTAACGGTGGTGCGCACACTTACTCCACACCGTGGGGATAAATGTGTGCAAATATATGATGCCAGTTTCTTGTTGGAATTAATAAGATTATCAGTTATTAAGGTTTCATGCTTCGACTTTATTATAACCTAATATACCCTGAAAATTATGAGCACAGTTTTACTTTAGTGATTCTTATAATTTTTCCACAATACCAATCAGCAAAATGCGCTTACTTACCCCGACCGCCTATACTTTTCTCCCGCTATAGGGCGTCTCGCCGACTGACCCAAGGTGTGGTCAGCGACGCAACACGCGACCTCTTTGGGTTCGATCATCGCTAGCGCTACCTATAAAAAGTTTGCATAAATATCCCTATTCTTAGTCATTGTTATCCATGTACATTATCTGACAAGGGCATGAGTAGGTACAAACGTCGTGTGTCTATGAAAGCGCATCAGTCGCAAAATTAAAACCGGTTGGAAGAAACGCTCGCACTATATTCTTAAATTTTTCACGTTGAAGGAAACTGCTTCAAACAGAAAATACACATTCCATAAAATATCAGCAAAGTATGTTTTTGTCAGAAAAACAATTTTCTAATATAAGGGAAAGGACAGACACAACGTAAACATTGCAACGCTCCCAGGTTGATGCAACGTATATGCATACTGCATCAGAAGCTATTATCACTTTTCAGAAAGTGTACAAACGCAATATGTTTCTGATTCCAAGAGTGAGTCTGAGAACGATTTTCTCAGTTTGTTATTTTTAAATTAATATGTCTGCATCACAAAAACAAAAGTTAGAAAAAGAATATATTGGATTCATAAGATAAATAGACAAGGAGAAATGTCTGGAGAATACCATACTTAATATGATAAAAAAACGATTCCTTATGTACTTTCGTATGTCTTTTCTCTGCTCATGCGCTGACGTGTTATGTGTGTGACGCGTTTCGAATTTAAGTTCTAGAAACTCAGTGGCTAACCGCGCACTGCGGTAAAATTACGTGCGTTTTATTTTCAGAAAACCTGTGACCTATAGAATCACATGATAGCGCGCGTACTACGGATTTAAATTCCGTGGATTGCTGCAGATTGGCTGCGATACGTCACCGCATGGATCTTCCCACACTATAGTCACATAGAACCCCGCGCACTGCGGAAATTATCACAGAAATTGATAGCAGAGATTTGCATTGACAACGAATGACTAATAAGTCCAAACATTCCACTGTAGTGCGTGGACTTCAAGAATGCGTTTTTTTACGTTCGGCGTAAAAAGCGTACCGCTTCGCACCGCGCCATAGTGCGCACCCTTTCTTAACGTGTGGGACGACGTGCTGACATTCCCTCCACATTCCCATGCCGATCTGGAGATCGCAGTCAGTAGACGTTGCGTAAGACGCTTGTGATAGCGTTGTGTGTGTGTTTCTGTCATCTGTTTTAATGCAAATTCAAGGGTAGCTATGTCATACTGGGTTGCGTACGTGGGCTCAGTCTGTCACTACCTTAATGCAATTTGAAACGAAACTACGATTAGCACAGTGGTAACATACGATAATAAGGGCCACACTAATTTCAGTGCAATATACCTACTGTCAGTTCGGGCAATGGCGGTTGGAAGTTAGTCATTTTTGTGTGGGCAATTTTCATTTCTAAGTAATGACTAGTCTGCGGCATTTATACGTGCGTTTGCGCCATTATATTTTCTAGTATTTATTTACAAAAATACGGAGCGGCCATCGCGTCCCGTGTGAGTAGAATCTGTGACATTTATTTTCGTATACGATTCCCGTCAGCCGTGTTTTGGATCCCGTCTAATCGAAAATAAGCGTAAATAAACGAAGATTTACGCCGAAACGTGCATTAAAAGAGTGCTATTATCGGTTTCTAATGGCTAACGGTGTTTTAAAGCGAGAAGGGAGACGGTCCGCATGTTGTCTTTTTCTCAGTCCAAAATAGCACCAAAGTGAGGAGGATTCAGTTCTATTTTTGTTTTTTCTCGCGTGGTTTATAAATCATTCTAAGCTAATGCGGTTTTCTCGGCGTCTCCAGTAAAGACAGACAGTTAAAATCGGTTCTCTAACCTTTTCATATTTTGCTCCTGGATATTATGCTTATTTGATAGTTTGTTGAAATATTTCGCCCGTTCTTTTAGATTATTAGAAGGTGTTATTGCAGTATAGGAACCTGTTCTATATCATTGATTTTTTAACGTCCCCCGACATATTTTTTAACATCCCGGACGAGGCTGATTTCGAATCTGCAATAATCTTTATGCGGACTCAATAAATAAGCGAGATATAGGCATTTAAAGAAGCGTCAAACCCATACATTTTGGTGGGTTAAGTAAGCTTTTTTTTAAATAAGACATAGACATCTACAAACCTAATTTGAAAATTTAAAAAAAAACTATGCTTTTTTTCTATTAGGTTTAGCATTAAAGTGATGAAAGGTAGCATAAATATACCTCATAAATACCTCATAAATTCCAATCATTCTAAGCTAATACGGTTTTCTCGGCGTCTCCAGTAAAGACAGGCAGAGAAAATCGGTTCTCTAACCCGGTGTTTCCCAATTAGTGGTACGCGTACCCCCAGGGGTACGCGAAGTTGCATCATGGGTTACAATCACTTGACTATCTCTTGTGGCAATCTCTTGACTAAAATAACAATTACGCAAACAACAAATTGCTGATATGTATTTCGCACGATGTACCTTTGCCAGAGCGGATTGCCTGCTATGACAAACTTAAAAACTAATATACGTCATACATTAAAAACTCATATAGATAAATCGTCACAGACTTCAACCCGAAAACAAGTTGAGGCTGAACCTGACCAGATTTTTCAGAGTGAGAACGAGAACAGAGGAGAACGTGCATATTTGTCACATTTAACTGATTTTCACCATCATTAGAATTATAGTTTGTTGGTAATAAATGTTTAAAAAAACTGATTTCATTTGTATATGTTTCTACTCTTTATTGAGAAATTTCACAATGGGTGGGTTTATTACCATATGATAATCTCTTACAACCAACCCTACTATTACTTGTTTATATGTATGTGTGCGTATAGCATGTGGGTCAGTGTGTGTCTTGTTATTGCATTCGATCAACAGAATTGAAATTCAATTCCGTTAATTTTATCCCAACGGAAAATGGTAACCCTGCCGGGAATCGAACCCGGGACTTTACAATGTAAGATCAGGCGACTTAACCAATAAGCCACTGGGCCGTGTATGCCAATATGCCATTTTACGACTATACCGAACGTTGGTTCTTCCCATTCTTCTTTATGGATCGGAAACGTGGACGTTACTACAATTGGACCTCAAAAAGTTCGAAGTCTTCCAAATGCGATGCTTGAGGCAGATTCTCGGTGTCTCACCCCGCGACCGAATTCAAAACGAGACCATTAGAGAAAGATGCGATCTAGTAACAACGAACGAAGAAGAAGTACAAAAACGTCGACTACGATGGTTCGGCCATGTTTGCCGAATGAACGATAATCGCTTGCCACGTAAACTTCTTTGGCGAGACCGTCGTACAGAATGGAGAATTCAGCGATCGGCACCGAAGAAAACCTGGCTAAATAACATCAAAGACGACCTTAAAAATCAACGATTATCGGCTAGGGATGATCGAGACATGGCAAAAAATCGTCAAGAATGTAAGCGAATCGTGAATGGAGTACGAGATCCAGCGGCACGGACAGCAGCGTATTGGCTGCGAGGGCGACCCCCTCCCCAATTGCCGGCTACGGAATAAATAAATAAATAACTTACTGCCATGACAAAGTTCTCGCTGTTATTCGCGAGGTAATTAGTCTCTCAGTGGCTCGTGCCAACAAGGGTTTGACAGTATCCTCCAAACCCCCAATACAGTTTGTGCGGGATGGCTCTAAAGGCAAAAAACATTTAACTACAAAACCTTTCTCAATAATCGAGAAAGCTACAGATTGGATTCTGGAGGTTGATTCGGTCTCTAAGCAGTATAAATTCCCTGAAAGTCTCGGATGCACAGCCCTCCGTCCAGATATAACTCTTTACTCTCTATCTCGGAAGGTGGCTCTTATCGTAGAATTAACTGTTCCATGGGAATCAAATATCCCAAAAGACCACGAGTACAAATTAAATAAATACCATGATCTCGCAAATGCCGTAAACCGGAACGGCTTCACTGTTCACCTTCACGCGGTGGAAGTTGGCGCTCGTGGCCTGCCAGCTAAATCTCTATTTCACCTCTTTAAAGATCTTGGCCTTTCCAGAAAAATAATCAACTCTTTCTTAGAAAAATTATCTAAAACTGCGATTTGCGCATCTCAAATTCTATGGCTTCGAAGGGGGAGTGAATGGGTGGCAAGGTGAACGCTCACATGTGGCAAGACAGCTGTCCTAAACCTACCACAGCCGGTTCGTAAGTCCGGAATCCACTGCTCACCCCCCAGAAGTGTAAAAAAAATAGTATTATGATGGGCCCGACTCCGGTCGGTGAATTCCATGGCAGCTCCGTTTGTATTTATTTATTATATATGCCATTTGCCATTCCTGCAATATGGGGTACGCGAGTATGATTTCTTTAATTGGTACGCAGGAAAAACTAATTGGGAACTACTGGTTTAACCCCTCACGTCGCGAGGTAAAAACTCACCGCGCCCAAAAACATCACTTTTGCGCGCGACATATTCGCGCAAAAAATCGACGCGAGTCAACGGCCTTGAGAAAAACGATCATAACTTATAAACCACTAATCGGATTAAAAAAAGATAAATAGAAAAAAGATCGCATTGAAATTTGACATATAAAACATTATAACCTTATCTCGTAAAACAATTAAGATAATAATGAATAAATATTACAAAATTGGCAAACTGAAAAAACTCGCCTATAAAATCATTTCGATTTTTTTGTAAATACAGTTTTTGTAAATATCAAAAATTGTAAATACAGTTATGTTCTTTATTAAATGCTTTACCAAAGCGATATTTTTTTTTACTTATTTGCATACAAAAATACGGAAAAAATATTTATTTATTCAGCCAAGAAAAATTGTATGTATTCTCGTAAAAAAAAATTTTTTTAATTTTTAATTTGTGACTACTTATGGTATTTTTTTATATGAAATTCTTTCAAAATAACTTTATTACTACATCACTTCTTCTTAGAAATCACACCAGAACTTTGAGCTTTGTCTGATATTATAGAAAAATCTAAAGTTTTGAGAGTTTCCGACTTCCGAACCTAATAATAAACTTTGAATGCCCATAATATAAAATTCGTTAGATTTTTTCAATTATATTGTCTTATCATAGACTTATTATATGTCTAATAACTAATTACTATACTCCAAAGAGTCACATTTCATCGAAAAACTATGAAAAATCGCACTTAATTCTCTCATAGTAATTATCAAAACAAGTTTCTTTGCGCGATTCATATTAGAAAACAACATATAATGTTCAAAATACGCCTAATTATGTGATAACTTAGGATGTAAATGAAGCAATACCTATTTTATTAGTAAATTAAAGCGACATTACGTCATGTTTCGCGATATAACGGGATATTTCACAAACATTACAAAATAAATACGGCCATATTTCGCTCGCCGTTTGGTTTTGCCAATGTGTTTTCTTCGAAAATTCGTGAAAAACAGCAAATGGGCTGTGTAAATTGTTTAATCCTAAGGCCTAAACTACTTAAAAATGGAAATTACTTACTTTTATCCGGTATGCACTGCACTTATATACACAAAACAATTCACAACACAACACGTCGCGGAATTATACGCCTCCGCGAATGGGCAGTTCGCGACTGTCGTCAGAAATGAGGTCATCGATTTTGTAAGGGATGTAGTAATTCATATTTCTAACATCGCATGCGGCAATCGAGCAATTTCATAGTGTTGCATATTTGGCTATATTATGGCATCATTCGATAGAATATACAATCGCATTTCGAAATTTAAACAACATTTTCTTGAGCGGCGAGCGCGATATCCCGTATGGGATAGTTTGGATTTCAGCCGGCCGCCATACATATCCCGCAAGGGATGTTAAGTGCCGAGCGGGTTAACCTTTTCATATTTCGCTCCTGGATACTATGCTTGTTTGATAATTTGTTGAATTATTGGGTGAAACAGCTGTTTTATTCACACTGGCCACTCTGAACTAGTGATGGGCGTGATTCTCAATTTTCAATCACGCGACGATCACGTTACTGGTATTTTATCACGCGTGATAATAACTGCTACTCGTGATTTTCGTGATTGTACTGAAATGTACTGTGAAACGTTAAGTAACAAAGTTTCGTCAATTTGATAACTAATAACAGAAACGCGCATTATATTTGCTTAATATTTATTAGTAATTAGTAGAATTAGCGTTCAGAAAGATTTACTCTCGCTCTTTTGGCGCTAAGCCGAGTTCGTCTTTCTGAAATAATGTAAGCCACTTGTCCCCAAAAGTTATTTTATTGCTTTAATAAATCATGAGCAAACTCATTTACACGAACGATTACGACACGAGCGATAACAGTGTCCAAATTCATACGATAACAGTGTCCAAATTCACGTTACTTACGAAATGAACGCCCACTCATCAGTCATCGTCCAGCCGGCGCGGGCGTTCGCCAGAACGAACGGCGGATCACTGTTCATATCACTGATCCACTGAGCGCCAATCACTAGTGAACTAAGAATGAACGAAACTAAGTGAACGGTTCAATTAGGCGCTCACCGATCATCGTTCAGTGGCGCGCCGTGCGGTCGTTCGACGGCGATCAGTGAGAACGCCGTGATTCAAATAGCATGTTCTTTCAAATTCTCGTAACGCGTTCTTCGTGATTGCAAATATCACACGTTATTGTTATTGCTATTCGTGATCACACCCATCACTACTCTGAACTTGGATAACTTGGATTTGAGTTGGAACTTTAAGTTCAAATAAACTTTAATTCAAGGCTATGTTATTCTTTTTTAAGAATCAACTGTTTATTTATCTCTCCGTTGCTCAAATGTTTTAGTTTGTGCAACCATGATAAAGAAGAAAATTTGCAATATTTTCAAATATGAGATCCTGTGCCGTTGTATTCTATTACAGCTTCTTGCAGTCCGGATATACAGTCACCGTAAATGTGTACTGCTAAGAATTGCAAATAGTGATGGAGAAGCTTGTGATTAAATAACCGAGCCTGATCAATCGCTCATCTCCACTGCCTCTGAATGACAACGTATAACCACAGATTTCACTTCAAACAATCGCTAAGTTGCAGGAGTTGCGGCTGGAGACTCTTCGTCTCCCACCGTATTTGACAGACCTTGCTCCAATAGTTTATTTTTTTCAGAATTTAGGTAACTTTTTACAAGGAAAAAAATCAACTTTGAAGAGTCGGTGAAAAACACTGTGAAAGAGAGAGAGAGTTTTACAGCAGAGGAATTTGGCAATCCATTAAAATGACAAATCTGTATAGATAATAGGGGTCAATATTTCTATTAAATATATATTTGTCATACAAAGATTTTATAGATAATCATAATTTTTTTATTCAAAATAGTACGAAATCGTAACTTTTTGACGTCAATAATGCATACAAACATACATAAATGATATAAAAATTAAATTATTGTGACATTATAACAAATTATTGTGACATATAACGTGATATAAATCATCGAGGTAACCATTTTATTTCCAAGGGTCTTTGTCGTCTAGATAATCATTTATTTTATAGTAGCCCTTTGAGTACAGCTTCTTCTTAATAAATGGCTTAAATTGTATAACAGATAAATTTTGCATGTTTACTGGGACTTTATTGTAGAAGCGTATACATTGCCCTTTGAATGATTTTGTGGTTTTGGAGAGTCGACTTTTATGGTCAGCAAGTTTATTTTTATTTCTAGTATTGACACCATGCCTATCAGAGTTTTTTAAAAACAGTTCTTTATTTTTATGCACATACATTAAGTTTTCATAGATGTAATGAGATGCAAGTGTCAAAATATTGATTTCTTTAAATTTTCCGCGTAACGACTGTCTAGCACCTAATTTATAAATAGCGCGGATGGCTCGTTTCTGTAGTATAAATATTTTATCAGCATCAGCAGCATGACCCCACAGCAAGATGCCATACGACATCAAGCTGTGAAAATAGAACAGCTTATTTATAATTATATAATATTTTCCTTTATAGAACTTTTATTTATAATGCCAAACAACCACGATAGTCTTCGATTTGATAACATGTATTGATAAAAATTTGACAGAAACAAATAAGCAACTTTTTTATATATATATTTTTTTTTAAATCATTTTTTAAAAAAAAGGGAGATTTTTTCATTTTTTAAATTTTGAAAAATTTTATGTTTTGAAAAATAGTATAAAATCAGTTGAGCTCATTGCGCCATCTGGCGGTAGGTAAAATATAGCTAATATTGTTTATTTGCGAGTTTTAACTATTGTTAGATAGCAGCACGCTTAATGCTTGTCAAACTTATTTTCCATTTTGTCAAACTTATTGTCAAACGTATTTTCCATTTTGCTTTGTTACAAGTTTCTTATTTGCTCGCACTGATGTCACTTCAAGGATGTCACTAATTAACTACTCAGCCTGTAGATATGCAGTACCGCTCTCTCATAATATGTAGTCTCATCTCTCAAGACTTATATGGAGAATCTATTTTCGGTTCGTCCAATCTATGAAAGCGAAGATGATGTCATTCCTTCTAGGAAAACATGCAGAAACAAAGATAAAAGATATGGAGGTTGAGATTAAAAAACATTCGACAATCTAATCGATGTTGAGTAACATGTCAACGAGTTTTCGCATTATCATTTACAGTGGACAGCAATACTAAAGCTATCTCTCATATAGAAACAAGAAACAAGGAATTACACACGAGACAAAGGGTGCCCATAGACGGACAGCTTGGAGCGGTCGTGGCCGACAGCTTCAAGCTGTCGCGTTTGGGCGATCTGTGAAAAATTGCTCTCGTGGAGGAATACACACACCCAGACAGACTTTAGTCTGGAAATGGTCTCAATCATCTCAGGGGGGGCCAAAATGAATATTTCTATCTTCATCTCGAATAAAAAAATTGGTGGACCGATAAAGTAAAACATAAAAATAAGAAATGAATTCTTGAACGCTATAAAATCTTCTAACCAAAGCAGATCAAATGCTGAAAATACATATACAGGATCTATGTTTCGACTGACATTATTCATCTCTGACACTCATACAACAGGCTACGACATCTCTTCTTTTTGCCACTAAATTATGTGAAAACAAGAACGGCAATTTATATATTTGGCAGAACAATGAAAGAAAGATATTTGTTATTAGTAGTGAGCAACAACTTCAGGAATTAAAATACTGACAATCGCTCACCCGAGAGGGCGGGCGATGATGATTGTCAATTGTCAGTTGATTACTTACAATACGGTATTTGTACTATTTTCATATTAATAATAGATGACAGAAAAAATGTACATAACATTTTTTATACAGAATTTTATAATCTTTTTTTAATATTTTAATGTCGGGGTCCTTACGGATTCACGCTGTTAATTTAATGCGCTAATAATTAATTAATCGCTTTTAATTTAATGCGTTAATTAATCGCTGTTTTTAATATACTGCTGGATAGCCTGACCCAGTTGACAGGAAATGGGGCTATCGTTTTAAAACAGACCGCCAATACACCCGCCAATGACCTAACTTTCATCACCAGGAGCCCCAAGCAGCTTTGGTAGGACTCCCCTGGTCAGTTTCCCCTAGGAATCAAACCTCTGGCGCTCCTGGACGGTCTTCGCACCGTGCGGCGCAAGCCAATCGATTGTGCTCTCCGACTAACAGTCGGGGGAGTCTGGAAGCTGTATTGTTTCCTATAAGCGGGGGTGGTTGCGTACCTTACGGCGACTGCTCTTGAAATGACCATCGGCCATCCGATCCCGGTTCAGAGTCGGGCAAAGGATGCCATGGTCCGCGATAGATTCGGTATTCACCGTTTCACCGCTTCGTAAGGGAGAGGACCGTGCAAGCGACCTCGAACTCGGAACCAATCGAGAGACCGGAGAAATCTGGTCACAATTGGTAGTAAGGGCGCGAGTGTCACCCGCCAGGTAGCATTCCTGGCTATCTCGCGGTAAGGCGTTGGTCTCTTACGGTTGTAGCGTAGCTAGTCGTTGGATTGTTTTGTCCAAAGTCTTCTACGCTCACTGCAGGTCGATAAAACGACTAATCGTTAAAACGTCCTGTGGTGACGGGCTCGCCCGTTGTAGTCGACAACTTAATATGTCCCTGATCTAGATGCGCTGGTGACAGCTAGTTTAAAATCCTGGTTGTCTTTAGCCAAACCAGCTGACCCCTCGAATATCTTCAGGTCCAAACAAAATTTTGGGCTAGCGCTAAAACTGCCCTCTCTGCTCTACGCCAACTCCAGAGTAACCAAAAATTCGGTTCTGTGCAATTCCAAAGATCCGGCAATATCGAAACACGTAATAAGTGGCCGTAGTGATTCAAGTGATCTACAAGTCCGCGTAGACTTCCACAAAAAGTTCATTACTGGTTCATTACTGGGGTATGACAGTACAACCATGAGCGATGTGGACTTAAAGGAGTCTCTCTTGCGGGGAGATTACGACAGCAACAGTATGGCTCATGCTATTGGCCTTCAATGCCGTAATGATTGAACAATTGGGGACTTTTGCATTCCGCCTCCAATGCACTGGAAGGTAATGCTCTATGAATGGACGCCAGAGATGCTGAAATTTTATTTGAATGCTATTCAGCATACACTTCCAGACCCCAGTAACCTCGCTATGCCGAGGATAGTTCATGTCCCCTTTGTAGCAACACCCCTTGCACAGCTAGACATATTCTAGCTGGCTGCAAGGTGGCCTTAGATCAAGGACGATACATTTACCAGTTACCACCGTGAAAAAGTCCTCGCTGTTGTTTGCGAGGTAATTAGCCTCTCAGTAGCTCGTGCCAGGAGAAACCCAGAGAATCTGGAGAAAATGCTTTCCGGGGGTCAAGTGGAGGGAAGAAGAAGCAGAGGCAGATCACCGGCCAGATGGAACGACCTTATCAAAGAAGTTACAAAAGGGTCAATACAATCTGCGACCCGCCATGCAGAAGACAGGTCGAAGTGGAGGAGCCTCGTTGGCAAACTGTTGTCTAGTGGCCACGATCCTCAGTAATGAGGGAACGACGGAGAAGAAGAGCTCGTTCCAACAAAGGTGTGACACTACCTACCAAACCCCCAATACAGTTTGTGCGGGATGGCTCTAAAGGCAAAAAACATTTCTCTACAAAACCTTTCTCAATAATCGAGAAAGCTTCAGATTGGATTCTGGAGGTCGACTCGGTCTCTAAGCAGTATAAATTCCCTGAAAGTCTCGGGTGCACAGCCCTGCGTCCAGATATAACTCTTTATTCTCTATTTCGGAAGATGGCCCTTATCGTAGAATTAACTGTTCCATAGGAATCAAGTATCCCAAATGACCACGAGTACAAATTAAATTACTACCATTATCTTGCAAATGCCGTCACCCGGAACGGCTTCACTGTTCACCTTCACGCGGTGGAAGTTGGCGCTCGTGCCCTTTCAACTAAATCTCTGTATCACCTTTTTAAAGATCTTGGTCTATCTAGAAAAATAATCAACTCCTTAGAAAAATTATTTAAAACCGATTAACGGATCTCAAATTCTATGGCTTCGAAGGGGGAGTGAATTCTTTAGAGGTAAGGGAAAAGACAGCTGTCCTAAACCTACCATAGCCGGTCGTTAGTCCGGAATCTACTGCTCACCCCCAGAAGTGTAATAATACTATATGATGGTCCCGACTTCGGTCGGTGAATTCCATGGCAGCTCCGTTTGTATTTTATTTATTTTCCTATCTTCTGAAGGCACCTCCTAACAAATACTGTGTTTATTAATGAACGTTTTGACTGACTGTAGGGGGCGTGACGCAGGGGAGTGAAGATGTCGAGCGACGAAGACAAACCCCCGGCGCCTCCCGTGCGGCTGACGAGCCACCGCGCCGCGGCCGAGCGGGGAGACTCCGCCCCGCCCGTCGACATGAGACCGCTGCCCAAAGGTAAAGTGTCACAAATCTTGCAGTGTTGCTTTTTGTTTGTTGTTTTTGGTAGAGGAGACTGATGCGGATTGATCGATTGATGTTTTGCAACAATGCACTCGGCGATGGGCGTTGAGTTTATTTTAAGAAGAAAGTTCCGTGTAGTAAAGATTTTGAAACTTTCGTCTATTGAAGTTCCGTTTTTTTTATTTCTAAGACTTCCCGGATCATGCAGGGGTAATAGAATTGTTTTTGGATAGCAAAGAGCTTTTCAAAACAAGTTAATATATTATATCAAAAGGGATAAAAAACACGACTGCCATTACAAAAAGTGACCTACTGTATTTATTTTTTATTATGGTGTTTTTATGAAATAATTATGGTTTATGTATTTATCCATATAGATACATAATAATAATAATAATAATAAACTCTTTATTTGCACTTAATTCGTATACACCTGGGTATAACGATCGACAATAAGATGCGTTGGCAACCACATATTGATAAGCTGGCGATGAAGGTGCGCAAACTCGCATGTATATTCAGGGAAATAAGAGATATTGTGGACCCGAGAACACTGAAAAACACCTACTATGCATTGTGTCAGTCAATACTATGCTATGGTATTATAGGATGGGGCGGTTGTACAAGGTCCACTCTACACCCTCTAGAAGTAGCGCAAAAATGTATTTTAACCCTTGGAGTAAATGGGTATTTCAATGGATACATCTGTCTCTTTTGCAGGATTTTCGGCGACATCGACCTTAAAGTACTATAACTACAAAACTACTACACCAATCATAAAAAGAACAACTGCACAATGATTGCATTGAAATTTCGAATATAGAATATTGAAATATCATTTTGTAAAACAATTAGATAATTATGAATAAATATGAGAACGTCAAAGAAGTGAAAAAAACGCGGAACCAGATCTGGTCGTATCATACTCAACGGATAATTGTTTCAGAACCAGATTTGGTCGTATCATACTCAAGGGGTTAAAAATAATCGCACATAAACCATATCGATTTCCGTCAGACACTCTTTACATCCAGTCCGGGGTTTTGGATGTAAGACAGCTTTATGTTCGCATGGCCCTAATATATACTAAAAATAAAATGACACCTTATAATCAACGAATTGGAAAGACGAGAGCAACAAGAACTGGTGATATGTTGGTGCCAAGATCTTACACAACATTTGGCCAGCGCCATTTCACGTTCATTGGCCCTAGAATGTATAACAATCTTCCCGACGCAATTAAAAGTAGTGAGAACACATCCACTTTTAAAAAGTCACTAACGGATTGGTTGTTGGAGGTGGGTAGGGACGGTTTAGGGAATATGTTGACTGTTGTATTTTGAATGATAGTATTTAGTACTTAGTATTTAGTTTTTCCATGATAATTTTAAATGACTATTATAGGTATGTGAGCGTCATATCAATATGTAATTGATTTATATATTATTTTATATATGATTTGTATATTATTTTAGTTTTTATTTTATTTATTTTGGTTTTATTATTATTTTCGTATAAATATATGTATGTGTATGTGTGCATACATGGATATATATTTTATCTATAGATGTATATAAGTATCTATCCATATTTGTATATGCGTAAATATTTGTAGTTTTAAAAATAAGTACTAATTATAGATTAAGTTGACAGTGCACACTTAATATCATCATTAAAAGTCTGCCTTAGAACAGGCCTAGGCCTAGTTAGGCGACTGTGTCAATCATAAAAATAATGTCGCATCAATTTCTTGCTAACATCTTAATCAAATATGACATTAACTTTTTACTAGATGTGTTACTACTAAATAAAATAAAAAATAAATACAGAAAGGCGAGCTTATTGCCACATGGCAATGTCTTACAACTAACCTAAACACAGTGGTACATGCGCGCATTGTGAAAATAAAGATTATTACATAACATACAGACAAGTGGAAGAATTTAAAACTAATAATGCCCGAGGAGAGGAAATTGGGAGAGGAACAGGAGAGAAAGGGAAGAACTGGTTACTTCTTAGAAAGGTAGTAATCCTTAAGGTGAGTCTTAAACGATGGTAAAGAAGGGGAGTTTCGTATATTTGCTGGGAGATCGTTCCAGAGTCTTGCACCATGGACACAGAAAGAATAGGAATAGAAATCACTATTATGACTCGGAATTTTTAATAAACTGTCAGAGGCTGACCGAAGTACGTTTACATATATGTTTTTGACCGAATACATATATGTTTTCAGAATTTACTGAATCAGGTCTTCCATTTGACACTAAAAACGATATATTTATGTAATTTTTTTTGACATTTGGAAATTTGGTTTGGCATTTAGACTATTTGCTAGATATTTCGACAGTTCAGGTACTCTATGACACTCGGGATGACGTAACGATTCTAACAATACCAAAAATACTTTTAAATCAGTTCGAGCATTTATAAATTATGATGGAATAAAAGAAACGTATTTCAAGCATTCACAGGACGACTTGTCAAAAAGGGGTTCGACGATGGTCGTCAAAAAGGGGTTCGACGACGACGTCCTGGGGTTCGACGATGCAGTTACTTTATTTAATTTCAACGAGTGTCCATGCAGTAGTTTGTGGTTTTCATTGTATATATGTTCTCGAAGTTGGGTACACTGTAATAACCGTGAAGCACTTAGTAAGTTTCTATTAGATCTCCTCGCTGTCTTCGTTCCTCTAATGTTAACAAGCGGAGTTCTTCCAGTCGTACTTCGTACAGTTTGTTTCTTTGTAATAGTACCAACTTTGTCGCTATTCTCTGAACTATTTCCAGGAGCTCTATATCTTCCTTAACCCTTCAAGCCCCGCGACTTCGATATCGAAGTCAACTGAACGCGTCCAGGATAAGTGATTTGATTGGGTTTTTCGTGTCATTCCGTATGCAGTTGTATTTTATTTAAATGCACGATGATATTTGTATTTTGGTTTGATATTTGTATTGGGTATTTGTATTGGGTTTGATGGGATGGGATGATATTTGTGTTGGGTTTTTCGTGTCATTCTGTTTGCAGTTGTATTTTATTTAAATGCACGATGATACAAATATCATCGTGCATTTAAATAAAATACAACTACATACGGAATGACACGAAAAACCCAATCAAATCACTTTTCCTGGACGCGTTCAGTTGACTTCGATATCGAAGTCGCGGGGCTTGAAGGGTTAAAGTACGGATTCCATTCTTAATAGGAGTATTCAAACGAGCGAACGTAGGTTTTATAGAACTTTGGGGAAAGATTGCTGGTGATAATAGAAAAAGCTTTTCTTATTAGATATTAATTAATTTTGGTGACTATTGTTTGATATTATTGACATTTTATTTTATTTTTATTTTATTAACACGATTATTTATTTTTTGTGTGTTATTTCCTATTGTGATCATTAGTTAGTGATTATTAGTTATAATTTGTAATGGTGACGGGAATATATACATATTCCTTTTCCTTTTTATTTTTTATTCAAATTGCCGAATATATGTGATCTAAAAACTAGAGAGCTAGCTGCCCTGTAACAAGTCCTGGCACTTAGTTGGGCAGCACAGTACATAAATGCTAATGCTCATATCGGTCGTGTTCAATTTTAATTTTAATTATATATATTTTTTTTTATTGATATGATTATTAGTGATACTTAAGCACTGTAAATGAATTGTTAAATTAGTTAATTAATTAAATAAATAAATAAATAAATTGAAGTGAGTTTGAGAACTATATCGATTATGTGGGCTGTGAGTCTCTCATTTGAGGTCCCAGGATATAGTGATGCCAAGGTCTTTCTGGGTCATAACTAACTGTACTTCTTTCCCTCCGGTCGTGATGTTACTGATGGTATATTATCGATCATTGAAACATAGCTTATAACTGTTAGTGATATAATGAAATAGTAATTAAAGATATTGGCAATGTCAAGCGGATTATCAGTTTTAATATTATTAATAATCAATTACAAATTGTCATTTCTATTTTAGCGTTTATTTCTGCACTCTTTATTTGTTATGAACCAGGTGGCTTTGATCTTATTGTCTGATTTTAAAACAGTCCTTTGAATCCGTAGTCTCTTTGATGTTTTTATAGCTTTGTCATAGATTGTTGTATAATTATGGAAATGTTATCTTAGATGGGATTTCTTAGATAAGATACTTGGATGGATACTTACCTAAGATATATTGCCTATCTTGAATCATTGATTATATATCGTATTAGATTGCTCAATGCCATAGGAGGGCAGTGTCGAGTACAACGGGCAAACCCGTCACCACAGGCTGGTATAACGATATATAATCATTCTTTCAGCCGTGGGATGAGCGTAGAAGACTTAGAGACAAGACAATCTACTGTTTAGCTCACCAGCAGCCCGTTAGAGAACCCTAAGTACCAGTTTTGGTAGGATATCTCCGCCTGGAATTAACCTTCAGGTTAACTCCGTCCTCCCGACTGGTTACTGGTCCAAAGTCGTTTACGCAACCTCTACCTGTTGTAATATAGCAGTAATTCAATTAGTATTTATCGTGGATTTGGTCGTCCGTTACCCCTAGTGCCATACGGGATCGGGTGGCTCAAGGTCACTTCAAGAGTGGCACGACAGCAGGTCAACGTCCACCCCCGCTGCTTAGGAGACAGTATATTTTCATAGTCGCTAGACTCCTTCAGCAATTAGTTAGAGTGCACAACCGATTGGCGTCGCCGAACGGTGCGCAAACTGTTCAGTAGAGCCGGGATGCAATCCCACCAGGAGAAACCGGTCCACCAGCTTGTGAGGCCTGAGACGCAAGTCTTACCCGGGGTAGCCTTCCGCACGAGGAGGCTTCTGAATAGGAGCTGAATCGTAGTTGAGCCGATCCGAGAACAAAATGGATCTTATGGCCCAAGCTACACGAAACCAGTCGGCTTGCTACCATGCTCAATGCCATAGTACGTTTTGGCATGCAGTGACATGCAGGCATGCAGGTGGTGTTGAGAGCATTGTCCAGCGAAACTAATATTAATTTATTTGCCCATCTATAATAACATAGATAATTATCTATGGTTTTTTTATAAAAGACTGATTGTTTTTGACGGTTACGGTTCGTTTCTGCGCTATTCGGGATTTGTGTTCTCTTATGTAATAAATACCATGATCTTGCAAATGCCGTAACCCGGAACGGCTTCACTGTTCACCTTCACACTGTGGAAGTTGGCGCTCGTGGCCTGCCAGCTAAATCTCTATTTCACCTCTTTAAAGATCTTGGCCTTTCCAGAAAAATAATCAACTCTTTCTTAGAAAAATTATCTAAAACTGCGATTTGCGCATCTCAAATTCTATGGCTTCGAAGGGGGGAGTGAATGGGTGGTAAGGTGAACGCTCACATGTGGCAAGACAGCTGTCCTAAACCTACCACAGCCGGTTCGTAAGTCCGGAATCCACTGCTCACCCCCCAGAAGTGTAAAAAAAATAGTATTATGATGGGCCCGACTCCGGTCGGTGAATTCCATGGCAGCTCCGTTTGTATTTATTTATTCATGGTATAATAATGGGTCAGGAGATTTTTTAAAGTTGGAATGCTTCGTGCATAAAAAACCAATTTATATGTTAAACTCCATAGTAACAACTTTAAATGATATTTTAAAAATAAAACCAAATGTATTGAATATTTTGATTGAAAACTATCTGGTTAACATTATGAATAAATAACAATGTAATTTTGTTCAAAAATTTTATATTTAAAACCCTTTTTTTTACAATTTTAATATTTCCTAGAGCCTCCTCGTTTGGTGATACCGCTTGGCATAGATTACATGAGATTTGTTAAATATTCTGTTGTCTATTCATGGAACCACACTCTGATGATGCATTCCTGCAATTCCCTCTTACTTCTTCTTCTTTTCAATTTCATTGCTTTCTTGGGCTTCATTTTTGCAATTTCATTGCCAGTCATTTTCCAAAAATTCTTTATAGGGGGCTATTGCCAGGTCAGTTCTATTGCCAGGTCTGGGCTGTTCCCAAGCCATTTGAGCTTTGTGATCTTATTCTGCCTCATGTAAAAGTGAATTACACATGGCTCCAATTATATCCAAACATTAATTAGCAAAAATGCTCGCCTTCTTGGCTCTGTGGCGAGTGATGAGTCATCTCTTTTCTAGAACCCGACGACCCGGACCGGAAGAAGAAAACTGAAAGCAAAAATCAAAGGTTTCAAAAGTCAATCATTGCACAATGACAACAAACCGAACATCAGCTACCTGACCAGTCATCTTGAACGATGAAATTCTCCACAATCTGATATTGCCGCTCAATTATTGGCCAGAAGATTGCTTCCAGGACGGTTAGGTACTTGTCGGCATTGACGTGGCCCTGAATGAAGTTCTTCTTGGTGCTGATACACCTGTAAACCATTTGGCCTTCAGGGTGCCTGATGGTTTGCACCAAACATTCAGCTTTCTACTCTTCACCTTTTCATCGTCAAACATAGACTATTGACATATTGAATTATAACTCGTCCGAAAAGATTACGCGATCCCACATTTCTTCGCCTCAATGTGCGTGTTCTTTCGCCCACTCAAGGCGCTGTTTCCATATTCTGGCAGTCGACAGAGGTTTTTTCTTGAACGGCGAGCATTTAGTCCTGCTTCTACTAGTCGCTTGCGCGCGGTTTTGCTGCTTATTGTTTCCCCACATGCCACTTTGCCAGCCTCGTTTCAGCTCTGCGGTTGTCAGTCCACAGCCCTGAAGACATTATCGCTTCAGTATACGATCTTCAGCTGCA
Source organism: Micropterix aruncella (assembly GCA_944548615.1). Classification (NCBI taxonomy): domain Eukaryota; kingdom Metazoa; phylum Arthropoda; class Insecta; order Lepidoptera; family Micropterigidae; genus Micropterix; species Micropterix aruncella. The sequence goes on from OX155968.1 coordinate 26,950,211, forward strand.
GTCGAATCTCGTTTTCAACCACGACTCTTTGTTTGTCCAGAGGAGCCAGTTTTATTATCGTTGCTATTGCTGAGTGGGTAAACCCCAACCTGAGACCAATTTCTCTCCTACTAAAACCCTTTTTAACACGCTTTTATTAGGTCGACCCGTATGTAACTATGTAATGGAATCTAAGGTAACTAATTTAACCATCTTCCAAGGATCGTAGCGTCATGAAAATTGGCAGCTGTATGTAGTTCTGATGACAATACAATAATATGGTACTGTCGAACTGATCTGATGATGGAGTCGGAAGATGGAACTTCATGATGGAACATCGTATCATAGCTGTGTTTGGACTTGTTAGAAAAGTCTCGGAATAAACTTTGACCACGATTAGGTTTCAAGGTCTGATGATGAAGCCGGAAGATAGGCACTGGCATTCCATGATGGAATATCGTATCATAGCCGTGTGTATGTGAATATCTTATCATAGCCCAAAAGCGTGTTTTTAGTGTTTTTTTTTTTAATATTAATTTATTATTTATTTGATAGAGCAGTTGCAAGGTAATTCTCGAGTTTTTTCCATTTTCAAGGCACTTTCTTCACCGCAGGTTAATTGTTCTTCATTAAGGCAAAACAAGCATTTCAACAATTTCTCTTACAAACTGTCATAGGTAATTAATTTATGTGTCTAGCCATATACAACTGCAGAAAAAATGTTGTCAGGTCTATCGATTCGATTGTTAGTTAAAAGAATAATCAATAATATGGATGCGATAGTTCTCGCACACTGTTGTTTTTAAGTTGCAAATGTTGAAGAAAGTTTGTTTGTTTGTTTGAAAAGCTTTATTGCACACACAAAAGAATACAATGTGGTGGGCCTATTGCCAAGTGTCAATATCTACCGACCATACCGCCAGGGTTATTGTGACTGAAGGTTTATGTGGGCAAATTAATTTACAAGTAATAAATAAATACACTTACAAAAAAGTCATCATAGTATAAAATATAATTCAGTGATTAGTAACGTATGCCAACTCGATATTGAAGGGAGGAGTGAAATATAAGGACAAGCAAAGGAGACGGGAGGGGAGGGGGGAATTCATAAGTTGAGTAAATGTCTCTTTAAAGAATTTTTAAACCCGCTCAGGTTTTCAAGTTGTCTTATCGGTAAAGGCACGGAATTCCAGAGACGGGCCGCTTGCACTGCGAAAGACCTAGACATGAAAGTTGATGAATGCTGAGGTATAGCCAGTAATAGATTTTCCTGAGAGCGCAATGGGAGACCATGGGATGATAGCGGAGAGAAGAGATTATACCAATAAGTAGGACAGTTTGACTGTAGTACGCGGAAGAGTAGGGCGAGTATGTGAAATTCCCGACATCGTCTAATGGGTAGCCACTCTATTTGCCTGCGAAAGTTTGATATGTGATCAAACTTCTTCAGGGAATAAACAAAGCGAATACACGCGTTTTGAACTGCAAGTCTGGTGCTGCAATAAATAATTCCACCATTGTATGTCATAGTTGCAACTTGTGTGTAATATAATCGATAAGGCAATGATGTCCATCACTACAGAAGCAATGTAATAACACTGTGGATATCAGTAACATACATTTTAACAATATAGGTCCCATGACAACCTTGTGGTACTCCGCTCGCTACATCAGATTCAAAGTTAATTCCAGTAAAATGATTATTTTCTCTTTTCTAGAACCCGACGACCCGGACCGGAAGAAGAAAACATTGAAAGCGAAGATCAAAGGGTCCAAAAGTCAATCATCGCACAATGACAACAAACCGAACATCAGCTACCCGACCAACTTCGAACACACCATACACGTGGGCTTCGATGCAGTCACTGGCGAATTCACTGTAAGTGATCCCGAACACCTAATATTAATACAACCTCAGAAAAATATAAACTCATAGCTTATAAGCGTGGCTTAAAAGTCTTCATGCTTTTTGTTATGTTTTCGATGCTCATTTTTTTAAAACAGCAGTATACAACATACAGCCCAAGGGCATGTTAGATAAATGTAAACAGTGGCTCAACTCAGGCCCAGTGGCAAACTAGACTAAAGATTTCGTAAAGCTCTTTGCATTTATTACAACAGGCATTTGCATTTGATCCTGACCGTTTTTTTGGTCGATTCATAACTATGGACGAAACATGGCCTCACCATTACAATTCTGAAACAAAAAAAAGTCCATGACCTGGAAACGACTGTAATCTCTAACTCCTAAAAAATTCAAGGACATTCCGCCGCCGCATAGGCTCTTTTCTGAGACAGTAAAGGGTCGTGGTAATTTAACACCTTCATTATGGAACTACTATAACAGGGGCTATAAGTGCTAGAGTTGTCAACTACAACGGGCGAACCCGTCACCTCAGGAAGTTTTAACGATTAGTCGTTCTATCTCCCTGGAGTGAGCGCAGAAGACTTGGACAAAACAGTCCACCGTCAAGCTCCGCCACATGCTCGTAAGAGGCCAGCGCCTTAACCGCGAGATAGCCAGGAGTGTTACCCAGCGGGCTTACACTCACACCCTTACTTCCAATTGCGACCAGATTACTCCAGTCTCTCGATTGGTTACGAGTTCGAGGTCGCTTGCGCGGTCCTTTCCCTTACGAAGCGGTGAAACAGTGTATACCGAATCTATCGCGGACCATGGCATCCTTTGCCTGGCTGTTCACCCACGATCGGGTAGCTGATGGTCGTTTCAAGAGCAGTCGCCGTAAGGTCCCGACTGTTAGTCAGAGTGTACAATCGATTGGCTTACGCCGCACGGTGCGCAGACCGTCCAGGAGCGCCAGAAGGTTGATTCCTAGGGGAAGTGCTATAGTGCTATAGGGCTATAATAAAAAAGGCAAACTCGCTAAAAAAAAAAACACCTTGATAATGCCCCAGCCACATGTCCAGAGTTTCGATGGCTGCCATTGAAGAAGCTGGCTTTGAAGTAGTGGAATATCTATACTCACCGGGCGCTGCTGGGCGGCTTGCACATCGGCAAATCTGTGTTACATTTGGCCCGGTTGACGTTCCACCTGCCAGCCCGTAAGTAATACAGTTTAGGCTTGACTGTTGTACGACGGGTCAGACACGCAATAAACAGTTTTGGCTCGAAAACCTGACCACCAGCCTCACACGAGGTTGTAGGCGATAGGGTTAAAAATCCCTGGGGTGACAGTTTGCACGTTGTGTTGACATCCCCAGATGCCCCGAGACGCGGTGTAAGCGTATTTGTGTTGGTGATGCAATTGTCGTTCTTTGTATGAAGATGAGTTACTGTTTACATCTACTATATATTCGATTTCAACAACAATCATGATGGTCAGTGCATAAGAAAGAGAGCGCCCGCATGACCTTGACCGCATTTGTTGCGTTTTGCATATTGGTGTTAAAGGATCAAAATACGCTGGGACTTCTGCGAATACTACTGTATCTTTGGTGACCTTTTCTACGAGAATTAAAAATTACTCTGCGAGGATTGAGCCCCTTCTGATAAACACACTCTTATTACAGCTTTATTTAAGTTGCGGACTCGCTTTTGGCAGTTGCATTCATAAATAGCCGCTTTTATTCTCGCAATGCAACATATATATCAGCTTATAACAACCCTACTTGTCGCAATAATAATCTGACAAGCTATCCACCGTATACCACTTTGTTTTCTAAATAATGGACGTTTAGTTTATTCCAACTATTTCTTTAAGCAACTTCTACTGGGAAACCAGATGCCTTATAAACATGATAAAATGTAGTTCATAGCACCCTACGTTTTGGCAATGTTACAATGCCGATGTTTGTTGCAACCGCCGTATTATGAATATTCTCGCGATTAGATCTCTTTTAGCAATTGAAATATGATAATCGTTTTATATAATATTGCTCAGGTACTCACATATTAGATAGGCACGTTGGTACAGCGTTGGCTTATACAGTCAATTTTTTCTGGCACAGTAATATGCTTTCATTTTATATTAAATATACTTTAAAATATACTTCAGCCTTTCAAATGCAACAAAACAAAATGCGAAAAACTCTTATGATGCAAAAGTATTGTTTTGTTGCTTCTTCAATAAACTTCCATCTTCGATTGAAGCTTGTGAATCGGCCAGGGCTTTGGAGTCACTCCTTAAGGAATATCTAAAGGGTGCAATAATCTTAGTGATGAGCATCTCCATCTCCTATATTTATAATTTTCTTTTAATCTTTCTTCATAATGTTCTTTGTATTTACTGTGTGAGCATTATGTACTAAATTAAGACAGTACCTGGTAGCTGAGTCCTTGGATTCTACCTGGACAAGGCAAAAAATAAAGAAAAAGTAGTTTGATAAATTTTGTCGATGGATTTTGACACAGCGCTCTATCTAGTCTCTGCCCACACGCACAAGCATTCGTACCGCTATTTCTATATGCACACTTGATAGTAAATTCACATATTAAGCACACGGTTCACAAAATTTATCAGTCGCTTTTGTATCTGAACTCTGGGAAAAAAATACTATATGAATGCACTCTCATACAACATATCACCATATTCGCAAGGCAGGTATTAACGATAGGGATGTAGTTTTCTAGTAGAAGTTGTTTGAAATTGTTTAAATAAGCTAGATTGTCAGTGTCCGGAAATTGGGATACTGTATATATATGGGATACTATATACAGCAGTTCTTAACCTTAGGTTGCAACCCAAATCTGTCTCCCTGGGGGTTTTGGGTGGGTCGCAAAAAATTGGTTGTAGCATCGGGTCAGCGAGTCACGGGTTACGGGTCAGGTAGCCTATCATAATAACTTTTTAGACTTTAGATGCAGCTGCTCCTAGCAAGATATGTGTGCTCTATCCACATCATTGTCTCATATTCTTCAGCCAATAAACAAGCATCTTTTAATGCCGCTCTGATCTGGTATTTTACTCTGGATAACAAATTCCAGAATGTGGTATTTACTGCCATTCCTGATGTGTCCAAAATAGTGGGCAGCTACATTCTTTGAAGAAATATTTTTTCAAACTTTGTCAGTCCACAAAATCTTAAATCCTTCTTTATACCCAGTATTCGATCACCCGAATCGAAGAAGAATCATTCCACAAGAATTATCCACTCTAAATAAATAAATGTGAATAAAGAAGTTGTCGCTTAATTAGTAATATTATATAATCAATATACTATCGGATAGCCAATCAGCTCTAAGAGCCATCTCATCGTATGAAAATCCAATCCAAAACTGTTGGAGTGTACCTAAGCACTAAGAGACACCTGTTTTATGAACAGAATGACTACGCTGGATGCCCGACCACACAGGGATTGCAGGCAAACAATTAAACGGTCCTATTGTCTTATCCTGCTGCCAATAATAAGTCCAGAAGCATTCCATAGAGTAACAAAAGCCACAGCAGTTTAAAAGTTAAAAGAACAGTACTGGCAGAATGAAGCTGTTATCAGGATAATCCAAAAATAACAAAAGACTGAAACCGAAATATTGGTTGGCTGACATATTCATGAAAATGGAGAATTTCATATGGTATTTAATCCGACTGATGTGACCCGTCCATCATTGGATGCAAGCCTACCCGCGGCGGAATGTGAGCGATCCAATATTGGATATGAAATTCATTGTTTCTAAAGCTTCCAAAGCTTTAGGTTTTGTTATGAGGAGTGCAGCTTGCTTTCACCGTGCTAAAACTTTCGAGATCCTTTACTGCACTTTTGTCAGAAGCATCTTGGAATATGCATCTCAAGTATGGAACCCTTGTTATGACAAATATATAAACAGAATCGAGCGCATTCAAATGAAGTTCGTGAAATATCTCTGCTTCCGTCTGAAAATCCCATACAGCTCATCTAACTATTTCAATTTATGCAAGAAATTTCATATCCTCCCCTTGATTAAGCGGCGTGAAACTGCGGACTTAACCTTTTTGCTAAAAATTACCTCCAATAATATTAACTGTCCTGACTTACTAAATAAAATTAATCTCCGTGTTCCTTCCAAACTCAATAGATTTAACCCTGCTCTTCATGTTCCTCATGCTGGTACCAACTATAGGCAAAATGCATTTCTGTGGCGAACAAGTGACAATTTCAATGACATGATTAAACGCTTTGACTTTGATCTATTCTGTACGAGTGTTAACTCAGCTAGGCAGCGGCTGAACAGTGAATTTTTTAGCATTAATTGTTGAATAATTTTTGATGCATTCTTAATCGATAGCTTTAATTGGCTCTCTGCTATGTTACTCCGGCATTGTTAAATTATAATTAGCTGTTGGTTTTCCTGAAAATAAATAAATAAATAAATAAATAAATAAATTATAAACTATCACACGCAGAAGTGACGGCTGAATTTTTACCCCGCGATAAGAGGGGTTAAAGAAAATAAAAAATTATACTTTTTACTTCATTCATGACGATTCATGACCATTTTATGATGGCATACTTAAAACGAACTGTTTCTTTGATTAAATGGGAAATTATCATACTTCATGCCCTACATGTCTCATCCATTTTTCGTATATTGCGTTAATCCGTACGAATGTACACTATGGTATACGAATCGGGACCCGTAATTAATTGTCGTAACCGATGGAGCCCCAGCTTTATAGAGTTGTCAACTACAACGGGCGAACCTGTCACCTCAGGAAGTTTTAACGATTAGTCGTTCTCTCCCCCGTGAAGTGAACGCAGAAGACTTGGACAAAACTATCCACCGCCAAGCTCCAATGCCCGCAAGAGGCCAACGCCTTAACTGCGAGATAGCCAGGAACGTTACCCAGCGGGCTTACACTCAAGCTCTTGCTTCCAATTGCGACCAGATTACTCCGATCTCTCGATTGGTTACGAGTTCGAGGTCGCTTGCGCGGTCTTCTCCCTTACGAAACGGTGTATACCGAATCTATCGCGGACCACGGCATCCTTTGCCCGGCTGTTCACTCAGGATCGAAAAGCCGATGGTCGTTTCAAGAGCAGTCATCGTAAGGCGCGCAACCACCCTCGCTCTGTAGGAAACAGTACTGACTCCCCCGACTGTTAGTCAGAGTGCACAGTCGATTGGTTTACGCCGCACGGTGCGCAGACCGTCGAGGAGCGCCAGAAGGTTGATTCCTAGGGGAAACTAGCCCTAAGGCCAGAGTCCTACCCGGGCTCGCACTTCATGCGTGGAGGCCGCCGGATGGGTGTTGACCCCCCGTGAGTGTGATCAACCCTGAACAGAATGGGTCTTTGTGGCCAACTTGGCAAGGGTCCATTAGCCCCAACTTTATCAATGATACTGCATTCCTTACATCCATCAAGTCATCATCATCACTATCATAGGGTCACAAGCTTTATACTCTTTGAATTTTGGGCCTCCGACCAAAAAGGTTAAGAACCACTGCTCTACTGTAAGCATTATAGTGTTAGATTTTAAGCTTTTGTAAAAGTTGAGTGGTCCACGTTGTTGATGTCTTTTTGTTTCAAGCTGCCCCTAACAGTAAGTAACACACAAGGCTTATTTATTGAATGTTGCATAAGCTTGGCTGCGCGTAATTAATAACCAAATCTGTCGCTTTATGCTCTTTTATTGTCTGATATTCGGTAGATTGAAAATATTCCTGGAATTAGTCTAAATATTTTTTTCATTATCGTCCAGTCAAAATAGCAATTTTACCTTTCAAAACTTCAGGTATAGTATGGGCCAAAGGAACGTTCCGGTGAGGCAATAAATCATTAGGCCGGCCCTGCCCCTTTTACTACCTGCTAGTAGGGATGCGTGTCGTAACCTTTGCATTATTTGATTATCTATCAGATTATTATATTATTGAGATTGAGCAGCGAAACTTTTGTCGGGTCAATTTTCAGTTCGTCAAAAAATGACAAAATGTTATGTATAAGGCACCGAGTCTGCATGTTAATATCACCCTTCAACTTCAATAGCTCCATGTTAGAAAATATGGTCTCCATTGCTCAACTGATAGGCAAGTAATGATGTTTTATCCGCGCAGCATTTTATAATATAGATATGTGAGACTCATTATTACAAAATGCCACGATAACATTTTACTAATGACTGTTTAGAAATTAATAATGACCATGCCATGCTATGATAATCAGTTATCTATTAAGTACTCATTTAATAACTCACAACACCTAATTAGGTCATTATTTAATTACTCTAATTCTAAAATAATACTTAAACCGAAAATATTAATAAATATAGCAATTGGTACTATAATAAATGCAGATGATTAACCCCTCGCGTACCAGACGGCCCGAAACGTCCAGAATTGATATTTACCGTCGAACCCCAGACGGCCCGAAATGGCCAGGCGAGGCCGACCGCTAATTATGGATTATTTAATCGACTAATAATTATGAATAATCTTTATTGCTTTACATAACGACGTTACAAATATCTAATAGCAAATTTCAATAGGAACATAAAACAGGTCTTTTTTAGACGATCGGTGTGACAGTTTCGGAGTAATCGTTTTTTTTCTGAAACGCCATCTTTTTTTTGAGACTCGCGAATTTCTTACGGGCCGTAAGGCACACATTAAAATTCAAACCGCGGGCCGCGAGAGGTTAATACTGTTTCATCGAGCAAGCGTAATTCATCGATAAGCAATATCGACGTTAGCCGCATCCTTGTTGACAGCTCGGTTAATTACCCCATCGGAACGTTCCTTTGGCCCATACTTTAGTTGTGATTTTTTCAGGGTTTTTATTTATTTATTTGTATTTGTTTATTCAATTATTACTAATCAACATTACAGAAAAACCAATGCATTGAAAAGTAAAATGAATAAATATATCAACTAGTAATTACACAAGTAGAATGTCGCATAAAATACTAGCTATCATATAAGAATTAGTAATTAATTGCCTGTAATTCAAACAGGTGAAGGTTGGCGGTAAAAATATCAAAATCTGGTGAAGTTCCACCTTGTAAGGTTAGTGTGCAAGAACGGTTCTGCATCTATACGGCCTGCCTATTGCCATTTCAAGTTGATAATTTTACGCGCTATGCCAGTGATCTTAATCTTTTGCGGGGAGATTACGACAGCAAGAGTATGGCTCATGCTATTGGCCTTCAATGCCAGAATGACTGGACAACAATTGGGGACTTTTGCATTCCGCCTCCAATGCACTGGAAGGTAATGCTCTATGACTGGACGCCAGAGATGCTGAAATTTTATTTGAATGCCTTTCAGCATACACTTCCAGACCCCAGTAACCTCGCTCGTTGGAGCTTTGCCGAGGATAGTTCTTGTCCCCTCTGTAGCAATATCCCTTGCACAGCTAGACACATTCTAGCTGGCTGCAAGGTGGCCTTAGATCAAGGACGGTACACTTACCGCCATGACAAAGTTCTCGCTGTTATTCGCGAGGTAATTAGTCTCTCAGTGGCTCGTGCCAACAAGGGTTTGACAGTATCCTCCAAACCCCCAATACAGTTTGTGCGGGATGGCTCTAAAGGCAAAAAACATTTAACTACAAAACCTTTCTCAATAATCGAGAAAGCTACAGATTGGATTCTGGAGGTTGATTCGGTCTCTAAGCAGTATAAATTCCCTGAAAGTCTCGGATGCACAGCCCTCCGTCCAGATATAACTCTTTACTCTCTATCTCGGAAGGTGGCTCTTATCGTAGAATTAACTGTTCCATGGGAATCAAATATCCCAAAAGACCACGAGTACAAATTAAATAAATACCATGATCTTGCAAATGCCGTAACCCGGAACGGCTTCACTGTTCACCTTCACGCGGTGGAAGTTGGCGCTCGTGGCCTGCCAGCTAAATCTCTATTTCACCTCTTTAAAGATCTTGGCCTTTCCAGAAAAATAATCAACTCTTTCTTAGAAAAATTATCTAAAACTGCGATTTGCGCATCTCAAATTCTATGGCTTCGAAGGGGGAGTGAATGGGTGGTAAGGTGAACGCTCACATGTGGCAAGACAGCTGTCCTAAACCTACCACAGCCGGTTCGTAAGTCCGGAATCCACTGATCACCCCCCAGAAGTGTAAAAAATAGTATTATGATGGGCCCGACTCCGGTCGGTGAATTCCATGGCAGCTCCGTTTGTATTTATTATTATTCTGCAGATTTCCTCATTTCGGATCATATCATTATTATTATTATTTATTCTGGACAGGCAGTTTTGCTGATATGTCCAGATCAGATCTTGTAAAGCTAAACAATATTAACAATATAATGTAACAATATTAACAAGTTTTTAGGTACAAATCGAGTCTGTTTTTAAATTGATTGACAGAGATTGCTTTAATCACTTCAAATGGTAGTTTATTCCACATGTCCACCACTCTATTTGGCAGAACGTTCTTAACCCTTCAGGCCTCGGCCCCTCAGAGGATTAACAAGTTGATGTCCCAAATTTTTTTAATCAAAATTAGTAAAAAAATTGAATTATGACATTGTCCCACCAAAACATTAATTACTGCCAAACCACTGTACCCATAATTAAAATAAAACATATTAACATAATAAAACATAATAAAATAAATCAAATTAAATTAAAATAAAATTAAAACGGGGCCGTCACGTTGAATCGTTTTGTGGCCGATATTGGCCAATTGGGGCTCTAGGGGTTAAGAGGATTAGATTTAAATTTTGTACGGTTGAGTTTTTTGTTGTAACCTCGAAGATTCGTATTGACGTTGAATTTGTAAATATTCTTCAGTGCAGGTACATCGTAATAATGTGTTAGAATTTTATCTGTCTCAATCAGGTCCCCTCTTTATCTTCTTTGTTTGAGTGTAGTAATTCCAAGTAATTTCAAGCGATCTTCATAATTCCTATTCTTCAGGCCCACTGGCATTTTGGTTGCCCTTCGCTGAACCTTTTCCAGAATAACTACATCTTTACAAAAGTAAGGGTTCCAAATCTGATAGCCATACTCAAGAATAGGTCTCACATATGCCTTGTAGATCTTGATAAAAACCTCTATCGACAGATGTTGGAAAGCCTTCGTTCTTGGATAGAGAGTAGAGTTGACTCTTTTAGCAATTGCAATTATGTGAGCAACTTTATCATGCAGCGAAACTTCAACCATAGCTCTCTCTATCGCCTGTTGAATGATTGAGCTTGTGCATGAGGCCAATAGTTAGCGACCTCGTCTCAGAGCCATATGTTATCACTGATAATAAGCACTGATTATAGACTTTCGTCTTGAGGCTCTACTGTATTTGTAACGAGAAGATAGGGTGTAGTTTTCCGAACACTGCTCATCAGAGTTGGATTCGTCGGCAGATATTTTGAACCATCTTTTTGAAAACATTTTCATTGCATTGCATTTTCTGGCATTAGCACAGAGCGCGTGCGAGCAAGATGTTCTCTGTTAGGCCACTAGACGGAGAGAGATAGAAAACATGAACAGCGGAATGGGCTTTAAAAATCTTCTCAGCAACCTAGTTATGAATCTATAATAGAAAACCGTAGCAGACCGCGTCTTCCATCAATTAATTTATCTGTTACTTTAATTCTCTTTACACTACTTTATCATCTAATATATTTTTTTAAAAATCTAGTATTGTTTCCTGGCTATATTTTCTTGCTTTCTTCAAAAAGATCAGAGGAAACCGAACGATGTTTTCTAAAATATCATTTATCTTTGCAGGGTATGCCGGAAGCATGGGCCCGGTTGCTCATGTCGTCCAACATCACAAAGCAAGAGCAGAAGAGCAATCCGCAGGCCGTGTTGGACGTACTGGAGTGGTACGACGCCAGCGCCGGCCAACCGCCGCCTTCTAAATACATGACGACCGATGCGCAAATGCACACAACCCACTCCGGTAAATAAACCAATCTAAATTTTATTCAAATATCTTCACACGGTAATCTCACGGGTAGTAAAATTGAAACGAAACAGACGATATAACTCAAATACTCAATAGAGCACCAGGAAAGAGTTCAGAGAAGAACAACGAAATTGGTGCTAGCACTGAGGGACAAACCATACAAAATACGGCTGAAGGAACTCCGTCTGACAACATTAGAGGAACGTACGCAGCAAGGAGATCTAATAGAAACGTACAAAATGCTTCACGTGTTCTATAGCGCCAGACACTTCCTGCAGTGACTGTGCCTCAGGCGTGTGACTGTGCCTTCTCTGTATATACTGGAATGTTGTGAATTTATTCAAAATAATACCGATATCTACTCCTTACGAAGAGATATACATTCAAGGGCTACGACAAATAGAAACCTCATAAACTGTCCCTCAGTGAGGACAGAAATGTGTAAAAAGGGATCTAGGTTTTGTTGTGTTAAATATTTTAACACTTCCACACAACATCAAATCAATGCAACAACCAGGATTCAAACAGACATTAAAGCACTGGCACAAAAATAAATGCTATTATAGCGTGAATGACTTTTTAAACAATAATGACAAATAAATAATATAACATATTCGTATTGTAATTCTCAAACTTTTCAAGCTTTAAATATTTATATTTTATTCTAGCTCTAACACTGACAAACCGTATATAGCCTAATAATTCCAGTTTGACATTTTACTTTATATATAGTAATGGGAATTAACTAAATTTGTAGATAATAGTTCTAATAATTATTTTTGTTAATATGTCTAAAACGTAGTACTTATTGGATTTGTTTTCGTTCAACTTGCGAAGTGAAAATATATTTAACTATAGAAAAATAAATATTGTACGCCTGATTGGTAAACTGTATAGCGAATAAAATAGTACCTATCCATTTTGTACGACCTACTTACAGTTCACAATAAAGAAATTATTATTATTATCATAGTGTTCCCAAACTTGAGAACATGTATATTATAAACTGCGTGGACATTCGTTGAAGTTGAATAAGGCAACTGCAGCATCGAACTCCAGGAAATACTTTTTAATAAATCGCATAGTGGAAGCTTGGAATGCATTTCCAGAGGAGGTCATAAGTGCTGACTCTGTCAATAGCTTTATGAATAAACAACATTTTTCTTAGTGTAAAACAGCTTTAATGTTCAAAAAACAAAAGCATGTGATATACACGCATCAGCCTTGCGCTGCTAATGTATAGTATAAAAATAACAAGCATTGGGGGTCAGGAAGGAGTAGTGCGAGTATTCACCGCTGTGCTCGTTAGACGCATTCGAAGTGAGATCAGCGAGTAGTGTGTGCGTCCGACATCACTATGGAGGCTGGAACGGTATCACGTTAAAGAATATTGTTTCCTGTCCCGCATTGTCGCGGGAGATGAAACGTGGTGTCATCATTTTTTGCCGGAGAGCAAGGGACCAAGCCAACAATGGAATGATCGCATTATGTGTGAGAACTCGTACACGCCATCAAGGAAACTTGTCAAGGCATGGAAAAAACTGAATAACTCTATTAAGGAGATATTTTTTAAGTTCAGTAAATGGGACTATTTTTTTTAAATTACTGGTCTGCTGTACTAACGATTAGCTAATGGGCCCTTGCTGAGTTGGCCACGAAGACCCATTCTGTTCAGGGTTGGTCACACTCACAGGTCGACACCCATCCGGCGGCCTCCACGCATGAAGTGCGAGCCCGGGTAGGACTCTGGTCTTAGGGCTAGTTTCACCTAGGAATCAACCTTCTGGCGCTCCTGGACAGTCTGCGCACCGTGCGGCGTAAGTCAATCGATTGTGCACTCTGACTAACAGTCGAGGGAGTCTGGAAGCAGTACTGTTCCCTATAGAGCGGGGGTAATTGCGGACCTTACAGCGACTGCTCTTGAAACGACTATCGGCTACCCGATCCTGGGTGAACAGCCTGGCAAAGGATGCCGTGGTCTGCGATAGATTCGGTATACACTGTTTCACCGCTTCGTAAGGGAGAGGACCGCGCAAGCGACCTCGAACTCGTGACCAATCGAGAGATCGGAGTAATCTGGTCGCAATTGGAAGTAAGGGCGTGAGTGTAAGCCCGCTGGGTAACACTCCTGGCTATTTAAGGCATTGGCCTCTTATGGGCATGTGGCGGAGCTTGACGGTGGACTGTTTTGTCCAAGTCTTCTGCGCTCACTTCAGGGAGATAGAATGACTAATCGTTAAAACTTTCTGAGGTGACGGGTACGCCCGTTGTAGTTGACAACTCTAGTTGTACTAACGATTAATACTGTCAAAAAATTCCATGTAACTGTTCTTGAGCTTGTTCCTTCCGCTTTTGGCACAGTACATTTGTCACTATTTCCACTCAGTAGCCATTTTTTCTCCAGTTCTGAATGGCTTTCAAGTCTAAAAATATACAAGGCATATGTGAGACCTATTCTTGAATATGGCTATCAGCTCTGGAACCCCTACTTATGCAAAGATGTAGGTGTCCTGGAAAAGGTGCGGCAAGGGGCAACCGACTGAAGAATAAGAATTATGAAGATCGCTTGGAATTACTCGGACTGACTACTCTCAAACTAAAAAGACAAAGAGAAGACCCGATTGAGATATAAAATTCTCACAGTTATTACGATGTACCTGGGCAAAATAATATTTACAAATTCAACATCAACACAAATCTTCGAGGTCACAGCAAAATACTCAAACGTGCAAAATTTATATCTAATCCTCTTTAAGATCGTCCTGAAAATAGAGTGGCAGATACGAGGAATAAACTACCATTCGAAGCGATTAGTGCAAGTTCTGTCAATCAAATTTAAAAACAGACTTGATTTGTACCTAAAAACTTGTTAATATTTTTTATGACTAGGTTTACAAGATCTCATCGGACGTATCAGCAAAGCACCAGCAAAGCTGCCGTCCAGAATAAATTACAATAATATCATCAACAGTCAATATATATAATTTAGTTCATATTCATTTAAATATTATTTGCAGGTTCATCAGTTTCACGTATTTCCTCGTCATCCCCATCATCGAGCACTCCGACGGACACGGAGCACGGAGGAGACGGGGCCGGGGACGTAGACGCTTCGGGGGAGGGGGAGGAGGAGCTGCATGTGCCCGCAGCGCTGCCCCCGCTGCCGCCTTCCAGACCCGATCGTACCAAAAGTATTGTGAGTATCTCAAATCATTATCTGCAATCCAAGTGTAAATACTGCATGACGTAGCCGATTTATTAAAAATATATATATATTTCAGTACACAAAACCTGTCGAAGAGGATAATGTAATACCGGCGGGTGGAACGCCGCTAAATATTAATACGCATCTAATACATCAGCCTCAACCTCTAGTTCACCAAATAGTGGTAAGTATTCGTTTCAATGCCTAAAATGAATATCACATTTGACCAGAGACATTATACGGCGCTGACAAAATAGTGATTTCTTTCAACACAATACCAGAAATAAATCTGAACTACGCCTTAATTGACACTGGTTTAGCGAGGTGCATAACAGTTTCCCTCGCAGAAGCGTTTGTTTTTATAATAAGGTTCCTCCGCCTTTATAATCAGATTTCTCGGCGAGAACCAATTCAAAAAATGAATAATCCATAGTTTAATCAAAAATCTAATATATGACAAGAGATTTGGATAATGTTGAATACATTTTCCAAAAGTATAATGCTGTAAAATAAAGAAAAATATCCTGATGGTTGACATTTGTCCAAAAGATTATATATTGCTGGATTAGACTCTGCAAACACTCAGAAGATTTCTTCCTATGGACACAAAAAAATCTCTTGCACAGTCTCTCCTCTTGCCTCTCCTTGACTATGCAGATGTGGCTTATCTCGATTTATCAGAGGAACTGCTCAACAAACTTGAACGTTTGCAAAATGTATGCATACGATTCATCTTCGGTCTACGTAAGTATGATCACGTGTCCGACTATAGGGCACAGTTAAAGTGGTTGCCAATACGCCAAAGAAGAAATGTTCATATACTGGCTCTCCTATATCGTGTACTCACCCAATTAACACCATCCTATCTCCAGGAGCTTTTTGAACCACTAAGTTCCCACGGTCTCGTACTTCGGTCAGCCTCTGACAGTTTATTAAAAATTCCGAGTCATAATAGTGATTTCTATTCCTATTCTTTCTGTGTCCATGGTGCAAGACTCTGGAACGATCTCCCAGCAAATATACGAAACTCGCCTTCTTTACCATCGTTCAAGACTCACCTTAAGGATTACTACCTTTCTAAGAAGTAACCAGTTCTTCCCTTTCTCTCCTGTTCCTCTCCCAATTTCCTCTCCTCGGGCATTTTTAGTCTTAAATTCTTCCACTTGTCTGTATGTTATGTAATAATCTTTATTTTCACTATGCGCGCATGTACCACTATGTTTAGGTTAGCTGTAAGACATTGCCATGTGGCAATAAGCTCGCCTTTTTTGTATACTTTTTTTAAGTGCAAATAAAGAGTTTATTATTATTATTACTATTAATTCAAAATGTTGATACTTTAGTATACAATTATCTATTTTCATGACTGCTGATTATTATTACTGCAATAATTATGGTTATAGACATTGTTATCTTTATTTAACGGCTCGGAAGCCAGCCTTTGCGCACAAAAAACTGCGCCTCAACTATTTGGTCGATTTTGTGAAAAAATACTAACAATATCGTTTTTTCATGAATTCCCTCTTGTTATTTAGTAATTAATCTTGTTAGTCATGTACATTATATATTTGCATAATATATATGGGGGCGCGCAGTTATGCACGGATCTGTCAAACAATGCAAAGTGCCTATAGGCACTGTCGGCGTCCGACGGTTTAATCCTTTACTTTGTGAAGTAAAACCTCGCCCGTACCGTTTTAAACATGAAACCGTCGAACGTGAAATCGGCGTGAATCGACGGCCTTGAGAAAAACGTCCATAAGTTATAAACCACTATACGGATCATAAAAAGAAGAACTGTAAAATGATCGCATTGAATATGATTTTTTTTAACTGCCCATTAGACATTTTGACGTAGGTAGGCGATCGTCTGGAGCGGGAGGTTACACATTGGAGGGGTTAATTATCAATTTTCATTATTATATTATTTTTAAATTATTGATGATTCTCATACCGATTATAAATTACCTAAATTAATTTATACAGTCACAACTATAGTGATAGTTAATTTCCCATAATTATTTACATTACTGAAAATGCCTATGAAAATGCCTACCTACTGGAGTTGTATGTATTCGCACAAAAATAGGAACAACCCGGCCATCAACAGAAAATTCGCCAAGGTTTGATAACGGCGGATTTGAAAATGTTTTCCTGGTATGTTTTCAGAACAATGTGGCGCACCTGGACCGCAACAAAAATGCAGTGGGCGCGCCGACCGGAGCGCCGGCCGTGGCGCAGGCGCCTTCACACGCGCGCAAAAAGCGCATGTCGGACGAAGAAATCCTGGAGCGGCTTCGGACAATCGTCAGCGTCGGAGACCCCAACAGGAAATATACTAAAATGGAGAAAATTGGACAGGGGTGAGTTATATTATAAATTCAGATAGGACGAAAACGCCCATGTCGCATCTATACGGGTACATGTTGTGAACGATATTGTCGAAGCCGTTGACCAGTATGTTTATTTGGGTCAGACGATCCAAATAAACATGCTAGTCAACTGGACGACTCGGATGGCAGCGTTCGGGAAACTACGCCACATTTTATTTAAATGCCTTTCAGCATACACTTCCAGACCCCAGTAACCTCGCTCGTTGGAGCTATGCCGAGGATAGTCCATGTCCCCTTTGTAGCAACAACCCTTGCACAGCTAGACATATTCTAGCTGGCTGCAAGGTGGCCTTGGATCAAGGACGGTACACTTACCGCTACGACAAAGTCGTTGCTGTTATTCGCGAGGTACTTAGCCTCTCAGTGGCTCGTGCAAACAAGGGTTTGACAGTACAGTCCTCCAAACCCCCAATACAGTTTGTGCGGGTTGGCTCTAAAGGCAAAAAACATCTCACTGCAAAACCTTTCTCAATAATCGAGAAAGCTTCAGATTGGATTATGGAGGTCGATTCGGTCTCTAAGCAGTATAAATTCCCTGAAAGTCTCGGATGCACAGCCCTGCGTCCAGATATAACTCTTTACTCTCTATCTCGGAAGATGGTTCTTATCGTAGAGTTAACTGTTCCATGGAAATCAAATATCCCAAAAGACCACGAGTACAAATTAAATAAATACCATGACCTCGCAAATGTCGTCACCCGGAACGGCTTCACTGTTCACCTTCACGCGGTGGAAGTAGGCGCTCGTGGCCTGCCAGCTAAATCTTTGTTTCACCTTTTTAAAGATCTTGGTCTCTCCAGGAAAATAATCAACTCCTTTCTAGAAAAATTATCTAAAACCGCGATTTCTGCATCTCAAATTCTATGGCTTCGAAGGGGGAGTGAATGGGTGGTAAGGTGAACGCTCACATGTGGCAAGACAGCTGTCCTAAACCTACCACCGCCGGTCGTAAGTCCGGAATTCACCCTTCACCTCCCAGAAGTGTAATAATTATATATGATGGGCCCGATTTTTGGTCGGTGAATTCCATGGCAGCTCCGTTTGTATTTTATCACAATTACCGCAGAGCCTCAAGGCGAAAGTCTATGATGACATACGGCACTGAGATGTGGTATACCTCATACACAAGCTCGAAGTCGCGCAACGAGCCAAGGGAGAGCTATGCTTGGAGTTTCACCGCGTGATAGGATCCGAAACGAGGAAATCTGCAGAAGAACATAGCTAACATAGCTCATAAAATTAGCAACTTGAAATGGCATATAGCTCGCAGAACCTACAACCGTTAAGGAAAAGGGGGCTGAGCCAGGTTAGGGTACGTCGCTCCAAAAATAGGCACCTTGATAGCCTTGTCATTTGCCTCTTGTAGGTCCTGGTGTGTGATGGTGGGACAACTGGCAGGTTAGAAAGTGGTCTTCGTCCTGCAGCCTTCCAGAGTCGCATATTGGATTCTACGTATAGCCCCCAGCGGACGAGATTGGCTCGGCATTTTGTCACACCCACACTCAGTCTGTTGAAACTACAGCAGGTGGTATAGAGGAGATAGGACCCCGGTTCTATCTCTTTCTTTACGTCCTCGCCCCGTGAAGCCCTCCATTGAGTGGTGCGGTTCGAAGATTGACTGCTTTGGAGCGGTTGTGTGCGGCTCGAGAATGACTTGCAATTTGAGGCGATTGTGGTGTGGTTCTTGCCTGTGCAGTGGGTGTCTTAGGTCGTTTATCACCTTTAGGCGTTCAGAATCAGCTAGGACGTCACGACCTATTATAGGGAGAGTGATGCCGATGAGCGGATAAAGCTTTTCGACGGGATTAGGTCTGAGGCAGCCGGAGACAATTCTCGCAGCATCGTTCACAGCAGTGTCGGCCATTTTTGCGTATTTTGATCCACTCCACACTGGAGCGGCAAATTCTGCTGTGGCGATGCATTTGATTACATGAATAACTACACAAACATACTGAATACCTGAATTTATTTTTTTCCTTGCAGAGCGTCTGGTACTGTATATACAGCAATAGAAACATCCACCGGTATGGAAGTGGCCATTAAGCAAATGAACCTGGGACTTCAACCTAAGAAAGAGCTCATCATCAATGAAATACTAGTAATGAGGGAGAATAAGCACAACAACGTGGTTAACTACCTGGATAGCTACCTGGTCTCAGAGGTAAAATATTGTTGTTTATATTCACGGTTGTATTCATCCGCTCGTTGTATGAGAGTATAAATACTCATTGACTCTTTTTTTAAATTTATTACTTGATATATAATACTTTAAGTATTCGATACATATGCATACTTGTCCATATGCAAACACGTCCTGATAAAGAGTCCAAGGACTCGTCTACGAGGTATTTCCTTAATTTACTATTTGACTATTTGGAATAAAAATTGCGGGACACTCCCTTGTTGCTCGCTGAAGACGGACTGAATGGATGCGAATCCGAGTGCGGGCGATGTATGTACAATTGGTCATATGCAACACCCGCACATCTCGCTCTCTTATCCTTACTAGTAGAAAAGCGAGGTTTTGCTGTTTTGTGGTTGTCACTTTTCTATCCAATCAATTATTGTGTTTTGTAATTTTTTTGTTTTTATATTTTTGTATATTGTTGTTCATGTATAAATCTTTGATTTTGGCTTTTGTCCCCAATTCACCTGAATTGTTATTATTATTTATTATGGACAGGTAGCTTTACTGTCCCT
Organism: Micropterix aruncella; assembly: GCA_944548615.1. Lineage (NCBI taxonomy): Eukaryota > Metazoa > Arthropoda > Insecta > Lepidoptera > Micropterigidae > Micropterix > Micropterix aruncella. The sequence continues at coordinate 26,970,293 of OX155968.1, forward strand.
CCCAGATCAGAACTTGTCAAGCTAGTCATAAACAGTATTAACATGTTTTTAGGTACAAATCGAGTTTGTTTTAAATTGATTGACAGAGTTTGCACTAATCACTTTAAATGGTAGTTTATTCTACACGTTGTAACAAAAACCGCATATTTTGTTGTTTTGTTTTCGCGCCTTTGTGCTGATTATGTTCGCTGCAACTGTTTTTTCATGGTTTCCTATTGTTTTTTTTATGTTTCCTGGTGTTTTTTCGCGATTTCGCGTGCATTCCTTCCATACTTTGACAGATATAACCTAAATTTGCGAAAGTCGAAACTTCGCGCCTGTCAGCCGGCTGAAGCCGAGCTCTCACGTGATTGGTCGAGGCCGCTGTTTTGGCTTTTTTTTCTTCTTCTCAATTTAACGGTGTTCACGCTGTTTTGACGTAATTTTCGGCGACTTCCGCTTCGAGATCGTTCTATTTCGATTCAACATGGCAGAGAGACGGTCGCACCGGTTCGGGCGTGAGGATTGGCAACCGCCGTAAAGGAAAAGGCCGTAGATTAACCGCCTGGCGGTAAAATTTGTTATGTGAAGTGTGTGTGACTTATCTGGTAAGCATTTAATTTCCTTTTGGGTAGCTTTTCATATAAGATCCTCGCGATTTTAACGGATTTTTCTATTGATCGCAGTTTGTGGGCACCTCTGTTTTTTTGTACAATATTGCTGCTAATGTGACGTAAATCGTCACCAAATGTGAGGATTTCACCTCACCTTTTAATTGCACCGGGATTTTTGTCTTCACGTGGAAAAGGAAAAAAAATAACCCTCAATTCTTGAGCGGTGACATGTTGGCTGATTGCACTTCGTAAAAATTACATCGACACGACGGGAGGGTTGCCGGGTGCCGAGTTTAAATGGATTAAACGCGAACTTTTCACATACACGGCTGTTTTTTTTATTTTGTGCGTCTGTAGGAAAAGGATTTTCTGTGGGCCAAACCCAATGCTCATTAATATTTAGCCCACTCTCTGAGATAGTTTTTTTTTGAGGTTAACTTCTTTTTTTCTTTTTTCAAAATTTCTTTCGGGTATCTTTTTTTTAAAAATTAGTTTCCTTCTTTATCTTTAAAAGTAAGGTGGCGTCCTTTTACATTCATTCTTTTGGGTTTTGGTGGATTCTGCCGTGTTTCTTCAAAACACGGTAGATTAGTAATTTGAGATTATAACGTCCACTGCTCTGTTTTACATAATGTTTGTATGAATTAGATTTAAAGTTTGCGCGGTTGAGTTTTTTGCCGTGACCTCAATGATTTGTGTCGATGTTGAATTTGTAAATATTAGCCCAGTATATAGCCTGGGTACATGGTAATAATTTGTGAGAATTTTATGTCTCAATCGGGTCCTCTTTTTGTCATATTCGTTTGAGAGTAGTCAGTTGGAGTAATTCTAGCGATATTCACGATTCCTATTCTTCAGGGCCACTAGCATTCCGGCCACTACCGTTCGCTGCACCTTTTCTGGGACGTCTACATCTTACAAGCAGGGGTTCCGAAGCCGATATAGCCGTACTCGAGAATAGTTGTCGCATGAGCCTTGTAGATTTTTATAAACCCCTCTATTGACGGACATCGGAGAGCCTTCTCCGTCGAATAGTAGAGTCGGCTCTCTAAGCGATTGCAACTATGCGTTTTTCCCATCATCTCTATCATTTCGACATCATCTCTAATTTTATCGTTATTCAAAGATCTCTTCGTCGCTTCGCTGATTCTAATCGAACGTTCGCTAGAGACTGCGTCGCGTCTAAGAGAAATATGCAGTGCTTCATGTCGGGTAGTTTTTTTTTATATGAAGCACTGCACATTTCTCTCGACGTTCGAGGTAAGCGACCGTCGACGCTTTATCTAATCTTCCGTACGCGCCTCGATCTCGTCGAGATCCTCCCGGAATATCCGCAAGTGGAATGCGAAGAAATGCTTTTCCTCGCAACGGTGCTGCATCCGAAGCGCACCACTCGAAACGGAGACCTCTGTGTGCAGGAGCTGTGGGTGGTGATGGAGTACCTGCCGGGCGGCTCGCTGACGGACGTGGTGACGGAGACGTGCATGGACGAGGGGCAGATCGCGGCCGTCTGCCGCGAGGTGCTGCAGGCCCTGCACTTCCTGCACCACAACCACGTCATCCACCGCGACATCAAGTCCGACAACATCCTGCTGGGGCTGGACGGCAGCGTCAAACTCAGTCAGTGCACTTACTATTGCCTTATTCCCATTTTGCCACCCCGCAGGGTGACTTTTAAGTCACCGGCATCCGGCGAGCGGGTGAATCGGTACAAGCAAATAAGCTGCTTTTGCTAAAAAAAAATTGGAAAAAACAAAAAATATATATTTTTTTTCAATTTAAAAAAAAAAAAAAATTTCTAATAGTATAAAAATTGTCAAAATAGTATAAAAGATGCGCCATCTAGCAGTAGGTAAAATATCGATAATATTGTTTAGTAGCTATATTTTACCTAGCGCTAGATGGCGCAGCGAGCTCGACGCTGATTTACAAATTTGACACTGACTGCAACTTTTTTTTTTATATTATCAAAAGTTGTGTATTTGCTCATACTGATTCACCCCCTTCAAGGATGCCCGTGACTATAAACTCATCCTGTATATTGTCCGTATTGGGCTGGTGCTTAATTTAATACTAAACTTTACTAACGAATTAATTTGAGGTGATTACTCGAGTTATACATTGAAATCTTGAAATATTGAGATGCCATTATTATGTAAGATGTGATTTTCGTCAACTCCTCACATTCCTCTCTCATTTCTAAAGATTCTAATCGATTCAAAACCTTATACGTAGTTGTTTAGACACTAGGAATAATTTGTAACAAAAGAAATGTATAAAATCCCCTTTCAATCGGCAAATCAGCCCTGGATCTACGATTTTTCTGAGCCGGGGCAAACACTCGACATTGGCTCCCCTCCCCTCCGGCATTTGACAATAATGATTTTAGAAGCTCACAAAATAATAGTCGGAGAGCCAGCGACAAGAGTTTTGGAAAACCTGATACATTCAAATCAGACAGTATTTTGGCCACAGAACATAGGAGTAGTCAGCGGCCAGATACCAGGACATCTGGGTCTTGTGTTCTAGGAAAGGAGTGATTTTAATTAGTACCCTCAAAGTGTTTTAGAAAAGCTGAAAATTCATCAGCAGTCTGCCCATATGTTTCGAGTTCTTTATTGCATCCACTGTCTACTGATGAACTTTTCCAAAACGCTTTGAGGGTAGTAATTCTTAAAATTACACCTTTCCTAGTACGTTAACGCTAGTTGTCCCGGAATCTGGCCTGCGGACTGTACCTCGGCATTCTACCGCCAAAATGCTGTCTGATCTGAAAGTATCAGCTTTTCCAAAACTCTTGCTTTTTTGTCGCTGGCTCCCTAACTATAAATATACTGGGTAAGATTTTTTGACCCGGGAATAAAAACCCTTAAATATTTATGGTATTTTTATTACCTTTTTTATAATGTCTTTTTTTTTTAAGTGGCATTAATATAGAATACATACAACCAGTGTAGACAATGCATATGCCAGGCAGACACATATTTTCAATCCTTAGGTCCAAGCATTTTTTACTATCTAATCTTGCTACATGCCCAACTTTTCTTTCCGAAAAAGAATCTACATATTACATCAACTAATAATTGAATAACTTATTCACAAAAGAAGAACACATGTCCAAAAAAATTAAAAATATATAATAAAAACTGCAGTTAATACAGGCAGCTAATAATAGGCTTTAGCAATGTTGTATTTCATGCAACAACATTTACTTTCTTCGGAAAAAAATATATTTTCCCTTATTCCCCAAGATAAGCTTAAAAAGCTTTTTTTTTGTGTCTCCTGTAAAGTTGTAATTCTGGACATATGTTCTTTAGTAAATGAGCGATTCAATTATAGTGACTCGTTTGAAAAAGTAGTTGTTAACAAAGAAAACCAACGCTAATTATTCCCTCAACTAATCAGTCGTATAAATACCGACCTTCGCTTGACGTCTGACCGATTGGGTTTATTCGGCTTCGCTCTAGTAGCCCCGTCCCATTCTGTATGTGGGTAGATTTTTTTCTAGACGCGACGGGTATTCCCCTGGCAGACATCACATACACTGCGCACTCATTCAAAAATCAACTTAGGATGCGTTCCAGAATTAAATGAACAATCGATCGTATAAAACTATCGATAGTATGACGCATCCTGGATGCTGAGTGCGTTTTCAAACACACAAATTCGGCGCCCCCTTAAATTGCCACCCGGGGCAGGTACCCCATTTTGCCCCCTTCCCCCTAGATCCAGGGCTTAGGAAAATGTAATACAATGATTAGAATTGGATGTGCTAGCTTTGATTCTAAATTTGGTGAGCGACTGATAGATATTTTCAAGTTTGATTTGAAGCATTTCAAACGGTTTAGAGTTGCTCGAAGGAACAGCATTGTCGTCAGCGAAGGTAGCGGTATAATATAATGTCTGGTCAGAGGAAGATCTGCAGTGTAAATGGTATAGAGGACGAGATCCCGCACAGATCCTCGGGATCGCCTGCTTGGAATAAAATCTTTGGCAACATTTTTTACCATGAAACTCCGTAATGATATTTGTGACATAGTTAGTTAGTTTGACTGGGCTTTTTCCCGCACTTGGCCTCTTGATTGGGCCGTTGTGCGTGGCTCATGTTTCCATTTATGTTACTCCAGCCAACCCAGGCTGTCCCAGAAGGTTAGCAGCCTGTTTGGGTTGCTACAGGCCTCCGGGAGAGATGCTGGAGATTGTAGTATTCTTGCCCGTTGCTCTGCCACGCTCCTGCATTCCATGAGCACATGCTGTGACGTTTCTTCTTCCTCCATGCATCCTCTGCATAGAGGGCTGTCTGTCACACCTATGGTAAACAGGTGTTTGTTTAGGGGACAGTGGCCTGTCATAGTACCTATGACTTTACGGATTTTGTCCCTTTTTAATCTGGTGAGGTTGCGGGCAAGTTTTTTGGACGCTTCCGGAACCGCGTTCTTTGTTTGCCTGCATCCTGCGTTTTTTTTCCATTCTGTAAGGTGGGTTTCTTCGGTGTTCCTGCGTAGCCATGTTTTTATTTGGGCCTGGGGAATGGGCATCAAGGGTTCCGGTCCATATACTATTTCCTTTGATCCCCTTTTGGCCAGTTCGTCCGCCGCGTCATTGCCCAGTGAGTCACTGTGCCCTTTAATCCATTGCAGGGTCACTTTATTTGACCCTGCAATGGATTGAAGCGCATTGTGGCATTCCAGTACGAGGACTGAGGTTATCGTATTTTTTGCTAGCGCTTGTAGCACGGAGGCACTGTCGGAGACAAATTTCAAACTTACGTCTCCGACATCTTTGGCTGCGACTGCCTGTGCTGCTCTGGTGATGCCAATGCATTCTGCTTGGAAGATCGTATTATTGACATTATATTTGTGACATAATCAATTTTTATATTTACAGCTGACTTTGGCTTCTGTGCTCAGATCTCTCCAGAGCAAAATAAACGCACTACTATGGTTGGAACTCCATACTGGATGGCGCCTGAGGTCGTTACTAGGAAACAATACGGGCCTAAGGTAACGTCCTGAATATCAATCATTAACATCAGGTAATCAGTATAGTGTAAATGCCTTTCAAGCATATAAATAGTCAATCATGGCGGGATAGAATAAATATAATCAACAAAAAATAGTCCAGCTTATACTATGGTAATAATTAAAAAATAACAATAACAGTGATAATCAATCGATAATAATAAGAGTCTGGGGAGCGGATTTATAAATAAAAGAAACATTGAAAATAGTCTAATAATATAAAAAACGTATTTGGAAAGATTTCTCTTTATGCAGTTTTTAAATGATTTTACTGAAGGATTAGGGATGATGGGGTGGTCATCGATTCTATACAATGAACAACAAAGTCGCGGTAAAGGGGTAATTCAGAAACCTAAGTGGTAACCCCAATCATCGGTAGAGTGCTGACCCAACGTGATTTTGCGGGCAGTGGCAATACTGCGCTTGGGAATATTTTAATTGCTTTCTGGCGGGGCAAATGAATTATAACATGTGACATAGTCTCTACATCAGGGGTGCTCAAACGGTCGATGGCGATCGACCGGTCGATCGCGAGTGCTTTTTGAGTCAATCTCAAGAAGATAGAATAAATAATCAACAAAAATAGTCAAAAGAATAAAAAATAGTCCAACTTATACTATGGTAACAATTAAAAAATAACAATAATAGTGATAATCAATCGATAATAATAAGAATCTAAGGAGCGGATATATAAATAAAAGAAACATTGAAAATAGTGTAATATTAGAGATAATATTTCAAAAAAATCATCTAGATCTGTCTACTTATAAAAAACGTATATGGAAAGATTCTCTTGATGCAGTTTTTAAATGATTTTACCGAAGGATTAGGGATGATGTGGTGGTCATCGATTTTATACATGGACCACAAAGTCGCGATAAAGGGGTAATTCAGAAACCTCCTTAGTGGTAACCCCAATCATCGGTAGAGTGCTGACCCAACGAGATTTTGCGGGCAGTGGCAATACTGCGCTTGGGAATATTTTAATTGCTTTCTGGCGGGGCAAATGAATTATAACATGTGACATATAAAATCGAAGACTATCGCGGTTGTTTGACATTATAAATAAGATAGAAAACGAATTTACCGTATGAAATTTTTAGTACCCGACGTTTCGGTGACGTTGCAGCCGCCGTTGTCCAGGGTAGACTGAAGAGCTGTCAATCCGTTGTTTTGCGGGTAGGCCGCGTACCGCTGCCGCCACTGCGTAGGTTATAACGGTGGTAGATTATAACGGGTTAGGTTATAACGGGGTAGGTTATAACGGGGCTGGGCTCGGAGTGCGCGAATTTTGAAAATTCGTCTTGCACACAACACTCACTGTATCCTGTCTTACGTCTTTGCATTCGGCGTTCGGCGGCGGGAACATTTTAAGAAGAGGGTTCCACGTAGAAGAGAGTTTGTAGCCGTCGTCTCTATTGAAGTTCGGGGTTCTTCTTATTTCAATGGCTTCCCGGATCATGCGAGGAAAGTAGAATTATTCCTTGGATAGCACAAGATTTTGAAACTGCATCCAGTGGTTACTTCCGCTATCCAATATATGTTTGCAGATCGCCGATTTTTCTCGCTGAACGTTTTTAACAGCTTTGATGTGTTCTGTCAGTCGCGTGGCTATGGGCCGTTTCGTTTGCCCAACGTAGGCTAGACCGCAACTGCATTCGACTTTATACACACCCGGGGTTTGCAGAGGCCTTTACAGGCCTCAAAAATCAATATATTTTGGGTTGGTTTGAAGATCATTTTTATATTGAATCTGTTAAACATCTTACTTATTCGATCTGTCACGCCCTTGACGTATGGTAAGAATGCTCTTGATCTGCTCGGTTTCTGAGTTTCGTCTGTATTAGATTGTGTGCGTGTCTCGTGATATTTTCCGTATCCATTTTTCCTAAGGACATCATTGACATGTTCCATCTCTTTCGGAAAATGCTCAGCGTCGCATAGATCGCGTGCCCGATTCACGAGGCACTGAACGAAGATAGTAGGGATGATGGTGTGAGCTTGCATGCAAATATCTGTCCGTATGTGTGGGCTTCCGATATACCGTATGTCTCGTTGATCTCGAGAAAAAATTGCCATATAAAATTTTACATATTAACACCCGTATAACTAGAATCTGCTACTGAAATAGCAAGTCAGTTTAACCCCTCAAATGAATGGCGATTAGCTCGGGTTGCCTACGGCAAAATGTATATAAATTTATATTTACATTTACATTTACATTTACATAGAGCGGGGTTTACTATAGAGCTATAGCATTACTATAGAGCGGATTACTATAAAGCGGCGCACATTTACATTTATATTTACATTTATATAAATTTATATACATTTTGTATACATTTTGCCAAGGCATCCCTTAAGGGACGCCTCACATTTGAGGGGTTAACATGGACACATCTGTTGAAAATGAGGTAGTGCAGATTATATCTCATATACATCTCAAAGCCACAGCATCTGATACAAATTGCCGGTCTTTTATATCTGAAGATAAATATTCAAATCTAAGGCAAATCGCCCTTCAGTTGACGGCACTGTTTGGATCAACTTATTTGTGCAAGTCCGCATTTTCTGAAATGAAGATAATTAAGTCAAAATATCGCAATCGAGTAACTGACGAACTTATGTCATCATGCTTGTGATTAGCATTCGGTAATTACGTACTATCTTATGAAAAGTATGCTGAGGACATGCAGTGCATCGCTTCAATGTCCAAAGTCATTCTTTAGTCAAGTTCAGAAACTAGAACTCGTTTGTTTCGTAATAACTCATAAACTGGCGATTTTGAATAAGTATGAGATTTTTTAAAGACTTTTTAGAGTGGACCTATGCTTACCTTCCTGCTAATTCTACGTGGATTCATGGCCATGAAATTCTGCAACGTCCCTATATGCTTATACCCTACCTACCTAGACTACAATCCTGCATCACACATACTTGCAGCCTCTCAGAGTCGATCTATCGAAGTCTAACAATATTGAGGTAGATCGCCAGCAGTTCAAGTTTGAGCGCTTCCCATGATGCTTCTTCAAGCATCTTTATTGCAGGCGGTGGCGCTTTTGCAGCGGGTCTAAAAATGACTGCCGATATCTGCTGAACATCACTTTTGGCAATATAATATTGTCCTTGGGTATTACGACTATGGGGACTAGAGTGTATCTCATAATGTTCTACATTTAATTAAGCATAAATTATGTACTTGTAGCCATATTCAAAGGCTGGTGTAAACATCCTCACATCAAGTGCATCTCTCGAGTCTAAATGATTCTCAATGCAACAAATACCTTTATGGCACTACACGGCTCGGTGGCATAGTGGTTAGGTAGCCTGATCTTACGACTAAATTGTAAGGTCCCGGGTTCGATTCCCGGCTTGGTCACCATTGTCCGTTGGGATCAAATTAACGGAATCGCATTTTCAATTCAGTCAATTGAATGCAATAACAAGACACACACTTACACACATGTTACACGCACACATACATATAAACACATCACATTAGGGTTGGTTATAAGAGATTGTCATATGACAATAAACCCGCCCATTGTGAAATTTCACAATAAAGAGTAGAAACAAACAAACAAACACTCAGGAGCAATTCCCCAGAGTAAAATTCCGTAAGTCATGATTTACACTTACGGTGGCCTGTTCGCCAGCTATAAAGCAAGCTCTCCTTATAGCATTGATTGTATAAGATACTTAGTATATCGTCAATAAGGTTTTCATCGATTAACCCCTCCTGTCGCGAAGTAAAAACTCACCTATCACTTTTGCGCGCGACATATTCGGGCAAAAAATTGACGCGAGTCAACGGCCTTATCATAACTTATAAACCACTAAACGGATTTAAAAAAGATAAAGAGAAAAATGATTGCATTGAAATTTGACATATAAAACATTATAACCTTATCTCGTAAAACAATTAAGATAATAATGAATAAATATTACAAAATTGGCAAACTGAAAAAACTCGCCTATAAAATCATTTCGATTTTTTTGTCACAAAATACGTAAAATATGCAAAAATTGTAAATACAGTTATGTTCTTTATTAAATGCTTTACCAAAACGATATTTTTTTTTTACTTATTTGCATACAAAAATATTTATTTATTCAGCCAAGAAAATTTTTATGTATTCTCGTAAAAAAAAAATTTTTAATTTTTAATTTGTGACTACTTATGGTATTTTTTAATATGAAATTCTTTCAAAATAACTTTATTACTACATCACACTTCTTAGAAATCACACCAGAACTTTGAGCTTTGTCTGATATTATAGAAAAATCTAAAGTTTTGAGAGTTTCCGCGTCCGAACTTAATAATAAACTTTGAATGCTCATAATATAAAATTCGTTAGATTTTTTCAATTATATTGTCTTATCATAGACTTATTATATGTCTAATAACTAATTACTATACTCCAAAGAGTCACATTTCATCGAAAAACTAGGGAAAATCGCACTTTATTCTCTCATAGTAATTATCAAAACAAGTTTCTTTGCGCGATTCATTTTACAAAACAAGATATAATTTTCAAAATACGCCTAATTATGTGATAACTTAGTATGTAAATGAAGCAATACTTATTTTGTTAGTAAATTAAAGCGACATTACATCATATTTCGCAATATATCGGGATATTTCATAAACATTACAAAATAATAACAACCATTTTTTCGCGAGCCGTTTGTTGTCGCCGAAGTGTTTTCTTTAAAAATTCGTGAAAAACAGCAAATGGACTATCTCAAATGACTAATCCTCATTCCGAAACTACTTAAAATGCATATTACTCACTGTTCTCCAGTAAATAACACTCAAAAACTGCACACACACACTTTTTATCACCAATTCCGCAGAGCCGTACGCGGCCATGCGAATGCCGACGGGAGACTAGGCGTTTGACGTCTATGCTCACTTTTTAAATCGTTGTTCGATATTGCGACACGGAAATCTTGAATTAAAGATATTTTGGCCATATCGTTGCGCCGTCAGAAAGCATATAGTACGCCGTTTCGAATCGTAAATTGCATTTTTCGCAGCGGCGAGCGCTTTGTCCGGTAGCGGACGTTTCGGTGTTTAGGCGGCCGACATAAATGTCCCCAATCGGATGTTACGGAGTGAGCGGGTTAAGAACAAATACTGAGAGCCTGGTTACCCTCTCGAGTCTACAAGAATGAACATTCTCTTTGTTTTCTTCTAATGTAAATATTTTGTTTGTAGGTGGACGTGTGGTCATTGGGCATCATGGCGATTGAGATGATAGAAGGCGAGCCACCATACTTAAACGAGAACCCCCTCAGAGCGCTTTACTTGATAGCGACCAACGGCAAACCGGAGATCAAAGAGAAGGAGAAACTCAGCTCTGTGTTTCAAGACTTCCTCGATCGGTGCTTGGAGGTGGACGTGGAGAAGAGGGCCACAGCCTTAGATTTATTAAAGGTAAGATTTGCACTTTTTAATGTCTCGCTCTTCTCATTCGTCATGTCTAAACTTGCACATACTGTTCGGAGGGTACTATTAGGTTCCTAATGGCTTCTTGCAGCTTGGGCCGTATGACCTGTCTGTGTCTTAGGTCGGCTCATCTCATGGTTCAGCTCTCGTCCGGTATCCTCCTTGAAGAGGGACTTAACCGGAAGGGCCACTGTGAATGCTGCCAGCGGCTGCAGTTTGCATTCAAAGACAGTCGGGATAGTTTTGTGCGGATCCGGGCGAACACCTCCGGTGGAATTGGGCGGATTGCGCACCGGGCTGTGCCAACCTAGCTTGTGCAACCCGTTGAATAACCAGGGGAGTCTGAACACGTATGTTTCCTAAGAAGCGGGGATAGCTGTGAACATGACGTCATCTATCCTTAGAAACATATACATTGACAGGTAAAGGGCACCAAGGATCTGCGACAAATTTGATCTGAATCACCACTGACAACAGGTAGAGACCGTGCAAGCGACCTCGTACCCATGGTCAGACTGAAGGATGGAGAAATTCATCCAAATCTACAAGGAAGCCCACTGGGTGGCACTTCTCAGTGCCTCGCGGTAAGTAGTTAGATTCCAGATCGGCGGGTGGCCAACAAATCATTTCTAAGGATGGTTGACGCCAGGTCAACAGCTAAAGTTCAAAGTTTATTTTATTCCAAAAAAAAAAACCCGGCGAGGGTATAGAACTTACAATTAACCCTTGGAGTAAATGGGTATTTTCATGGATGCATCTGTCTCTTTTGCAGGATTTTCAGTGACATCGACCTTAAAGTACTATAACTACGAAACTACTACACCAATCATAAAAAGAACAACTGCACAATGATTGCATTGAAATTTCGAATATAGAATATTGAAATATCATTTTGTAAAACAATTAGATAATTATGAATAAATATGAGAACATCAAAGAAGTGAAAAAAACGCGCGACCAGATTTGGTCGACTCGTACTCAACGGATAATTGTTTCGCGACCAGATTTGGTTGACTCATACTCAACGGGTTAAAAAGAGCATTAAGAAATATCAAAAATAGAATACCAAATCCTAAAAATAAAAAAAAAAAAAATAATAGAAAGGCAAATCCATCGAATGATCTCGCAAATAAATAAATCAATAATAATAATAATAATAATAATTAAGGAGTCCAATTTGGAAAGAATCAAATAATAATCAGAGTAAAAATATAAAAATACCAGCAATAATTCCTAAATCATGTTACATAATCAGTAAGTAAGTAAATTGTCTATAAAATGAAGTGTTCAGAATAGGATTAAAACGGAAGTAAAAAAAAAAAAAAAAACTTACCCCCCCCCCCCCCTCTCGTTTCTTATGAAATGTACGCCTCCAGACTCGTCCAGTTATTCGCTGGATTGCGCAAGCAATAGTAGATAGATTTTCTAAGGATAGTTGACGCCAGGTCAACAGCTAGCCCCCGCTTCTTATGAAATGTACGCCTCCAGACTGGCTCGGTTATTCCCTGGATTGCGCAATCAATAGTAGATAGATAGTTAGGTAGCGTTTGTAGAACACAAAATTTTAATTTAAATGTCTTTCAGCAAATACTTTCATGCCTCAGTAACATTGCTCTTTACAGTTATTCGAGGATGGTGTATGTCCCCTCAGTAACATATTCCCGCAAGACAACAACCTGTACTGCAGCCACAGATAATAACAGTATTTTTGTCTATTATTTTCACAGCATCCGTTCCTGAAGCTAGCGAAGCCGTTGGCCAGTCTAACGCCGCTGATAATGGCGGCGAAAGAGGCGGCCAAGGGCCATTAGCCCCCCGAAGGCCGCACCAGAGGACTGTGTTAGTTTGTTATCGTGTCAGTGCCTGGAAAGTGTATAGCGAATGCCTCTTAAATAGTGATCCGTTTGTCCGCTTGTGTTTTCTTATTTATTTCGCGAGGTGATATGACCGAGGGAACGGTAAGGGATTGACACTAAATGTTTTGCACTGCGTCAAGAAGTAAAGGTGTTTAACGTCTACAATTAAATCGGTCACTGCTCTGCTAAACCAAGGCTCAAAAACCTCTGATGGTGTAGGCTCAACACTATTCGAAGAGCGGCCCTAGGCAAGGTATGCAGAAAACCTTAGCAAAACGCTTCCATATTTCAGGCAGAAATAGGTTTTTGTAAAAACAAATACAGATATATTTTATCCCTTGTTTTAACCTTTGGGTTATTATTCAATAAGTAGGTAAAAAATCGTTGGGTTTTTCAATAGATTTCTTAATAACAATACTTGTTTACTATATACCAGACAATTTGTTTTAAACAATAGATCAATTTACTACCCTTTTTGTATTTAGAATCATAGGAACAATTTGACGTATCACATACTTGTGGGTTTGTTTTGTTTTTTATTTCATTTTTTTTTACCTGAACGTACATGATACGGTTTGTTCCGTTTAAGCGATAGTATAACGGACATATCACGTACGTTCGTATAGGTAGGGCGGGTAAAGAATAAGTGTGCATAGTTTCTTCGGGATTGGATAAAAACTGGATTTGTAGAAAAATTAATAAATAACGAATAAATACACATCCATTTCTATACCATAGATTAATGAAGTGTAAAAATCCAGGGAAGAAAATAAACGAAACTGTTATTAAAGCCGACAGTAAACATATTAATTTTAAGAGTATTAATTTTGCTCGACGTGCACAACATTTAGTGTCACTTATCGTTATCATAGAGATGCGTGTCTTCAGTGCCAATAATCAAATTCATTTTCTAGCAAATTCTAATAATGTAGTTAACTGAGCTGCCATGGAATTCAGCACTATTATTACATTTCTGAGGGGTGAGTGGTGGACTCCAGAGTAACGAACGGCTGTGCTTTAGGACAGCTGTCTTGCCACATAGACTTCAAAACCATCGAATTTCAGATGTGGAAATTGCGGTTTTAGATAATTTTTCTGAGAAGGAGATAATTATTTTCCTGGAGAGACCAAGATCTTGAAACGAGAGGAAAAAAAAGATATTTGGAGCGCTAACTTCCACCGCGTGAACAGTGAAGCCGTTCCAAGTGATAGCATTTAAGAGATCATAGTATTTATTTAATTTGTACTCGTGGTCTTTTGGGATATTTGATTCCCATGGAAAAGTTAATTGTACAACAAGAGCGATCTTCCGAGATAGAGAGTAAAGAGTTATATCTGGATAGAGGGCTGTACATCCAAGACTTTCAGGGAATTTATACTGCTTAGAGACCGAATTGATCTCTAGAATCCAATCTGAAGCCTTCGGGATTATTGAGAAAGGTTTTACAGTGGAATGTTTTTGCCCTTAGAGCCATCCCGCAGAAATTGTATTGGCAAACTATTAGCGCAATGTCTTTTGCGTATTGGAAGTAATGTGGACAAAAAAAGACGCTTGCAATATTCTGGTCAATTCACAATCTCTACTCAAAATGAATTTGATTCTTCGCATTGAACGAAAGTCAATACTTAAGTAAGATATTTAAAACACCCAAATCTCTAGCAAAGGCGGCCGCTACATACCGAAATGAAGTTTTCATTCGGACCTGGCCAGTTTCACATGCCTCTAAACGTTTTCTTCTCCTCTCCAATTTTACCTCTAAATTCAGAACTAAATAGTTAAAAGTAAGCACCTATATTCTGACCTCTCGAAAAAAATGCTTATCGAGCCGCCTCTGCCTGAGATGTTTAAATAAGGATTTCGTTTTTGTTCATATTGTATACGTACGTATATGACCAGCCCAATGCCTTGTACGCGTTCAAACGTTCGAACGTACGAACGCCTGTTATCTAATAGTACCTAGTTTTATGACAATGTATAGAAATCGATTAGCGAACGCGAATGACGATTGGTGATGCGGTGCGGTTTTTTCTAGTGTGACTTTTGCCATGCCTTTACACGAATTTTATGTTGATGATTTCCTTTTTGGGTTGGTTATCAGTAGTGGTCCGACACTCACTTGGCCCTTCATGTGGAGCCTTAAACTTTCTTGTCTGCAGCGATATTGTGTCTAAATTTAAATGTTGGTGTACCAACTGTCAATCATCTTATCATTTCTTTGAATAGACCTTCTATCGTCCACGTCTTGAATAAAGAGCAGTCGTCAAGTACCATTAAAAAAGGTAGCTGGTAAAAAAAAGTTACAGTTTTAGCTCGATTTGTTTTTCCTCGAATGACACTAGAACCTTCAACCGGAATGGCACTTGACGATATCACAGATATCGGAAAAAAGAACGCTAAGTATTCATACTTTCTGAAAAAAACCCGCCTTCGTGATCTGAAATCACAAAAGGATATTGGTGTTAATAGTCACCGAAGACTTAAAATGGAAAGAAAACGTGACTGCAATAGTAAAGAAGGCAAACTCTCTATTGTTCCTCATTCAAAGAGCTTTTCACGATATTTTAGAAGAACTGATGCTGAAAATCTATAAGATATTTGTAATACCCATTTGGAACATGTCGATCAGATCTGGAACCCATACTTTACGAGGATATCGATCTTCTAGAGAAGGTCAAGCAAAGAGCCACTAAAATGTCTTTTAACTTGAAGCATCTAACATACGAGGAAAGATTGACGGTTCTCGGTTTGACCATTTTGGAGCAAGGCAGGGCACAGGGTGACTTGATCGAGACATAAGATCCTGACTGCATTCGCATGACGTTCCTGGGTGTCATACTATCTACAACATGAAAACCGACACACATCTGCGTGGGCATCATCTGAAACTCCATCGTGAATCATTCCATTCAAATTTTAAGAAATATTTCCTCAGCAGTAGTGGTAAACGAATGGAATGTTCTCCCTAGTGAGTGATCGGTGATACAAATGTCAATGGCTTTAAAAATAAACTGTACGTATTCCACCAAAACTAATGCAAGCTGCCTGCCTGTTAACCCCTTGAGCGGCAAACGGGACAATTGTCCCACAATTGAAATTACCATAGAGCGGCAAAGGGGACATCTGTCCCAGCCGAGATCGGAGCCGATGTTTTCCAATTATTTACCCTTGATACCTCACATAAATCATACGGCCTGTGGTATGTGCGAAAAGAGGAGAAGATTCTCTGTCGTTAACTAGTTGGTTCATTATTTTTCATACAGTCGCCATTTTTTAGTCTATGATTGAACCAAACCAAACCAAAAACTTCAATATTCCTGTTGATTTTCAACACAGAATATTTTTTTTATTTTTGTATGGGTATAAGTAAAACGAAGTCATAGGTTGAATGAAGCATATTATAATTATTATAAAAGTATTCACAATTTCTTGTATAGGGTGATTTATTTCCAGAAAAAACATAGAAATGTTGGACAAGGCAGTTTTTTTCTGTACCACAACTTTGACAGATAATTCTGAATAATGCTTATTGCTTTACAAAACGACGTTACACGTATCTAATAGCAAATTTCAACAGGAACATAAAACAGGTCTTCTTTATACGATCCGTATAGTAGTTTCGGAGTAATCGTCGTTTTCCTGAAATTTGTTGTGATGTAATCTTCTTCTTCTTCTCGTTCTCTAAGAGAAACTACAATTCAAACGTCAGCGCTCGAGGGGTTAAATATAAATGTAATAACAGCAATCACGACTGCGTATCACATACCCTTTTGAGCATATTACTGCGCTTCCGACACGATACTGCCAACCTAAAAAGATCACATTAAAAATAACCACACCGATCAAAATTGTATTATTTTCTGGGTGGATAATTATGGACAGACATCCTTCCATTTTTTAGTTTGTGTAAGTGACGTTTAGATTTACATAGATAGCCGAAATGCAATAGTTTTTTTATACTATATTTTTTACTCATAGTCGGTCCAAGCGCTAGATTAGTCAAGGCTTTACGAGCTTTGCGGGGTATGACGTAAGGACCACAGTCGTACGATAGGTTTCATTATTTTTCGCTAAAAAACATACTAAGAGGTTTGAATTTTCTTACTATTCTCCGTTCGCAATTCAGTTTTTGATGATGAAAACGGCTGGAGGGCAGAAAACGCTATTTCAATGTTAATACTGATAAAGAAACTGAAAATATTGGGCTCGATTGCGTTTCTTCATGAACTAATATCGGAAAATTGTTCATGCGGATGAGACAGCAGGACGTTAGAGCGGAATGTAAAAGTAATCGTTGCCCGTCTCGAATGTAATATGTTGTAAGAGTAGATAATGTTGCCAATTTAATATAACATAGTTCAAATGTCTGCCGCGGCTTCGGTGGTGCGGATCCGAGAGGTCCAATTTTCAATGACTGCCGCATAGATCCGGCTGAATTTGAATGATAGCCTGGGTATAATTTTTTTTGACTTTGAGGGCATCGGTCGATTGTGGCTTATTCGTATCGACCTGTGACTTCAGAAAACCCCACAAGAAAAAGTCTAGCGGGGTTAAATCGCACCATCTTGGCGGCCAGTTCACGTCACCTCCGAGAGATAACCATGCACTAAGGAACACTCATTTCGATAATCGAGCTGCTTGATTGTGTAACTTGCCATGGTGGTTTGCCAACAATGACTGAAACAACAAATTTGACAGACGCCGTCAAAACAAAATGACCACGACAGACTGTCAACATCGACCTGCCCTTATGAAAAACCTTATATATACAGTGTATATGAAATACTTTTCAACATAATCGCCATTCACTGGATGCACTTTTCAAGGCGTTCTGGATATTTGTGTAAGCCAGTCTCGTATTGTTGGACGAACACAATAGAGCAGCCATGGTTGCAGTGTTACAAGGATCATAAAGACCTTAGAAAAGCCCCACACAACAAACAAAAAAAAACAGCCCCATAGAAACTTGCTTCTGTCTCCTTTTCCAGGTATTGCCTGACTTCTTTTTTCAGTTCTTTTCCCTTTATCTCCTTTATCGCCCTTTGAATAAAGGGCCTAATTGCCCTCGTATTGACAATTAATTGGATATTATTATCCAGGCTTTGATACGCGGAAACAAAGATGATAGTGACAGTAATTAGGTTATGCTTTCCAGACTCGACTCATTATAAACTGCAAGAATATCAAATTCTATCTTCTTAGTATGTTTAATGTTAACCACTAACTCTGAGGCTTAAATTTTAATTATTTAATTTTGTGATTTTTTTCTCTAAATTTTGCATTTTTATTTATTTGATCGTACTAGACAATTATTAGATTGTAAGGAGTCGACCATCGCTTGTTAAGAGAAGTGTCTCATGGCCTAATCAACAATCGCTAGACATTTATTTAATTGTAACTCGAGAAGTAGATTAGCTTTCGAGGAATGACGTATTTAAAAAAATATATAGGAATGTCGTGTAATTGAAGGCAATTTTGGGAATTTGATATGCGGAATCTTTGGAGATATATAACACAGCGATGGGTCATTCCAGGTTCACACGTGTCTGATCACCGCTCTTCTTACCTGGAAGAAATCCGCTCCCTCCAAAATTATACTGACCACTCACTCCGGGTTCTTTTTTTATTGAAACAATATCCTAAGATATTTACGAGATATTTATAGGGCAAATAACGCCAAACAAAAAAAAGCACAATTTAATGCAAAAGTATGTTTATTGGGACATACAAAAAAGATAAATAAATTAATAGTTTTAAAAAAAAACACTAAAAACACGCTTTTATAAATGCACGTAAAAACCACATCATCAGACCTTGAAACCTAATCGTGGTCAAAGTTCATTCCAAAACTTTTCTAACAAGTCCAAACACAGCTATGATACGATGTTCCATCATGAAGTTCCAGTTCATATCTTCCGACTCCATCATCAGATCAGTTCGACAGTACCATATTATTGTATTGTCATCAGAACTACATACAGCTGCCAATTTTCATGACGCTACGATCCTTGGAAGATGGTTAAATTAGTTACCTTAGATTCCATTACATAGTTGCATACAGGTCGACCTAACAAAAGCGTGTTAACAATACGAAATTGTTAGAGATAAACCAATACTTTCACAGTATTCGGCATAATTTCATAAACACAAAATTTTCGTAGCTAGTCTTATCCTGAAAACTTGCGATGAAACTTCACTTTGCAAGAAAGCATCTAACACGTGATGCTGACACTTCTTACTCTAAGCTCACACTAGTTGATATTTTGACATTCAGGTGATGCTCTTATACATAACTTGTCGAGAATGTAACCATCAACTTTTTGTTAACGATCGTCTTGCCTTGGTTAATATATCGACCAGTAAAGGGTTAAAATGTAATGAACCTCTAGAGGAACCGACTCACAAAAGAACCGTTCGCATCACCGGAATGACTGACTCACGGATATGGCTAGGAGGGGCGAGCGATGGCAGATTTCGGGAGCCCCCAGGTTCTGGGTGGAGTTAAGGAGCCAAAGGAAGGAGACGGCTCTACGGAATGGAATGACTTGTCGGTTCAATGGATTGGTGAAGCTAAAGAAGTAACTGGCTTGTCGGAACTCAGAATGGAATGGCTAGTCGGTCCGATATTTGTCAGGTTCAATTTTAGAGTAGAACCCGCTTTTCCGGATCTGCTCTTTACTAATGGAATGGGCTTCAACTAGGAGTTGGAATGACCCACTAATCCTAGTCTCAAATAATCTCCACTTTATATTGTTTGAATCCGCTTTATAGCTGATTTTAAAAATGGGTCACGCCATTGATACGTTTCGCATTCCGTAGCTATTTCAACAAAATTGTCTTCTAACAACGACTTTCCCATCTTGAAAAATACAGGGAAAATAAAGCTCTTTTCGTTGCAATATCTTGCGCATATCTTCAAAATTGTTAAAACAAAATAAGTATTTTTCTTTCATCTTCTGCATACAAAAAAGACATTATTTACAATTTAATGGACAATAGTAATTTAACGGCTATAAAACAGTAAAATTATAAATCGATTGACAAATTGAAACAAGCGTAAAATGAGATGAAATTAGTTTCATAGATGTATAAGGAAAAAATCTGTATTTATATCGCTATTTTGAGGTTAGTACTTGTATTTATTAGGAACGTTTAAATATAAAGAGAAAAAAGTACAGTAATGTTTCGTATTTTAGTGAATGAGAAGTTGTAAATATGACTAATTAATACTTAATAAATTTTATAAGCAGTCTTGTGTTTTTTTTTAATTCCGTCAGTCACCAGTCGCCTTGTTGCTTGTTTTTTTTAAACAGATTGAGTGGGACTGATCACAGTTAAATTCTATCGCACCTTTTCCCCTAATCCTACTCTAAGCAGCAGAAGGCGTCCAGTGCTAAGCAGTGGACGCCTTCAATAGGATCTTAACAAGATTCAAGCTTGGACAGAAGACTGGCTGCTTACCTTAAACACAGAGAAATATAGTTCATAATATCGGGAGAAGCAACCCCAACACACAATATTCTCTGGTAATATAGTTAGGTTTTGCGGATCATCCTAAAGCAGTGGACGCCTTCTATAGGATCTTGACAAGCAAAGTGGGACTATTCATTTTATTTAGAGTGCTCCCAGAAGGCAGACAAAACATTTTTTGCATCAATTTGTAACACATCGAACTGGAATAGAGAAGATTTAGTGCTATCATTTTTAGTTTTTTGCTGTATCTATTTCCTTTACTAGTTGCTTTTAATTTAAACTGGGTTTGGATAAATTTTACAACTGTTGGATCTAAAAATTTAAGGCAAATTTCCAAAAATATATTTTGCAGTAATTTTTTGCTTGATTTTGCTTTCTAATACTGTATAATCCTGTACCAAACTCCTAATTCCAAATCCCGCAGTGCCGACAAATTATTACGTTTGTATCGCGTCGTCATAAAGGACACACAAACACATAAGCGAGTCGTGAACACAGCGCGGTCGCTTTGTTCGTTCAGGTTGAATCCTACCCGCCGTCGCATCATTGTCGCAAAATCGTCGAAGAACTCTCGTGCAAATTGGTGTGTGCTGTGTGTGTGTGTTCGTACAATAGTCGCAAACATCAGTCCTCGGTTGGCGAAAGGAATATGAGCTATTTTCGCGAAAGAATCAGTGGTAGGTATTGTAGGTCATTTTTATAGCCGTCTTCTGTCGTCAAAATAATACGTACAGTTTTTTTACATTCTAGTCAGGATTTTCAAAATACTTGCGTTCTGTTGCAGGTCCGTAGTGTACACCTGTACAACTCGTAAAAATAAGGAGATTCCTCCAGTTTCCCACCTAATAAAGCCGCAAATTTGCTTGTCGACCTGTCAGCACCAGTCACCGTTTCCACGTTTGGGTTTACGGTTTTTTTTTTGAAAACCACATTTTTTTCCGCATGGATTATCTCATTTAAATGCCTTGGGTGTAGGCTCGGGCCAGAAAACATTTTTTTTTGATGCATCCATCCTATTTTCGTTCGAAATCTGAAATATTACTTATAACCTAAAAAGGTGTTTTTTTTTGTGAACGGTTAATTTTTTCATTAATTATATAGAATTCTGCACTGATTGTATTTGTTTTAGTTGCGGAAAACCTACCTCTAGGCTAGATTATTAGAACAAAGTTTAAATACCCCCCCCCCCCTGAGTTTGGATTCTTTTTTTGTCTTGTAACTTTTTCTGTCGGTTTCTTTTATTTTTCCTTAAATTTAGTTTTCCACGTTTTTCTTTAAAAACGGAGGTGGCGCCTTGTCTAAAGTAGTCTTTTTGTTATTCTCGTTACAAACTTTGCGGTCGAAGTTTCTGGAATCAAGTGGGAGCCAAGCGGCTCGTCATTCCGTCAGGTGCACTGATCGACCGTCGAAAAGGTTTGTGATTTGTTGGCATTTGTTCCATCGTTATGAAACGTCCATTTATCCCATAAGTCCCATACAGTCCAAAATATCTCTTTATTTATCATACCAGCCGGATACTACTGGAAATAGTTTAGAAATGCAAGTTCTATCTCTGGGCTGAAAAATCGTCAGTCAGCTAGAACACACCGTTACAAATACCTTAACCCGCCTTGAAGCTACTTACAAATTATACTTTAATTTTCTTTTTCTGGGTGTATTTTCTATTAGTGCGACAAATGTCCGCGTTAGAGTATCTTGTACTTTGCAACAGTCAAAAATTCTTTTATTTGTCACTTCATCTACGTGTCTAGCTGTAATCAGTGGGGATATTCATCCAGACTTGGAAGAGCTATTCGCTCGTACAACTACAGATGTCAATCAATTGCATGCCTCGCATGTCTTCGTACGTACCTTTATTCCGGCGATGCTCGTCAAATACTACAGGATATTCTCGTCAGAGGAACTATTGAAACTTGTATCTGCGCAGCACATCAACTTGACGTGGACGGGCCGCATTTCTGGAGTCACAAGGACCACGCATTTAACTGTGGCAGTTGGGGAACTTCAATATTTACCATGGAAGGGGAACCATCTACCGTGGGGATCGACACAGTGGATGTGCCAACTGATCAAACCAGTAGCGTTTTGGCAAATGAAGAGACTACTCAATCAAACAGAGACACAAAACATACAGTTCCACAGGAGATCGTTAGCACTGCATGTCGGTGGCAAGAAATACGAGGGGAACATGCTGTCGGGAGAACACGTTGCGAAACTGTTTGTACATTTTCATATACAATAAAAGTTTATTCAATACACATGTGTTTTCAATATCGCCTATTGTTCGCCGGTCGCCTATTGTTCGCCGGACAACTCCACCAAGCCGTGGTGAAAACACATGTGTATTGAATAAACTTTTATTGTATATGAAAATGTACAAACAGTTTCGCAACGTGTTCTCCCGACAGCATGTTCCCCTCGTATTTCTTGCCACCGACATGCAGTGCTAACGATCTCCTGTGGAACTGTATTTTTTGTGTCTGTTTGATTGGGTAGTCTCTTCATTTGCCAAAACGCTACTGGTTTGATCAGTTGGCACATCCACTGTGTCGATCCCCACGGTAGATGGTTCCCCTTCCATGGTAAATATTGAAGTTCCCCAACTGCCACAGTTAAATGCGTGGTCCTTGTGACTCCAGAAATGCGGCCCGTCCACGTCAAGTTGATTTGCTGCGCAGATACAAGTTTCAATAGTTCCTCTGACGAGAATATCCTGTAGTATTTGACGAGCATCGCCGGAATAAAGGTACTTACGAAGACATGCGAGGCATGCAATTGATTGACATCTGTAGTTGTACGAGCGAATAGCTCTTCCAAGTCTGGATGAATATCCCCACTGATTACAGCTAGACACGTAGATGAAGTGATAGTGTTCTCTTGTTGGACCGAAATGGACAGCGACGAGTCTCCAAGGGCCTCCATAAATGCGGCCGCCATTTCTACCATGTCCGGTTGTATGTGTACCGACTCCAGGTGCGCCGAGAATGCTTTTATTACCTCTACGCTGGAGTCTTTCAGTGCTTCCGCCTCCGCTTGAATATCTTCGGGTGATCCCATTTCCGAACTTAATACAGTTTCCACTGGTTCCGTGTTGTTCAGTCCCTTCGACGTCTTGATTATGTTCTTCCACTCCTGATTGAAGAACTTCGTAGCCTCTGAGGACTCCGTTGACGTTCCTGGTTTGTTCATCTTTCCTTATTACTGGGTAGCAGTCAATATTTTTCAGGTCCGCTTCTGTAATTCCCAATACTACGATGTGGTAGAAATGCCGTTGCATACTGATAAATTGTTTATTTTCCTTCTCTTTATATACGAAATATCCTTACAGGATATTCTCGTCAGAGGAACTATTGAAACTTGTATCTGCGCAGCACATCAACTTGACGTGGACGGGCCGCATTTCTGGAGTCACAAGGACCACGCATTTAACTGTGGCAGTTGGGGAACTTCAATATTTACCATGGAAGGGGAACCATCTACCGTGGGGATCGACACAGTGGATGTGCCAACTGATCAAACCAGTAGCGTTTTGGCAAATGAAGAGACTACCCAATCAAACAGACACAAAAAATACAGTTCCACAGGAGATCGTTAGCACTGCATGTCGGTGGCAAGAAATACGAGGGGAACATGCTGTCGGGAGAACACGTTGCGAAACTGTTTGTACATTTTCATATACAATAAAAGTTTATTCAATACACATGTGTTTTCAATATCGCCTATTGTTCGCCGGTCGCCTATTGTTCGCCGGACAACTCCACCAAGCCGTGGTCTAGTTGGTTGGCTCACTTTGTTGCTTGACATACTGCCTCGTTACGTCACCTAGTAGTGTAGTAAACAATAGAGTGGCGAGCGAATGAACTGCAACACAGCTGTGTAGCCTGATTCTTCGGGATTAGAAAGTCGTGAGGCAGCCTGTAGAAATGTATTCTTTAATTTCTGTTTGTGTGCTATGGGTTGTGACATCCGGAATTACATTTACAAAAGTATTTTGCGTTATACTAGTAGTTGCACAAGATTGTTTAACTATGGCAAGTAGTAAATAGGTACAGCAAATTTTTGTAACATGTTATTGTCAAACATCAACTCATCAAAGTGAACACGGCAAATGATAAACGGTCTCACAATTTCCCTCGGATTTCTTGACGACAGATCCTCTCTTCCTGCAGCTTTCAACCACAATGTGGATGTAAAATCAAAAAGAGTTTTAGAAAGAAATCCACTAACTAGCACGAGCATTCGTTTTGATTTACGTAGTCTTCGCTATTTAAAATGTGCATGCATCGCTGCACTCTCTCCAGGGTTGGCAAAAACCCGGGTTTTATCAAAAAATATCTGCCCACTGGGTTATTTCAGGTTTTTTCGGGGAATTTCGGGCTTTTTTGGGGAATTTCGGGTTTTTTCGGAGTTAATGAGAATTTTAAATGAATATATTTTAATTTTACATTTTATTTTATTTTATTACCATTTTATTGCATTTTTTCTCCCAATCCAAATCTATTTACTACTGAATAAAGTTGTAACACCACCATGAAGGGAATTTCCCCAAAAATCGTTGTCAGTTGTCGAGGAGATCCCCTTTATTTTCACAACAGGATAAGAGTTAACACTAACAACCGCTAGTGACGCTGTTTCGGCGCGAAAGTATTGAGTAGTAGTGCAAACGATTTTAGAACTAAATAGTGTATATTGAAGTGTGTATAAGGGTCTTTATCGCTTGAAGAGTATTGTAATAGTTTTGTAATAAATCAAGTCGAGTGTTCTACCGTGTTTTTGCATCTGCTGCCTATCCACGTAACAAATCCATAAGTTATCTTATAAATCATGCCAAAAGTAGTCAGCATTACACTTGTCCGGCCAGTTCTGCATCAATTGAAAGACTTCTCAACATTTGGAATGGTCTGGAGTAAATTACGGAACAGACTGGGTGTGTCAAAATACATCCCTTTTTTTCTTTTTGATAAAATATAATATAAATGCTATATCCGTTCATTGATTTAATTATTATAAACAAGGATTTTTCAAAAACCCACATTCGTCGAAAACCCTCGGGTGTTTTCAGGTGGGTTTTACCCAATTTAACCCAGTGGGTTTTTTCGGGTGACTTACCCCTCGCCCCACTTCCATTGCATCATCTTCCTGCATTGCCTTGTAGCTCTTGAGTGAACTTACTGGGTGTTATTATACTGTGCTCATAGTATGATTGGGCAACCCTTTTAAAACGGCAAAATGCAGGTGGCGCTGATAGCATCGACGTCTAAACTAATAGCAATTTATTTGGCCATCTATAATAGAATTGATAATGTAAGTGGACTGATTGAATATAATAAACTGATTGAATATAAAAATCAATAATTTAACCAATGATAATATTCAGTTATTAGTGCCATCTGTTGCATTTTTTATATAGGTCGATTATATCACAGAAATGTCTGTGGCAAAAGCTATGATGGAGCAACAACTTCCTAAGAAAACTAAGGTCCTACTTGACATGGCAAGAAGAACCTTAGAACCACTATCGGTCTCCTCACCGGACACACTACCCTTAGAGCACATCTATTCAAAGTTGGCTTGACCGAGAGCAAGGACTGCTGAATATGTGGCGAAGAACCTGAAGACAGCGTACACATCGTTGGCCGCTGCCCAGGCTACGCCGCAAAAAGACACAGTTTACTGGGTCAAGCCTTTCTCGAACCCAGCGATCTGCCCAACTTAAAGGTTTGTGTTCTGCATGGACTGGTAAGCAATGGATAATATTATAAGCGACGTTGGAGGTCTCGTTGAAGAGTTCAGAGAATTGATTCGCCTTTGAAAACGACTCGTTTTTGAAACTCTCCAAAACGGACATTCTATTAGCTATGAATTACACTTTTAGGCGTAAGTTTAGGGGACAAGAATTCTCTAGAAAATCGCGAACACTTGTGTCGCTTCTTTGTCAACGATATAATAGACCGAGAGATAAGATAATAGACCTTCGAGAACGCTTGTCATAAATCGCCATCGTCTACTGACCGTGGGATGCCGAATTCGGTTGAGGGGTTTTTGTTTCTTTTAATGGTGACCTGACCCTTCGTAATATGTTATTTGAAAAATATTTGAGTGGTTAAAAGTGTTACACTCACATCGGTCGCTCCCTTGGCGGCGAGGATTCCCTCTATTAAGTAGACTCGTTTTTAAGTAACCTAATTATAGTGTAAAAAGACTCTTTTTTAAGTAACCTAATAGTATATAAGCGGTTACAATTTTGAAGGGAATAAACATCCTTTTACTGAAATTGACCTTCACTCACCCGATTCAACCTACATTCCTCAGTGCTAAAACGTTACGTCAATAGTCGAGCAGCGGTTTTGGTGTGGTCATCTATGGAACTGAACCCCGGTAAGAAATAAAATCTATCAAAATATATACAGTCCAACTTGTCTACCGGGGTTGCTGCGAAAAACAGCGATAATCGAGTAATGAATAGTGCGAATATCGCGACCAAGCAGTACCGGGCTACTAGCAGACCACTGACCCAACCACAAAGTGGGTAGTTACAAAAGATCCTATCGATCCGGGTGACATAAAGGGCTGGGCTACCCACTCCGTTTACTACTACTACTACATATCACAGAAATAATACGGAGATAGAATGCCATCTATAAGTCTATCTGAACATTAAATAAAGTGCATAATTATTAGGAATTAAAACCTGTATGCCAAATAAAAAATTAACGTCTATAAGTAAAAAATATTAAAATAATAAGAGCTATGATTTGAAAATTCGTTTATTACATTATTATTTTATACCATATAGGCATGTTTACAGTGCACCGTTATTCCAAGAATGACGCCATATTAGACATAATAAGTATAATAAAAGTTTAATCATTTTTTAAACTATGAGTGCCATCTACTTGTTGCGTTTTGTAGTAAAATCCTGGTTTCCAAATTGTAATACGATAATGATCAATATAATACGCTATAAAGTCAATGCTTTTTTTTTTTTTTTTTTTTTTATTTGAAAAAACAACAGATTTACAACAGTCTTACGTACTAGAGATAATATTACATTAAGTTATTTGATATAAATCTAAAAACGTTTTCTACTTATTGATAATTTACCTATTTTGTTATACACTTCTAATACCTTACATATTTTATTTAAGTGTATTTAATAGTGTGTATTTAAAAGTGTATTTAATACCTTAAGTGTTTTTTTTAATTTTTTTTATTCCCTTATTTTTGCAGAGGCGAGTTGCTTGAATTGTGATTTACTAAGAAACATACCATCAAAGCAATTAACAATTTTCACATATGAGTGCATTATACGGGGCACCGGCGAGAATAGAGACAATTGGTGACTTTTGCATTCCGCCTCCAATGCACTGGAAGGTAATGCTCTATGACTGGACGCCAGAGATGCTGAAATTTTATTTGAATGCCTTTCAGCATACACTTCCAGACCCCAGTAACCTCGCTCGTTGGAGCTTTGCCGAGGATAGTTCTTGTCCCCTCTGTAGCAATACCCCTTGCACAGCTAGACACATTCTAGCTGGCTGCAAGGTGGCCTTAGATCAAGGACGGTACACTTACCGCCATGACAAAGTTCTCGCTGTTATTCGCGAGGTAATTAGTCTCTCAGTGGCTCGTGCCAACAAGGGTTTGACAGTATCCTCCAAACCCCCAATACAGTTTGTGCGGGATGGCTCTAAAGGCAAAAAACATTTAACTACAAAACCTTTCTCAATAATCGAGAAAGCTACAGATTGGACTCTGGAGGTTGATTCGGTCTCTAAGCAGTATAAATTCCCTGAAAGTCTCGGATGCACAGCCCTCCGTCCAGATATAACTCTTTACTCTCTATCTCGGAAGGTGGCTCTTATTGTAGAATTAACTGTTCCATGGGAATCAAATATCCCAAAAGACCACGAGTACAAATTAAATAAATACCATGATCTTGCAAATGCCGTAACCCGGAACGGCTTCACTGTTCACCTTCACGCGGTGGAAGTTGGCGCTCGTGGCCTGCCAGCTAAATCTCTATTTCACCTCTTTAAAGATCTTGGCCTTTCCAGAAAAATAATCAACTCTTTCTTAGAAAAATTATCTAAAACTGCGATTTGCGCATCTCAAATTCTATGGCTTCGAAGGGGGAGTGAATGGGTGGCAAGGTGAACGCTCACATGTGGCAAGACAGCTGTCCTAAACCTACCACAGCCGGTTCGTAAGTCCGGAATCCACTGCTCACCCCCCAGAAGTGTAAAAAAAATAGTATTATGATGGGCCCGACTCCGGTCGGTGAATTCCATGGCAGCTCCGTTTGTATTTATTTATACTATCTGAACATTAAATAAAGTGCATAATTATTAGGAATTAAAACCTGTATGCCAAATAAAAAATTAACGTCTATAAGTAAAAAATATTAAAATAATAAGAGCTATGATTTGAAAATTCGTTTATTACATTATTATTTTATACCATATAGGCATGTTTACAGTGCACCGTTATTCCAAGAATGACGCCATATTAGACATAATAAGTATAATAAAAGTTTAATCATTTTTTAAACTATGAGTGCCATCTACTTGTTGCGTTTTGTAGTAAAATCCTGGTTTCCAAATTGTA
This sequence comes from Micropterix aruncella, assembly GCA_944548615.1. Lineage (NCBI taxonomy): Eukaryota > Metazoa > Arthropoda > Insecta > Lepidoptera > Micropterigidae > Micropterix > Micropterix aruncella. Next base: position 26,999,293 of record OX155968.1, read on the forward strand.
ATACGATAATGATCAATATAATACGCTATAAAGTCAATGCTTTTTTTTTTTTTTTTTTTTTTTTTTATTTGAAAAAACAACAGATTTACAACAGTCTTACGTACTAGAGATAATATTACATTAAGTTATTTGATATAAATCTAAAAACGTTTTCTACTTATTGATAATTTACCTATTTTGTTATACTCTTCTAATACCTTACATATTTTATTTAAGTGTATTTAATAGTGTGTATTTAAAAGTGTATTTAATACCTTAAGTGTTTTTTAAAAAAATTTTTATTCCCTTATTTTTGCAGAGGCGAGTTGCTTGAATTGTGATTTACTAAGAAACATACCATCAAAGCAATTAACAATTTTCACATATGAGTGCATTATACGGGGCACCGGCGAGAATAGAGCATTATTGGTTGAACAATGCGGCGGGCGGAAGACATCACAACGACGAGTTCTGTGGGTCGACGGAACGTTCAGCGGGAAACAACTGAGCAGATCAGGGCAGTCGAGTTTATGGGTAAAGAGTGAATTAATGAGGAGAAGATCTGTAAGAGTACGTCTCATCTTCAGAGATTGACATTTAAAAAAGTGAGTTTGGGCGTTGTAATCGGCGAATTCTATTTCGTGAAAGAATTTAAAACGCATCTACCTCAGAACCGTTTTCTGAACTCTTTCAATGTCCGAAACATATTGGTTATAACATGGATTCCAAATCACGCTGCCAAACTCCAATCTACTCCGGACAAGCGATGTAAACAGGAGCATAACAACGCGGAAATCCTTGAAAGGCTTCGTTACCCTGCAAATGAATCCCAGCAACTGGTAACATTTGGAGGTCATTAGCTCGATATGAGTATTGAAGCTAAGTTTACTATTAAATGTTATACCCAAGTCGGTGAATTCAGAAACTCTTTCCAATTTATGCGCGTTAATATCATATTGGTAATGAATAGGCCGATGAGATCTAGAAAAAGACATGGTTTTGCATTTATTTAGGTTTAAGTATATTTATTTTTTTAGGTTCGTTACGCAATATTCTTGTAAATTTATTAGCTCGGCTTGAATAGCATAGCAGTCATCAGCAGAAGCAATCGTATTGAAAATTTTAAGGTCATCAGCATAAAGTAAGAATTGCGATTTCCTGAAACATTTTCCAATGTCGTTGATAAACAGCGTGAATAATACAGGCCCTAAATGGCTTCCTTTGGCACACCGGAGGTGACGTCGATGGCTTTCGACAAATGTCCGTTTACTTGGACTAATTGGGTTCGATTCGATAAGTATGATTCCATCCATCGTAGCAAGGAACCGTGAATGCCTAAACGGTATAACTTCTGCAAGAGCAATGAGGTATTCACTTTGTCGAAAGCCTTTGAAAAATCTGTAAATATCACGTCCACTTGCTTGCGGCTGTCCAGAGCATTAGCTATGTAGTTTGTATATAGTAATAAGTTAGTGTTAATTGACCGACCGGCAATGAAGCCGTGCTGCTGTTGTATTATGATATTTTTGTATGCGGATGAAATGCTCCGACACACGAGATATTCTAATAGCTTGCCAAAAATGCTCAGTTTCCATATAGGCCGATAGTTTTTGACTTCGCTTTTATCTCCCGACTTAAAAATTGGAGTGAGGCCGTCTTCCATTTCTCAGGATAAACGCCAGTTCGCACAGATTTGGTAAAGATATATATTAAGGGTACATGTGCATCTGTAATATTCATAATTTTATTATAAAAAATGTTGACACAATCATCCACAGAATTATTTACAAATAAATTATTCCAATCAGTTTCTCTCAGTGCCGTTTTGATTTCGGGATAGTTGGACCTAATAAAATTTGGGACAGCTTTATTTTTTAAGGAAGCCGAGTTGATGCTAGTACCTATATATTATTCAGTGGTTGCATCGCTGATTGATGTTCTTCAAAAATTCTCACACTTTAGTGGGAAACTATTCTGGATTTTCTCGAAAAGAAAACAGAATCAAAAACAAAAGACTAATAAAACAGACAAGAGATATATCCGAAGATATTTATTTCGTTCCAACCAAATAATAAATATACAAAAATATCAGGTAATATTGTTTCGATATTATAAATAAACAAACAAATGAAGCTTATCCACTATTATTTTTGACTTTTTGTCGTCTACACAAATTTAGCAATGTATTTGAAATATTATTATACAATACTATTACGTTAATTGCTGCGAGTAAAGAAGGAGCCTCTACTTTACGCTAAATTTGAGGTTAGATTGAATTGAAGCTAGAATGTGGTTAATATTGAGGGTGGTCATGATGATTTTGCCTGGGGTTCACGCGGGATGAAGTCGATGGACGCCGAGTTGATGCAGAAACGCTTCTTCTTGGGTTTGGGCCCGTCGTCGAAGACATGTCCTAGATGGGCCGAGCAGCTGGAGCAACGAACCTCCGTCCGCACCATACCTGGCCGCGACAGAAGTAATAAAATGTTGCCACCCACTGTTTTAATTCAACAGTGCACGATTACCAACCGCGTGCAGGATAACCAATGCGGTGCATTAAAAAATAAACAAGCGGGCATGCAACACCAAAAAAATAAAAGCATACAGGGGAAACGGGACAACACAGAAAGCAAAACGAAACGAGGTGCGGGGACAAAACAAACGGGAGGCATACGAACGATCACCGCATGTTTTTCGTCGTGAAGACGTACGAGGCGTGTGTGACAGTATGAAAGAGAGAAAAAGAAAAAAGATCCATTAGAACCGTTGAAGCTGAATTACCCAAACCCAAACATGCAATTCTTAACATTGTGGTTGATAATTATAAGCAGTTTCTGAGACTTTGTCTTTTTGTGTATACAGACGTGTGCAGATTATTTCACTTAAACCAATTTTTTGATATCTTAATTTATTTTTTTTTGAAAAAGTTATTGAACTATGGTATTACGAGCGCCAACTTCCACCGCGTGAAGGTGAACAGTGAAGAAGTTCCGGGTGACAGCAGTTGCGAGATCATGGCATTTATTTAATTTGTACTCGTAGTCTTTTGGGATATTTGATTCCCATGGAACAGTTAATTCTACGATAAGGACCATCTTCCGAGATAGAGAGTAAAGAGTTATATCTGGTCGCAGAGCTGTGCATCCGAGACTTTCAGGGAATTTATACTGCTTAGAGACCGAATTGACCTCCATAATCCAATCTGAAGCCTTTGCCTTTAGAGCCATCCCGCACGAACTGTATTGGGGGGTTGGAGGATACTGTGGAACCCTTGTTGGCACGAGCCACTGAGAGGCTAATTACCTCGCGAATAACAGCAAGGACTTTGTCTTGGCGGTAAGTGTACTGTCCTTGATCCAAGGACACCTTGCAGCCAGCTAGAATATGTCTAGCTGTGCAAGGGGTGTTGCTACAAAGGGGACATGAACTATCCTCGGCATAGCTCCAACGAGCGAGTTTACTGGGGTCTGGAAGTGTATGCTGAAAGGCATTTAAATAAAATTTCAGCATCTCTGACGTCCAGTCTTTAATATCAATCAATTTTATAATATTTAAATTCCACCGTACATTTTAATCAAATATTAATGACATCTGTTGGCGCTTGGCCCAAACCGGTCCTTAGCTGAGAAACAAACCGCGCCGCCCAAGGCGTTTATAACGGGATCCAATCGGATTCGTACGCCGGCCGAGGGCGTTCATCGATTATATATATGAAAATATTCAGATGAAATCAGTCCTTGGCTACTTGCCTGTAAAGATTTGAGGTGACACAACCGATTTTAAAATTATGTTAGAATTTGAATCATATCAGATTGCTGAATATTACAGTTTTTTGGTGCAATATTATAATTAGCAGATGATATTAAGATATTACAATTATAAATAATTTGTAAGTTATATACCCTTGCTTGTTTTTTAATTAAATTAAACTTTGAAATCCATTTTTAAGATGCGAGCCGCCACAGCTGAGATGTTAATAAAAAAATAAACTACCATAAGCCACTCTACTTAACTGCACAACAAAACTTGTGCAAGGTATTTTTTTCTCAAAAATCATTTCATGACGAGAAGGCCCACATTATTGAAATAGCCCTATATATTTTGAATGATCTGTATGCCAACATGTTAAGAATTGCTGCCGCAAACCCATAATTCCATGTTTTATGAAGCATTTCGCTAAAGTGGATTCCCGACGATGCATCCAATGGAAAAGAATATTCCATAATGGATACTTCTTCGCGACCCCTCTGGTATAAAGAAAAATATTAGAATATGTGTATATTTTTATTATGTTAATAAATAATTCATGCGTTATTTTTGATTACTTATTATTTAAATTAGATCATTTTTGGAAATAATATTTGCAGAAGAAAGAGTGCCAAGCAGACATTAATAATGTAGTAAAATAAAAATATTAACCCCTCGAGCGCTGACGTTTGAATTGTAGTTTCTCTTAGAGAACGCTAAGAAGAAGATTACATCACAACAAAAATATAGCGTTTCAGGAAAACGACGATTACTCCGAAACTACTATACGGATCGTATAAAGAAGAAGTTTTATGTTGCTGTTGAAATTTGCTATTAGATACGTGTAACGTCGTTTTGTAAAGCAATAAGCATTATTCAGAATTATCTGTCAAAGTTGTGGTACAGAAAAAACTGCCTTGTCCAACATTTCTATGTTTTTTCTGGAAATAAATCACCCTATACAAGAAATTGTGAATACTTTTATAATAATTATAATATGCTTCATTCAACCTATGACTTCGTTTTACTTATACCCATACAAAAATAAAAAAATATTCGGTGTTGAAAATCAACATGAATATTGAAGTTTTTGGTTTGGTTTGGTTCAATCATAGACTAAAAGATGGCGACTGTATGAAAAATAATGAACCAACTAGTTAACGACAGAGAATCTTCTCCTCTTTTCGCACATACCACAGGCCGTATGATTTATGTGAGGTATCAAGGGTAAATAATTGGAAAACATCGGCGCCGATCTCGGCTGGGACAGATGTCCCCCTTGCCGCTCTACGGTAATTTCAATTGTGGGACAATTGTCCCGTTTGCCGCTCGAAGGGTTAACGAAATTTTAAAATTATGGGACGTGTTACTCAAAAGCTCCGAGGTACATAAAGTAAAACAAACTTCGAGGCAATTACAGTGAAATTTTGATCGATTGTTTTCTCGTGTGTATCATTTTTGCCCCTGCCTTTTTCCCACATCATATAATTATTTTCTCCGCCACCACTAAAGCGTGAGTTTTTAATTAGTGACATCCTTGAAATGGGTGAACCAGTATGAGCAAATAAGCAACTTTTGACACCAAATAATATAATAAAATTACTTTAAAATAAAATTTTATTCCAAATGATTTACAACAGTTTCAGAATCGATCAGCTGTTTTAATTGACCTTGCTAATAGATGAAGATCGTTGAACTCAGCGGCATTGAATGGCGTTCAATAACACAATAGTTGCAAAGCTAGGTTACAGATGGCGCTGCACTGTTATTATTGATCGACGTATATTGAATATTTGAGACATTTACCACCACTTATTAAACCATTTTAAAATGGAATAGACGTTACAAATAAGACAGAGCCTACACTGTGCCTAATAATTAAAAAACAGTTTTTTTATTCTATTTTACTATTGCTATCTATCGGTTATTCACGCGACTATTGTGATATGTAATTGTAAGCTCATTGAAAGTAATCATTCGAACCGCTAGATGGCAATGTGTTTTTAAATTGATTTCTTCTAAATTACTGCTTTTTAAACTATTAGGTACATTTTAGGCGTTGTCTTATTTGTAATTTCTATTCCATTTTAAAAATGGTTCAATATGTGGTGGTAAATGTCTCAAATATTCAAAATACATCGATCAATAATAACAGTGCAGCGCCATCGTAACCTAGCTTTGGAACTATTGTTATTGAACGCCATTCAATGTCGTCGAGTTCAACGACCTTCATCCATTAGCAAGGTCAATTAAAACTGCTGATTGATTCTTAAACTGTTGTAAGTCCTTTAGAATAAAATTTAATTTAAAAATATTTTTATTACATTATTTGATACAACAATTTGTTGTCAAAATTTGCATATTTGCTGTTACTGCTTCACTCTCATTTCAAGAATGTCCCTAATTAAAAACTCACGCAATATAAATATATTTTTTAAATTTAAATAAAATAAAATAGGTTTTCTCAGATTGAATAACGTTTTGAGGCTATATTAATATTATTATCAATCCTAACCTATTATATTAATATTATTATCAATCCTAATAGTTGGAAATTATTTAATTTTTATTTTAAAAAGTATTCAAACTATAGTGCGATTCCATTAGCGTTGTATGAGAGTCGATTAATAAATACCCGACAAATGACAGAATCGTTGGGAAAAGTGTATCAACCTGTTAAGATAAGGTTAAAAAATGAAAATTTTAAAATGTGAAAAACTTGCATTTATATTCCTAACACGGGTACTTATTGATCGACCCTCGTACATCCGAGTCAAATCTATGCATCATCAGATTGCGTCGGGTTTAAATATATAAATTATTACTATACATGCTGACAATATTATTTTATTTTTGACTATTTCCAATAAATTGTTACCTTAATGTAAATCCATATGTGGGCTGTGTATATTAATTAAACATTTAAGTTTCAGTTTATTAGATGTAAGTTCCTTCAAAAACAATAGATAGGTGTTTCACTGTACTTGCAGTTTAGGTTTTCGAATATGTGTAGCAAAGGTATTCCTCAAATATTTAGAGTAGAGCACGTCAATGTTAGGAAATAAAAGAAACTTAATATTTTAAGAGGATGGTCTTTCATGCAGTATTTAATTATTATAATAGTATTTTTTAAAAAGAGGCTTTATTATTTTTTTCGGAAAACAGTTACTAAACCTGTAGTTAGCACAATTTTTATGCAAACAAAAGTACAGCAATATTTATATATTTTTTTTAAAGATGGGAGTTGTTGAAAACTACTCCTATTTTCGGGCAAACGTCCCGGGACAAGGAGGAACATTTTGCGGCACATTTACGTGACGCGGGTCATGTTGCAAGCTCCCGCTCAGGAGCGAGCGCACGTGTCCTGCGTCAATCTTGCACCCTTTGTTGCCGAGTGTAGTTGTGTGCGCAAAGTGCCGCTCAACATGCCGGCGGTGTGGGAAAATGAAAGTCGTGCTTCAACTTATCGAGCTCTACTAGAGTTATGAGTCGTTGTGGGATACTCGAACCATGACTATAGAAAAGATTTTTTAAAATATGCAAGGCAGGATATTGCCAGGATCCTAAAATAGTCAAAAAAGAAATAAGGTTCAAATTTCATACGCTTCACAATTTATTCGAAAAAAAAACATCTTCAAAAATGACTGCAGACATTTCGTCAAGAACTGACTAGAGCGGCAGGCAAGATGTTCTGTGACATTATCCCTGGGACATTTCACGTCGATGTTAAGCGACATGTTCCGCAAGAGTATCCGGGGTTAAACTCTTCAAGTTAATAAACTTTTCGAAACTGTTAACGACTTCGCATTTACTATGACTAGTTAATGCGTATAAACAAAAGCTATAGCAGTAATAGTTTACGAGTAATGAGCTTTAGTGACATATCGAATGTACAAAATCGAAGACTATCGCGGTTGTTTGACATTATAAATAGGATAGAAACAAATTTACTGCGTGAAATTTGTAGCACCCGACGTTTCGGTGACATTGCAGCCGCCGTTGTCCAGGGAGACTGAAAGAGCTGTCAATCCGTTGTTTTGCGGGTAGGCCGCATACCGCTGACGCCACTGCGTAGGTTATAACGGTGGTGGGAGGCCGAGCTCGGAGCACGCGAATTTCGAAAGATGGCCGAAGACGAAATAATGGTGAGCTTTGACGTCGAGTCTCTATTTACGAATTTGCCCATTTCGGAGTATCTTAGAGTGGTGAGAGATAAACTAAGGTCTTAGGACCTCCCTATTAGCTACGCCGACATGCTTCAACATTGCCTGACATCCTGCTACTTTCTATGGAGTGACGATTATTACAAACAAATCGACGGAGTAACAACGGGATGCCCCGGGATGCTCCCCCGGCGATTGCAACGTCACCGAAACGTCGGGTGCTACAAATTTCACGCGGTAAATTCGTTTCTATCCTATTTATAGTAAAATGTAATGGTGACGGGAATATATATATTTCTTTTCCTTTTTTTTTATTTTTTTTTTTTTATTTCATTGCCGAATATATGTGATACCTATAAAAACTAGAGAGCTAGCTGCCCTGGAACAAGTCCTGGCACTTAGTTGGGCAGCAGCAGTACTTAAATGCTAATGCTCATATCGGCCGTGTTTAATTTTAATTTTAATTTTAATTATATATATTTTTTTATTGATATGATTATTAAAAAAAAAAAGAAAAAAAAAAAAAATGTATATTAAAAAAAGACCATCCTCTTAATGTAGTCGAGTTTTATATACATATAATGAATGCAAAGCGAAGAGAATAGAATGTAGCAAGAGAACACCGATCTAAAGAAGAATGCGGCTGTGCTGCATCCGCTCTTTTCGATTGATGCAAAAATGTGTGTTAGCGTTGAATGGTAGCAGAAAAACAAAAGAAATATACCCAGACTCGTATCCTGATGTAGCGTTACTTTTTCTTTTGCGAGTACGTCGTTGAAGGCTGGCCAACCGCAGCCGGAATCATACTTTGTCTCTGATTCAAATAATTCCTGTTTGCAGACGACACAGACGTACATGCCCGACTCGTAGAATTTATTGTAGCACCCTACAACATAAATTTCGATTATTTACATTAGTAATTCACAACAGGGTGATATCGCCCCTTGGTGCGTAAATGAAGTCGCTTGTGGGTGGTCCAGAGTTAAAGGTGATTGGGGAGGGATTTTATATGATCTTGGGTGACTGGCCTACTTTTTGCATTACTTTTAAGGCCTACCAACCGCCAAGCAGGGAAGTATTGTGAACGAGCAAAATTTTTTTTCGAGATCAAGACGGAACTATCTATTTTGAGCCCTCCTGAGACTATTAAAACTATTTCCAGATAGAAGTCTGCTTATGTGTTTGTCTATATTCCTCCACGATAGCACCCAAACGCTTCATCCGATTGAGCATCATTTGGTCATGACAAGAGTTGAAAAGGTTGTGGTTGGAATCGGTCCACCAGGGGGCGGCACTAGTCATATTTTAAACTTGAAATATAATAATAATAATAATAAACTCCTTATTTCAAAATAAAAAAGGCGAGATTATTGTCTTGCGGCAATGTCTATCAGCTAACCTATAACTTAAGTTTATAATATAATTTGTTACGTTGGCTACACAAAAGAATACTAAAAATTAAAGTGATTAGAAAAAAAAGAAATAGTCAGAAAACGAAAAAGATATTAAAAAAAAGGAAAACAAATTACTAAAATTAAATAAAGACGCAGAGAAAAGGAAGGAGAGGAAGGAAGGAAAATGAAGCGAAAAGGAGGGGGGAAGAGGAGGGTTGGTTAGTTTATGGTTTTAGGATTATATGCTCCTTGAGCCTGGCCTCGAACGAGGAAATGCTGGGGGCTGTTCTAACATTATTCGGTAAAGCATCCCAGAGTCGTGCAGCTTCTATGGAGGAGTATGAAAAAAAGTCGCTATGACCAGGGATATATAACAGGTTATTGCCCTCTGATCTCAGGGGACGGCCGTGCGCTAATAGCGCGGCAACCGATGATATCGGACGTATAGAGTTGAAATTTTGTACACATATGTCTTGTTGGGCCGAAATAACATTGTGAAATTTTGGTTGGAATTTCTCATAGCTTTAGGGCAATTATATTGGATTGTACAGTATCGTGCAAATTAATTGGAACAGAGTATTTTTCTTCGAAAATTGCTTTATTGGATGGTTAGTTTTAATATAGAATGTGTCCATTTTTTTGCATTGATATTTTTTACGTTTTGTTTTAGATTATCGGTAACGCATGTTAACCCGGTCGCTCCGTAACATCCCCTGGCGGACCAAATGTCGGCCGCCTAACACTCCGTAACGTTCTTTACGGGACCAAATGCTCGCCGCTGCGAAAAATGCAATTTACAATTCGACACGCCGTACTATATACTTTCTGAGGGCGCTACGATATGGCCAAAATATCTTTAATTCAAGATTTCCATCTGGCAATATCGAAGGACGATTTAAAAAGTGAGCATAGACGTCAAACGCTAGTGTCCGCCGGCAACCAACACGGCCGCTTACGTTTCCGCGAAATGGGTGATAAAAATGTTGTGTGTGCAGTGTTTGAGTGTTATTTACTGGAGAACAGTGAGTAATTTGCATTTTAAGTAGTTTCGGAATGAGGATTAGTCATTTGAGATAGTCCATTTGCTGTTTTTCACGAATTTTTAAACAAAAGACTTCGGCGACGACAAACCCCTCGCGAAAAATGGTCGTTTTTATTTTGTAATGTTTGTGAAATATTCCGATATATCGCGAAATATGACATAATGTTGCTTTAATTTACTAACAAAATAGGTATTGCTTCATTTACATCCTAACTTATCACATAATTAGGCGTATTTTGAACATTATATCTTGTTTTGTAATATGACTAGCGCAAAGAAACTTGTTTTGATAATTACTATGAGAGAATTAAGTGCGATTTTCCATAGTTTTTCGATGAGATGTGACTCTTTGGAGTATAGTAATTAGTTATTAGACGTATAATAAGTTTATAATGAGACAATATAATTGAAAAAATCTAACGAATTTTATATTATGAGCATTCAAAGTTTATTATTAAGTTTTGGACGCAAACTCTCAAAACTTTAGATTTTTCTGTAATATCAGACAAAGCTCAAAGTTCTGGTGTGATTTCTAAGAAGTGTAATGTAGTAATAAAGTTATTTTGAAAGAATTTCATATAAAAAAATACCATAAGTAGTCACAAATTAAAAATTAAAAATTTTTTTTTTTCGAGAATACATAAAATTTTTCTTGGCTGAATAAATAAATATTTTTGTATGCAAATAAGTAAAAAAAAATGGTTTTGGTAAAGCATTTAATAAAGAACATAACTGTATTTACAATTTTTGCATATTTTACGTATTTTGTGACAAAAAAATCGAAATGATTTTATAGGCGAGTTTTTTCAGTTCGCCAATTTTGTAATATTTATTCATGATTATCTTAATTGTTTTACGAGATAAAGTTATATCGTTTTATATTTCAAATTTCAATGCGGTCATTTTACAGTTATTCTTTTTATAATCGGTGTAGTGGTTTACAAGTTACGGTCGTTTGTATCAAGGTCGTCGACTCGCGTCGATTTTTCGCGCGAATATGTCGCGCGCAAAAGTGATAGCTGAATTTTTACTTCGCGAGAGGAGGGGTTAACATCAATAGCGTTTTTTTTTTTTCGAATTTCGCACAAAATTCGAAAAAACTTTGCGCTTGCGGTATTTTTTTTCATATTTAAGAATAATCTATTGTTTCAGGATACCTTTTGTTATCAAAACGCAGTCATTGAAGAAAACCTCGAAAATAGTCCCATTTCTTAAAAATATTGCAGACATGTTTTTTACGACCATATCATCATTTTTGTAATATCGCTTATTGTTAGAGAACTAGAGAACTTGCGATATATTCATGACGCTTCTCCCAATTAGTTGACGTATAGTATGCAATCTTTCAACGCCTATATCGCGTTTATTTATTGAGACCGAATAAAGATTATTGCAGATTCAAAATCAGCATGGTGACATTCAAAAATCAACAATCTAGGAGAGATTCCTATACTGCAGTTATACTGCTTACTTGTCATACTGATTCACCTACTACAAGGATGTCACTAATTAAAATCTCACGTTGTTGATAGCTTTCCTCTCGTACTGGATACTAAAGTGTTTCCTGACAACAGCCTTTCTTGACACTAATATCCAAGGCCAAGCCAGTGGCTAAATAGAAGCGTATGTTGATCTATAGAGGCCGATATGTCAAACTTCGACCCCTGTTATCGCTTGAAGTTTTACAAACCTGAGAAAGCCTTCTCGGTGCCGGCCTCCTGCGTGACGTGATATTGCAGAGGCGTCAGCCGCTCCTTCAGCGTCTCCTTGTCCACCATTTTGCGCCGATTGCCCTCTAAAACAATTCAAAAATCGCAGCGATGAGCTCAGCGCCTGATTCCGACGTCAGGGTCGACGCCTAATAAGGCAATTGTGCCATTTTCTCGGCAGAAGTCGCACCTGCCGCGCGAAAAGACCGAACGGACGCGGCCGCCGGAATCTCTCTTCGCAGCGCGCGCGATAATCTTACAAAGCGATACATACCGCACTGGAAAACACCTGAATCCGAATCGTTACGTAATCAGAAAAGCAATAAAAACAACAAAATCGAAAAACTTTTTTCGAGACTGACGAAACGTCAAAACGTCAGCGGCAGTCAGAGCTGCCAACTGTCAGGTCAAATCGAAAATGTTGCCAATGCAATTCAACGGGGTTGAATCAGGCTCTCAGAAAATTATTGTCTATGGACGGCAAATATATAGTACCTACTTTACAAAATATATTGTACACTTATGTATTCGTTCATTTTGATATAGATTTAAATATTAAAAAAACATTTGCGATCTTTGTTTTTCATTACTTAAATAATCATAATTACAAGTAAAATAGGGGGGAGCAGGTAGGCTTCATACACGGGGAGTATTCAGAAATCTACGCGCGTTCAATTATGAAGCAGTCTGACATAATTATGATGTTTTATCTTAATAAAAATAAAATTATGATGTTTCTTTAAAAAATTATCGCCATTTCTCATTTTACACTACCAAAAAGAGTCATAACTGTTATTCACTAGTGCTATTGACGAATTAGTGAACTAACAGTTATAACTCTTTTTGGGAGTGTAAACTGAGAAACGGCGTTAATTTTTATAAAGAAACACCATAACTGGAATTTTTCAAATTTTTACAGTATTTGATCGGAGGTGCAATATGGTTATTGGGTTCTTTATTGCATTCACTGTCTACTGATGAATTGTCAGCTTTTCCAAAACACTCTAGGGGACTAATTAAAATTACACCTTTCCTAGTACGCCAGCGCCCGGTATCCCGAAATCTGGTCTTCTTACTGTACCCGTGGCATTCTATGGCTAAAATACTGTCTGATCTGAAAGTATCAGCTTTTCCGAAACTCTTGCACTTTTTTGTCGTTGGCTCTTTGACTATGTCTTATATTTTAAACTCAGTCAGTTTCAGATACCTACCATATACCTACTTTACAGCTTAATAAATATTAATGTCACAAAAGAGAATGGCCATTTTGGGCCCACCCATCAATCTCTCCAATAGATAGAGCTATAAGTCATATACCAATGGGAAGATCTCTTTATATAGAACATTTGTTACTGGAACGACTCATCTCAATTATGAGCCGTTTCAGAGTTATCTCCTAAATATGGCTAGAGGTAAAGTGTTGCAAACGCACTTCTGTGTGTCTGTGTGTGTATTTCTCCTCGATAGCGCCCAAATGCTTCATCCGATTGAGCTAAAATTTAACATGCATGCATCATTTGGTCATTGGTGGTTGAAATTGGTCCACCAAAGGGCGCGCTAGTCATACTTCAATCACGAAATATTGGACTTGGAGACTTGACATTCGGTAATTTTTGGTTGGAATATCTCATATAGAAGACACAGATAATATTTAAAGTCCGCCTAAAATGAATTAAATAGTAAGGCTTTCGAAATTTAAATTTTCATTGCGTTGTGTCGCATATTAACCCCTAGAGCCCCAATTGGCCGATATCGGCCACAACACGATTCAGCGTGACGGCCTCGTTTTTCAATTTATTTTGTTTTATTTTATTATGTTTTATTATGTTAATATGTTTTATTTTAATTATGGGTACAGTGGTTTGGCAGTAATTAATGTTTTGGTGAGACAATGGGCTCGATTGCGTTTCTTCTTGAACTAAAATCGGAAATTAGTCCGTGTGAACGAGACGGGGCAATACGCTAGAGCGGAGTGTGAGATGGCCGGTTGTCACTTTTTCGCATTAAAACTGCGCGCCAAGGTCAAATCTTACACCGCACGAAATATGCTCGAATTTATTCGGACGAGTATAAGTTCGGCAGGTAGTATTTATCGACGATCGTTCGTTTCATATTCCGCTCTAACGTATAGCTCTGTCTCGTTCGCTTGAATTAATTTTAGTTTTAGTTCACAAAGAAACGCAATCGGGCCCAGTGTCATAATTCAATATTTTTACTAATTTTTTTTTGACATCAACTTGTCAATCGGCTGAGGGGCCGAGGCCTGATAGGAACAAGAATTTTTGTGAACTGCTCATCGACTTTATTTATTAAATGAATATTCAGATGAAGTAAGTCCCTGGCTACATGCCGAGAAAGTCTTAAAGCGACACAACCGGTTGTTTTTGCTCGGGAGAGTAATAATAATCAAACAGTTTATTGAAATGAAATGACATTTCGATTTTCATAGAAAATAAGACAAAATTTTCCCAAAAAATCCTACCCCATTTTTTTTATAAGTGCAGCAGCCATGTCATCATGATACTTAGAACGGACTATCATAATTAAATGCGTATACAAAATTTTATGTATGTGCTGTTGACCGTTGAGAAGTTCCCTCGTTGGAAGCTAACCCTGGGTGCCGCAGTCCTGTCTTGGTGAAGCTTTGAACGGGCTGTCGTAATTGAATGCATACTTACAACTTTTCGTGTCTGTGCTGTTGACCATTGAGGAGTCCCCTCGTCAGGAGCCGACCCTGGATGCAGCAGCCATGTCATGGTAAAACTTAGAACGGGCTATCATACATGAATGTCTGTGCTGTTGACTGTTGAGGAGTCCCCTCGTCGGGAGCCAAACCCAGGTGTAGAATCAGGTCATGCTTACCATAAAAAATGCATTGTCATCGGAATTAAACTAACATAAATTTTCAACTTCATATGATAATATTTGAGGACTTTCTTTAATTCTTCATGGATCCCATCATCAGAAAAGGATTTTGATAAAAATGGGACTTTTGAAGTCGGTTAAAAACCACTGCCAATTTACTAGAACTATAAATAAGATAAAATGAATTATTATTATTATTATTATTATTATTATTTATTCTGGACAGGCAGCTCTGCTGATACGTCCAGATCAGATCTTGTAAAGCTAAACAATATTAACAATATAATATAAACAATATTAACAAGTTTTTAGGTACAAATCGAGTCTGTTTTTAAATTGATTGACAGAGATTGCTTTAATCACTTCAAATGGTAGTTTATTCCACATGTCCACCACTCTATTTGGCAAAACGTTCTTAAGAGGATTAGATTTAAATTTTGTACGGTTGAGTTTTTTGTTGTGACCTCGAAGATTTGTATTGACGTTGAATTTGTAAATATTATTCAGTGCAGGTACATCGTAATAATGTGTTAGAATTTTATATGTCTCAATCAGGTCCCCTCTTTGTCTTCTTTGTTTGAGTGTAGTAATTCCAAGTAATTTCAAGCGATCTTCATAATTCCTATTTTTCAGGCCCACTGGCATTTTGGTTGCCCTTCGCTGTACCTTTTCCAGGATATCTACATCCTTGCAAAAGTAAGGGTTCCAGATCTGATAGCCATACTCAAGAATAGGTCTCACATATGCCTTGTAGATCTTGATAAAAACCTCTATTGATAGATGTTGGAAAGCCTTCCTTATTAGATAGAGAATAGAGTTGGCTCTTTTAGCAATTGCAATTATGTGTTTCTCCCATTTGAGATCATCAGTAATTGTTATTCCAAGATCTTTTTGTTGCTTGACTGCTTCTAGTTGGGCGTTTGCCAGAAAATATTGTTTGTTGGGGTTGCTTTTCCCGATATGAAGCACTACACATTTCTTAACGTTTAAGGTAAGCAACCAATCTTCCGTCCACGCTTTGATCTTGTCAAGATCTTGCTGAAGCTGTCCACTGCATAGAATAGGATTGGCGAAGAATTTTGTGTCATCGGCAATTACCGCATGAAGTTTTTAGCACCCGATGTTTCGGCGACATTGCAGCCGCCGTTGTGCAGGGTAGACTAAAGTATTGTCAATATTCATCCATTGTTCTGCGGGTAGGCGACAAACTCCGCAAATTATAACGGTGAAGAGCACACAACACTCACTGTAACCGGTGTCACGTCCTGGTGCTTGGCGATGGGTATTGAAAAAATTTTAAGGTTTGTTCCACGTAGTAGAGAGCTTGTACCAGTCGTCTCTATTGAAGTTCGGGGTTCTTCTTATTTCAATGGCTTTCCGGATCATGCGGGGAAGTAAAACTGTTCTTTGGATAGAATAATGGGATTTTAAAACTGCATCCAGTGATTACTTCCGCTATCTAATATGTGACCGATTTTTCTCGCTGAACGTTTTTAACAGCTTTAATGTGTTCTATCAGTCGAGTGGCTAGGGCCGTTTTGTTTGTCCAACATAGGCTAAACCCCAGCCGCAATCGATTTTATACACATCTTATATATTGCAGTGGTATTACATCCTTTACAGGCCTCAGAGATCGGGAAATATTTTGGGCCGGTTTGAAGATTGTTTTATATTGAATTTGTTTAGCATCTTATTTATTCGATGTTACACCCTTGACTTATGGTAAGAATGCTCGTGAACTGCGGTCGTGATCGTGTTATAATTTGCGGAGTAACAGCAGCTGTTTGCTCCCTACCCGCAGAACACGGGTGACGATTGACAGTACCTTGGGTACCCGTCCAGTACCCCTGCAACGTCGCCAAAACATCGGGTGCTACAAACTTCAAGCGGTAAATTCGCTTTATTTTATTTATAATGTCAAACAACCGCCTTAGTCTTCGATTTCATATTACTATAACTATTTGGAATGACACCAGGAAGCCTCTGGCCAAAACAGATTTTGTTGTTTCCTCGGGGATGATTCTTGACAAATTAAGCATGCAATGGTCCATTTGACTTTACATGGCACATGGCAAATTTGTCTATGCCCATAGACAAATTTGACATACATTTTTTTCAAGAATGGAACCCTTGTAGTCTACTATTTTTAACACATTTTCAAACCAGCCAGAAACCCTCCAAATTTCAATAAAAAAAGACATTCACAATCAAAAGCATTGGCCTCTCCTGTGAAATTAAGTTTGCATGACATGTTTCGTTTTGCTCGCCATGTCATTTTTCGTTTTGGAAATCTCTCGTGGAAATAAAAAATCAAAACTTAGTATAAAAAACGTTTATTATTTTTTAAAAATCCAACTTATGTTAAACAATACGTAACATGGTTAAGTTTTGGATTAATAGTATAATAGAATTTGACAGATCAAAACTAGAGCCAGTTTTGCAAAATCGCAGTGGCTACACACGCGCAACATTCATCCATTTTCGCACATAAACGCGCATTCGATACAAAAAAGAGATAAATAAAGAAAAATCACTTTCACATTAAGTGTAAAAAAAACAGATGAAGTCTGAGCAGGGCGTTTTAGCAATTTTTCATACATTTTTTAGAGGTATCTACAGCGGGTGGTCATCTCATTAGGGCCACCATGCAATTTCAGTACTAATTAGCTAGCATTTTTCAATATTTTTAATTTTAAACTGCAATACCTTCTGAGGTCCACATTAATTTTAATAAATAAATATACGAAGATCATATTTCTCTAATTTAACCGCCCTACGTTTAGGTTATTATTCAAAAAGTAGGTGAAAAATCGTTGGTTTTTAAAAAAAATAGATTTTCTAATAACAATTACTTGTTTACAATATACCAGAAAACTTTTTTACATAATAGACCTATTTATGACCCTTTTTTGTATTTAGAATAGTAGGAACAATTTGAATCACGCAAGCTTCGTACGTCTCGCTTATTTTTTGATGAACGTACAGGATACGTTTTGTTGAGTTTGGACGATAATGTAGCGGACGTATTACGTACGTTCGTATAAAGGCCGAGCCACACGATGCGGTGCGGTGCCTGAGCGGTGCCGCTGCGGTAACCTACATACAAATATCCATGGTATATCACACGGTGCATTCCGGCGCCGCACCGCACGCAAACCGGTAATATGCACCAGAGCGGCACCGCTCAGTTGTTAAGTGCCGTCGAAGGAGGGTTCATGCTTGCCTGTTTCATCATACTCGATGCTTTTTTTTCAGAATTATACTATTTATACCTTTTTATACTATTTTTTAGAATTATTTTTGCAAATTTTCCAAATAAAAAAAAGTTTTCCCCTACTTCAAGGATGCCGGTAACTTAAAACTCACCTGTATAACATTAATATAATTAACAAATATTTACTTGAGACTCAAGCTAATAATCGGACATTGTACTGAATGTTAAATTAGAGAAAAAATATGGAGAAGTGGATATCGGCAAATTTCATTTAAAATACTAGGAATATTGAAATATGCCGATTAGTACCTACTGAAATTGCAAGGTGGTCAAGATAAAAATAAGTACACAAATTAGACGGTAAGAGCTTGTTAAATCGTTTTGGTACATAACCGATAACGTAGAACAATAGCGGGAGACAATACATCATAGGGTGTTAGGTATATCAACTTATGGGGATATGTAGTTGTTTTCTGGGTTATTATTCCATCATTATGGATGGAAAACGTGACTGGTAGCATCCGCGACACACGTCCAGTTATGATGATTACTACAAGACGCTCACTTGCGCGGTGCATCTATCACTTCACACCTGTCTGGAATTAGTGTTGGGTAAAATTTAATAAGACTAACGATTGAATATCTTAATCACGATTAACGACTAACGATTGATTCGTTTAATCGTCAATCGTGACTAACGACTGATTAGTTTCATCGTAATCATGACTAAAAATTGTGTTTGATGGTATTCACGGTAAACTTTTGCTTATCAACAAAGTTGAATCAACATGTTGCCGAGTCGCTGAAACATATTTTTCAAAAAGTGTTGCGGAGTTTATCACTGCGTGTTGAAAAGTTGCCGCTCGGCGAGCGGCAACTCAGCCAAATGTTGATTCAACTTTGTTGATAAACAAAAGTTGAATACCATGAATGGCTTTAAGAGCAAGTTAGTCATGATTGACGATTGAATGATTAACGGCTAATTGATTAAGTCATGTTTATTTAAACCGTGATTAACTTTAGACTCGACTAAATTAGTCATGACTAAATTGATCATGATAGATTAGTAGATTGATCCAAAACTGTGAAATTGCCCGCTGCACCGTCTAACGCATTGATTTTTGGTGGAGGCGCACCCTCCCAAGGAGTGGGATGACGACATTCCCAAGGCGTAGACATTCCAAGGGGGGTATTCCATGCCATCATGGCGTATACTGAAAAGTTGCGAATTTAGAGAGGTAAAACTTTAGCAAAGCCATGCAATTATTCCTGTTTTCCCACATTATTGGCAATCTCAGAAGAAACGCGCTCTATAGAGGTTTTTGACGATATTAATATTAACCCTTTCGCCTACAACCACGTGTGGGGTTCAAAGATAAGGTTTTCGAGCCAAAACTGTTTATCAAGTGGCCTGTGGTACAACAGCCGAGCCTAAACTGTATTACGGGCCTGGCACGCGGTACGTCAACCGGGCCAAATGTAAGACAGATTTGCTGATTCGTGGAATGACTCGAATGGTCTGCAGTTTTAAGTGGTAGGCCAAAGCGTTAAGAGAAACATATTAAAGCATTTGCAGCACCTTATTGATGAGTTCAAGAGCTACTCCCCAACTCATGGGATAATAATATTTATAGATTATCGACGGATCCATTTCATGTTGACTTAGAACACAAATGCCACAAACGTTTCAAGAGCAAACTTTTAATAAAAAATAAGAGGAATAATTAAAAAGAGGAAATTAAAAAGGATTCCGCTGACAAATACGATAAAACATTGCTTTGGATGAAGTATTTCAGAGTTTATCCCTCGATAGCAGAGCACTTATTTGTGCGAAAAGACATTTTCATCAGCTGTAGCAATAAAAACTCATTATAGAAGCAAACCCGATACAGCTGGTGATTTACGCTGTGCACTTCTTAAATTCAATCAAGAATTGTGAATATTGTTAAACTGTGCAAGCTCATCAGATTTGTTTTTTTTACCACTGGTGTGTAATTATGTAAGCAATAAATAAAACCTATGTAATTTTTATTACTATTTTCCACTTATATTATAAATTTGTGATAGACAGAGGCGTGGGCATTTTCTTTTAGCAGCAGGGGGCGTAATAAAAGTAACTTTGGGAATCCCTGCTCTAGTGGGAGAAAATGATCTCCATGTATAGATGAAATCTACCATTAAAACCGCAGCTATACAGAATGCTTATTTTACACAGATCTTTTATAATACTAGTATAATGTATATAGCAAGGGTGTCTAACAAAGGATTCTCGAATTTCATGGACATAATTCAACATTTTTATTATTGCCATACTCGCTTCTAAAGTCAAAAGTGACTGGTTTTGCTAAGAGGTTTCTTAAATTGAAGAGTGCACTGAGAAGTTTAAAGTGAAGAGTGCACGATGCGCATGTGTGTTCGTAGAAATTGCAGATAAATGAACGGTTACGGGGAAAACGATCAATAGCTTGTTTCCAAACGAATCGAAAGATCATAGCCTGCTCTTAAAGAAATGGAGGAGAAAACGTGGGACGGTAAAGAATCATGATCCATGCGGTGGCGGTGGATTTGATCATTCTCACCCGTCAGGTCCAGAGGTGGGGTACCTCGATGACCCTAAGGTTGACACTGAGGAGGAACTGTGGTGGGAAATACTGATCGAGATCGATGATTTTTGACGAGGTATAATTTAAGTAGAATGTATCTTTTTTCAGACCAATATTTTTTTTTCAATCAAACAATTGCTGAAATGTATTTTTTTGGGTGGGTAAATTTTAAAAATAGAATTACCAACAATTGTAACAAGTTGACTTTGGTAATTTTTCTCTATCACCTTTCATATGGGATTTACATGTTATAAAAAACTATCGTCTGCGTATCGTACGGGCTAACCTGAACGGTGCGATAAAAGCCAGACAGATTACATCTAAAATGTTATAAAATAGCTATCCTCTTTCTCCGAGCACTCTTTCGGTTAAGTGGCCATTCATATATTACATAACATATTTTAGGGGGAGGGGGGGGGGGGGGATAGATATTACATTGAGAAAATGGCTTAGTTGCATTTGAATAAAAAATGTTATGCAATAGATGAATGGCTCCTAAGAGACTTCTTTAAAACAAAATTTACCTTTCCCGAGTCGTAACTCTGTCAATTGTCAGATCGAAAAGTAATAATTCCACGACTCGGTCATCGCTACAGTCTGAGTTTTCTCAATCTATCGAGCGGCGACGATAACATTTATCTACATATTGTGAAGAGCGGTGAATCTCTGATGGAGACTCGTCCTCGTGGAGGTGGGGCAAAATTCGAAGTTCAGCCCGCGAGCCTCGCCGGCCGGTTTCTTCCCCTGCAGCTGAGCTATTTCCATCTGCAGGCGAGGGTCGAGCACCGAGCGCTGGCCTCCGCCCCGGGAGCGCTGGGAGCGGTCGGAGCGGAAGGAGCGCTGGCTGCGGTTGGAGGCGTCGGAGGCCACGCTGCGGGCCCCGCCGCGGCCCAGCCGGCCGCCCGCCTGCCCCAGGGCGGCGTTGAGGCGCAGCAGGCTCTGGCGGTTGAGGTAGGCCATGCCGGGGCTGAGCGTGAAGGTGCGCGGGCGCTGGATGCCGCGGCCCGCCGGCTGCCGCGTGCGCAGGATCCGGTCGGAGCGCAGGCCGACGGTTCCGATCGCGTTGCGCAGGTTCACCAGCCCTATGTTCTGACGCCCGTTTTGCAAACTGCTGCGGCTGCGCAGTCCGCCTCCTGTGAATTAAAATTAATGATAAATGTAGTCTACTTGTCCGCAGGGAGAGGGGGGGTTAAAAGTAGGAATGCACCCCCCCTGGCTTTTTCACTAATGTATTTGTTTGTTTGTGTCTACTTTCTATTGTGAAATTTCACAATGTGCAGGTTTATTATCATAAGGGACCATCCACATATTACGTAATCATGTTTTTGGGATTATTCGACCCCCCGCCCTCTTCCCCATGTCGACAGCTTGGGTCGTCGACTACAGTGGGCGAGCCCGTCACCTCGGGAAGTTTTAACGATTGGTCGTTCTATCTCCCTGGAAGTGAGCGCAGAAGTCGTGGCGTAGCTAGACGGAAAACAATATACCGTCTAGCTACGCCACGAGCCCGTAAGAGACCAACGCCTTAACCGCGAGATAGCCAGGACTGTCCGGTCTCTCGATTGGTTACGAGTTTGAGGTCGCTTGCGCGGTCCTCTCCCTTACGAAGCGATGAAACGGTGTTTACCGAATCTATCGCGGACCACGGCATCCTTTGCCAGCTGTTCACCCAGGATCGGATGGCCGATGTTCGTTTCAAGAGCAGTCGCCGGTCAGAACCCACCCCCGCTCTATAGGAAACAGTACGGCTTTCAGACTCCCCCGACTGTTAGTCAGAGTGCACAGTCGATTGGCTTACGCCGCATGGTACGCAGACCGTCCAGGAGCGCCAGAAGGTTGATTCCCAGGAGAAACTGACCATAAGGCCAGAGTCCTACCCAGGCTTGCACTTCATGCGTGGAGGCCGTTAGATAGGTGTTGACCCGTGAGTGTGACCAACCCTGAATAGAATGGGTCTTCGTGGCCAACTCAGCAAGGGCCCATTAATTCCCCCCCCCCCCCCCCATGTCAACAGACGTAATCAGCGGCCTGGACCCCCCCCCCCCCCCTACCCCCAAGATTACGTAATCAACCGAATTTGCGGAAAAAGTGAATAATCGTGAACCCAACGTTTGTAAAGTGTTTGTCGACTCTTCCACAATGAGGCATAACTCCAGATCCTTCGTGCACTTTTTGTATTTCTTTTTAAATTGCCCCCACTCCTCATCGACCCGCCGTTGTGCCTCCGATCCCGAGAGGAGTGAAAACGCTTTAGCATATGTACCGAGAACTCCATGTAAATCCGCCTTAGTTGATGCGCCACACGACTTTCCGCAATGAAATTGGAGCGTGCAACGGCGCGCTAGTCCAGAATTGTTATTTTAACTTATTCAAAACGGAAAATGGTGACCCAGCCAGGAATTAAACCAGAAACCGTAAAATGTAAGATCAGACGATCTAACCACAATGCCACCACTATGTGTACGCTAAATGAGGTGTCTTAAATGAAAGTTTCTATTTGATATATCAATATAAAAGAAAAGTTGACGTTTGTCGTAGGGATTTTTGGTGAATATTAAAAAAAATAATTTGCATATTTCCTGCAGTTTACGATCCCTTCCCAGCCCGCGATGCGATGCTTGACAAGCATGCTTGATCGTCTAGAGAGCCCCTTAGGTCGGCTCAACTCATAGCTCAGATCCCATCCAGTAGCTTCCTCAAAGATGGACTTACCTGGAAGGGCCATTGTGAGCTCTGTTTGCGACTGTTACCTGTAGTCGTAGACAGCTGATCCATGGGAACACCTCAGGTAGAGAGGGGGAGGGGGGGGGGGGAGATAGGGGTGGAGGTAAACCTTCTTGCCTAAGGCAGGTGATCTCTTGTCGGCACAAGAAAACGTGACCTCTTGTCCACTGCTCCTTCTTTCGCAGTACGACGCGTTAGGTATATACATTTTGTAAACAACTTCAAGGCAACGCAATAATTGTCTGCCGTGAAAAAGTCCGGTGCCATGGATAAGCTCTCATACACTGCCATACAACAGATAAAAATTTCATCATAAATAAAAACGTCTCGCCAAGGAGGAAATACAGTGCATACATTTCCGAAGTGTTCGTGGACAAGGTTTCATAGTGATTCATAACCCAGTGACACGGTGAATTAGCCGTGGATTTTCGCAGAAAAAAAAGTGTGTGGACAAGAGGGCTTAGGAGGTTTGGAGCGCGGGGAAAAGGGGAGGCCTTGTATGCTTGCTGGGAAAGTCGTGAAGTGACACAACCGATTTTTTATATATATAGATACTCACTTAAAAGTCCAGCCATAACTGCAGCGGGTCTATCCAATCCGGCTCTTATCCTCGGAGTCAGGGGCGGCCTGGAACGTGAACGGCTCCTTGCCCGTATTTGATTAAGGTTTAGGTTTAGGTTTTGGTTTCTGCCCCGACTCTGGCTACGGCCTCTGCTCTGACTCCTCCCTCGGCTCTGGCTCCTGTAGTAAGAGTGTAACGTTTATTGCTGATATTTGTTTGCATGGTAGATACGAGTGATGCACCGTATAGTGATAATATCCGGTTAAAATTAAACCAAATATCCGGTCGAATATTTCTTCAACATGTGTCAAGCTTTCCAATACCTTTCAATAGAGGTGTTTATAAATATTGAAGACTTATCCTTTAGTATGGCTATAAGCTCTGGAGCCCCTACTTATGCAAAGATGTACGACGATACGACGCGGCAGACAAACTGGCCAAAAGGGGATCAAAGGAAATAGTATATGGACCGGAACCCTTGATGCCCATACCCACAGGCCCAAATAAAAACATGGCTACGCAGGAACCCTGATGAAACCCACCTTACAGAATGGAAAAAAACGCAGGATGCAGGCAAACAAAGAACACGATCGAAGACTATCGCGGTTGTTTGACATTATAAATAGGATAGAAAACGAATTTACCGCGTGAAATTTGTAGCACCCGACGTTTCGGTGACGTTGCAGCCGCCGTTGTCCAGGGTAGACTGAAGAGCTCTCAATCCGTTGTTTTGCGGGTAGGCCGCGTACCGCTTCCGCCACTGCGTAGATTATAACGGTGGTGGGGGGCCGGGCTCGGAGCGCGGGAATTTTGAAAATCCGTCTTGCACACAACACTCACTGTATCCTGTTTTACGTCTTTGCGTTCGGCGTTCGGCGGCGGGAACATTTTATGGCTTGCCTAAAATCCATAAGGATAATGCACCATTGAGACCGATTGTAAGCCAAATCGACAGCCCCACATATCCTCTGTCAAAACACTTAGCTGGTATCCTCCAACCGCTTACGGGCAAAACGACGTCTTACGTAAAAGACTCGCGACATTTCGTAAGCATTATTAGAAGCTTAAAACTGGCCGAAGACGAAATAATGGTGAGCTTTGACGTCGAATCTCTATTTACGAATTTGCCCATTTCGGAGTGTCTTACAGTGGTGAGAGATAAACTAAGGTCGGAGGACCTCCCTATTAGCTACGCCGACATGCTTCAACATTGCCTGACATCCTGCTACTTTCTATGGAGTGGCGATTATTACAAACAAATCGACGGAGTAGCAATGGGATGCCCTGTATCGCCGATAGTTAGCGACTTATATATGGAACATTTTGAGGAAATAGCCATAAAAACCTCCAAAATTAAGCCCAGTCTCTGGCTTCGCTACGTGGATGATACCTTCTGCATCCTAAAAGGCAACATTCAAACGGTGAATGAATTCCTGGGTCATCTAAACTCCATACACCCAAAAATCAGATTCACCTATGAAGTAGAGAAGGACGGCTCCCTACCATTTTTGGATGTCAAAGTGACGAGGAGAAGTGACAATACTCTCGGACATACGGTATATCGGAAGCCCACACATACGGACAGATATTTACATGCAAGCTCACACCATCATCCCTACCATCTACGTTCAGTGCAAACGTCCCTCGTGAATCGAGCACGCGATCTATGCGACGCTGAGCATTTTCCGAAGGAGATGGAACATGTCAATGATGTCCTTAGGAAAAATGGATACGGTAAATATCACGAGACACGCACACGATCTAATACAGACGAAACTCAGAAACCGAGCAGATCAAGAGCATTCTTACCATACGTCAAGGGCGTGACAGATCGAATAAGTAAGATGCTAAACAGATTCGATATAAAAACGATCTTCAAACCGACCCAAAATATAGCTCGATTTTTGAGGCCTGTAAAGGATGTAATACCACTGCAAACCCCGGGTGTGTATAAAGTCGAATGCAGTTGCGGTCTAGCCTACGTTGGACAAACGAAACGACCCATAGCCACGCGACTGTCAGAACACATCAAAGCTGTTAAAAACGTTCAGCGAGAAAAATCGGCGATCTGCGAACATATATTGGATAGCGGAAGTAACCACTGGATGCAGTTTCAAAATCCCATTTTGCTATCCAAAGAACAATTCTACTTTCCTCGCATGATCCGGGAAGCCATTGAAATAAGAAGAACCCCGAACTTTAACAGAGACGACGGTTACAAACTCTCTTCTACGTGGAACCCTCTTCTTAAAATGTTCCCGCCGCCGAACGCCGAACGCAAAGACGTAAAACAGGATACAGTGAGTGTTGTGTGCAAGACGGATTTTCAAAATTCCCGCGCTCCGAGCCCGGCCCCCCACCACCGTTATAATCTACGCAGTGGCGGAAGCGGTACGCGGCCTACCCGCAAAACAACGGATTGAGAGCTCTTCAGTCTACCCTGGACAACGGCGGCTGCAACGTCACCGAAACGTCGGGTGCTACAAATTTCACGCGGTAAATTCGTTTTCTATCCTATTTATAAACAAAGAACACGGTCTAAAAAACTTGCCCGACCTCACCAGATTAAAAAGGGACAAAATCCGTAAAGTCATAGATACTATGACAGGCCACTGTCCCCTAAACAAACACCTGTTTACCACAGGTGTGACAGACAGCCCTCTATGCAGAGGATGCATGGAGGAAGAAGAAACGCCACAGCATGTGCTCATGGAATGCAGGAGCGTGGCAGAGCAATGGGTAAAAATACTACAATCTCCAGCATCTGTCCCGGAGGCCTGTAGCAACCTAAACAGGCTGCTAACCTTCTGGGACAGCCTGGGTTGGCTGGAGTAACATAAATAGAAACATGAGCCACGCACAACGGCCCAATCAAGAGGCCAAGTGCGGGAAATAAGCCCAGATAAACTAACTAACTAACAATGGCTATCAGCTCTGGTACACCTACGTCTTTGCATAAGCAGGGGTTCCAGAGCTAATAGCCATACTCAAGGATAAATCGCACATATGCCTTGTAAATCTTTATAAACACTTCTATTGACATATATTGGAAAGCTTTCCTTATCAAATAGGAAGTGAGTTGTCTTTTTTAGCGATTTCAACTATGTATTTTTCCCATTTGAGATCATCACTAATTGTCATTCCAAGTTATTTTTGTTGCTTAACTGCTTCTAATTAAGCGTTTGCCAGAGAACAAATTGAAATGCACAACCGAAGAATTACAGTAACTGTTAATTTGACACCTGTCAGATATGCTCGAAAGTACTCAATCGGCAGACCTTTTACACGACTTCCAAACAAAAAAGGAGTGTACTGTGTTCAGGGTTCATCTATGTATGTTTTCCGTATTCTTTGTTCCACCATAACTTCTAAACGCTTGAACCGATTCAGTAGTGTGGTATTGTTAGAATCGTTAGGTCATACCGAGTGTCATAGGGTACCTTAACTGTCCAGATATCAAGTAAGTAGTTGTCTAAATGCCCAAATGTCAATAAATTAATATAAATATATCGTATTCAGTGTCAAATGAAAGGTCTGATTGGGTACATTCCAGAAATATACATCTGCCTATATCAGGGGCTAACCGGTCGATCGCGATCGACCGGTCGATCGTAACTATTAGTCCAGTCGATCGTGGCTAGGCAAAAAATATAAATACGTAGAACAGACTGCGCAACGTAATCACCAACTGCTGTACAATTTAAGGCAGTTAACAGCTTCAAATTAATTAATTAAATATGACACAATTACATTTGAAAACATTGAGACGCCATTTTGCCTCCAAAGAAGAAATTCCGCAAGGATCATATGGAAAAACATACTACCTACAATTTTATTCCTGACAAGTACACGGTAGAAATTAAGGCAGTGGTATCAGACTTCGAAATTTGCTTTAGTGATTTTAAAAAAAAAAAAGTTATTGGAATTCATCAGTTAACCGTTTAATACTTCCATTGATCATAGTGATATCTATGAAATGGCTACAAAATTTGCGGATACATTTTAAATGGACCACATGATATTTCAATACGAAATTATTACTCTGCGCTGCGACATATTTCTAAAAGCAAGGTCAGCATCCTCAGGTCTAGATTTCTGGGCATTGGTTTCCAACAAGAAATATCCAAATTTCAAGAAATGTGTTGAACAACTGTATTAGTCAGTAACATCAATCGCCTCCAAGGTAGTATGCCAAACCTTCACTTACGCGACTGTGTACATGCTGACTACAATTGCCCATATTGTCCATATACGACTATTGAGAAAGTGAGTAAAATAAAGTACCTTGGAGTTATTGTAGATGATAAGCTCAACTGGAAGGACCACATACAGGGTACTGCATCAAAAGTCCGCCAACTTATTCACATATTTAAGGTACTAAGGAGTGTAATCTCAAACCCCTTAATCAAAACCATCTATTACGCTTTAGTCAATAGTATACTATCATATGGGATCCTTGGATGGGGTGGCGCGTCACTTTCAGCTCTAGATCCCTTAATTAAGGCGCAAAAGTCAATAATAAGGGTAATAAATAAAAAGCCTTTTAGGTTCTCCAGCGACCACTTATTTAAAGAGTTCCAAGTCCTAGACATACGCCAATTATATGTGAAAGTATCGACAATATTTTATTACACCCACACAGAGCGGCATATGATTAAATCTCATACTATCAGAACACGCGCAGTTACAGCCATGCAACATGATGTTCCCCTGATGAAAACTAAATTCGCCCAACGACATTTTTCTTTTCTAGCTGTCCGACTACACAATAGAATACATTCGGAATTAAAAGTGAAGTTAGATACCATACGAGGAAGAAAAATTATGACGGAATGGTTGATTGAGCTAGGAAGAAACGAAACGGAGAAATTAGTTAATTATAGTGCTGTATAAGAATACCAAACTACATAAAATTACTGCTTTATGTATATGTATAGATTATATGTATAAATGTATATATGTATATATGTGTATGTATATGTGTAGATGTATATGTTTATATGTGTATGTGTATATATGATTATTTAATATTATTATGTATATTATGTTACTAAATTATAAGTAGGTATATGTAAAATTTGTGTAAATATAGAGCTACCACGTAAAACAATGCTACATTATGTCACACTTACCAACTAAAAAAAAAAAAAGGAAAAAAAGAATACATAAAAGTCTACCTTAGTACGGGCATTACTCCAGCAAGGTAGATTTTAATCTTATTAATCTAGTATTATAAATGTGTGTGAAATATTAATAAATAAATAAATAAATAAATAAATTAGTGTCTTGGTTCAACATATTTATGTGAGTCAGCATTTTTCTACTTTAAAAAAAACAAAAAATAAACACCATTCTCGCTTGTCAGACGCTCATTCATTGGATTCTTTAAGGTTGGCAATTTCTAACTACAAATCTGATTTTGCTAATCTAGCGGAAGATGCTCAGACGCAACGCTCACACTATAGTGGACACAATCGCTCCTGACATTCTAAGTCGTAAAATGTGCGAGCACGACAGCACATCAGCGTTCTCGCTCTACAAGAGATGTGGCGCATGGTGCCAGGCTATCGATATCGATTGATTCTTACATCAATGATTACATACAAGAAAACTATTAAAGTCGACTATTATCGTCGAAACCCGGCGGCTTTAATAACAAATCCAGAAAGAATTGCGAAATTAACCCCTCACGTTGCGAGGTAAAAACTCACCTATCACTTTTGCGCGCGACATATTCGCGCAAAAAATCGACGCGAGTCAACGGCCTTGAGAAAAACGATCATAACTTATAAACCACTAAACGGAATAAAAAAAGATAAAGAGAAAAATGATCGCATTGAAATTTGACATATAAAACATTATAACCTTATCTCGTAAAACAATTAAGATAATAATGAATAAATATTACAAAATTGGCAAACTGAAAAAAACTCGCCTATAAAATCATTTCGATTTTTTTGTAAATACAGTTTTTGTAAATATCAAAAATTGTAAATACAGTTATGTTCTTTATTAAATGCTTTACCAAAACGATATTTTTTTTTTACTTATTTGCATACAAAAATACGGAAAAAATATTTATTTATTCAGCCAAGAAAAATTTTATTTATTCTCGTAAAAAAAATTTTTTTTTATTTTT
Organism: Micropterix aruncella; assembly: GCA_944548615.1. Classification (NCBI taxonomy): domain Eukaryota; kingdom Metazoa; phylum Arthropoda; class Insecta; order Lepidoptera; family Micropterigidae; genus Micropterix; species Micropterix aruncella. Next base: position 27,029,434 of record OX155968.1, read on the forward strand.
AATTTGTGACTACTTATGGTATTTGTTTTATATGAAATTCTTTCAAAATAACTTTATTACTACATCACTTCTTCTTAGAAATCACACCAGAACTTTGACCTTTGTCTGATATTATAGAAAAATCTAAAGTTTTGAGAGTTTCCGCGTCCGAACCTAATAATAAACTTTGAATGCCCATAATATAAAATTCGTTAGATTTTTTCAATTATATTGTCTTATCATAGACTTATTATATGTCTAATAACTAATTACTATACTCCAAAGAGTCACATTTCATCGAAAAACTATGGAAAATCGCACTTTTTTCTCTCATAGTAATTATCAAAACAAGTTTCATTTTCGCGAGCCATATTAGAAAAACAACATATAATGTTCAAAATACGCCTAATTATGTGATAACTTAGGATGTAAATGAAGCAATACCTATTTTATTAGTAAATTAAAGCGACATTACGTCATGTTTCGCGATATATAGGGATATTTCACAAACATTACAAAATAAAAACGGCCATTTTTTCGCGAGCCGTGTGTTGTTGCCAAAGTGTTTTCTTCGAAAATTCGTGAAAAACAGCAAATGGATTGTCTAAATTGAATAATCCTAATGCCTAAACTACTTAAAAATGGAAATTACTCACTTTTATCCGGTATACACTGCACTTATATCCACAAAACACTTCACAAAACAAACATTTCGCGGAACTATACGCCGCCGCGGGGTGGCCGATCGACACTGCTGTTTTGACGTCTAATGCTGACTTTTTAAATCGGCGATCGGTTAAATCGTCGTTGGCCGGCGAATGAAAGATTATTTGGCCATGTCGTCCCGCGGTCAGAAAGCATTAAAGTACGACGATTCGAATCGTAAATTGCATTTTTCGCAGCGGCGAGCGCGATATCCAAAATCGGATGTTTCGGATTGTAGGCGGCCGCCATACATGTCCCCAAATGGATGTTACGTGCTCAGCGGGTTAAAACGGATATTCTATCCTATTGCAAAATATTAATGCACTGAAATATTCTAAATTATCTGAAATGTCGAAACACAGCAATTAGTTATTGCCCTAATGGGGACATACTTAATAGAACATTGTCTTGAAGAATAGTTAATTATTTCACTAATGTGATTAGTACTATGTACAATAGTACATTAGTACTATGTACAATAACTCGGTTAAACTACGTCCGTTTTTAAAAAAATACTTCGCTTCTAGAAATCGCTATAGATTCTGATAACCTAAAATAAATTCAAAGAAATAAAATACAAACGGAGCTGCCATGGAATTCACCGACCGAAAATCGGGCCCATCATATATAATTATTACACTTCTGGGAGGTGAAGGGTGGATTCCGGACTTACGACCGGCGGTGGTAGGTTTAGGACAGCTGTCTTGCCACATGTGAGCATTCACCTTACCACCCATTCACTCCCCCCTTCGAAGCCAATTTGAGATGCAGAAATCGCAGTTTTAGATAATTTTTCTAGAAAGGTGTTGATTATTTTCCTGGAGAGACCAAGATCTTTAAAAAGGTGAAACAAAGATTTAGACGGCATTTGCGAGGTCATGGTATTTATTTAATTTGTACTCATGGTCTTTTGGGATATTTGATTCCCATGGAACAGTTAACTCTACGATAAGGACCATCTTCCGAGATAGAGAGTAAAGAGTTATATCTGGACGCAGGGCTGTGCATCCGAGACTTTCAGGGAATTTATACTGCTTAGAGACTGAATCGACCTCCATAATCCAATCTGAAGCTTTCTCGATTATTGAGAAAGGTTTTGCAGTGAGATGTTTTTTGCCTTTAGAGCCAACCCGCACAAACTGTATTGGGGGTTTGGAGGATACTGTCAAACCCTAAATATAGATAAACAATTTTGCTGCTCCGAATAATGCTCTTGGACATTGTACATATCAATTTACATGTAATTACATGCAAAGTAATGAAAGATTCATTCTTATCGACGATGTACCTTTGCAAAAAAACACAATATCTTTGCCTTAACAAAAGAATTTCCTTCTCTAACGGTGTATTCAAATTTGTAAAACTAAAGAAAAAGTAGGTTTCATAGACTAAAAGGTATTTACATAGCATTTCATATATTTTTATTTTTTTTTAAATGTTTATTGTAACACCGATCTTTGTGTGGTGACGGTATCAAACACATTCATAAGTGACTCGTATCAACAACACAATGTTTTTGAAGAGCTTGTTCTCCTAGAGCAATTAAAGCGAAAGATCATTTGGAACGTTATGAGATAACCTTTGGCGTAACATTTGAAACCCTTCCAGAGAGTAACTCCCTTTATTGAGGGTGTATTTACAGGACTGGCAATGAATCTCTTATGGTTTACGTGCTAAGTTCATTTAGTTGTTTTGGACTACCCTGAACATCCTAATATATTATAAATACATACAAGAAAGTAATTTGTTTTGTTTGTTTCTACTGTTTATTGTAAAATTTCTCAATGGGCGGGTTTATTATCATACGACAATCTCTTACAACCAACCCTAATATGAAGTGTTTATATGTATGTGTGCATGTAACATGTGTGTAAGTGTGTGTCTTGTTATGGCATTCGACCGACAGAATTGAAAATGCAATTCCGTTAATTTTATCCCAATGGAAAATGGTGACCCAGCCGGGAATCGAACCCGGATCCTTACAATGTAAGATCAGGCAACCTAACCTAACACATGGGCCGAAGTTTGACAACCCCTTCGGTTTCCTACCTGCCTGTTTTAATTATTTCATTATTCATTTAAGTACTGTCAAATATTACTATGTATCCGTCCATATCAATATCAAAAATCCATCGATATCGATAGTGAGGCGTGGCCGGGGATAGCGATCTCTATATCTTGTGCGAGGGCGAAAAGTGATGTGCTGTCGTGCTCGCACGTTTTACGACTCCGAATGTCAGGAGCGATTGTGTCCGCTATAATATAAAGTTAATAGTATAAAGTAGTTACTAAGGGTAATCTTCAGTTTTATGTTTTCCCTCTTAATAAAATAGAAAATACTACATAATTGTGTACCTACTGAACTATGCTGTTTCATTTAAGGTTTCAAGAAGTATGTAATTAGTAGATAGCACAGGGTTTCGTCAGTAAAAAGAAGATCTTGGATCTAATCAAGTTGGCCACCCCTGGTCTATATGGATAAATACATAAACAATAAATAAAAATGAAACAATAAATAAATAAAATACAAACGCAGCTGCCATGGAATTAACCCACCGTAGTTGGGCCCATCATATTGTATGGGGGGAGAGCAGTGCATTCCGGTGTAACGACCGGCTATGGTAGGTTTAGGACAGCTGTCTTGCCCCATGTGAGCGTTCACCTTACCACCCTTTCACTGTCCCTTCGAAGCCATAGAATTTGAGATGCGGAAATCGCTGTGTATTAGATAATTTTTCTAAGGAGTTGATTATTTTCCTGGAGAGACCAAGATATTTAAAAAGGTGAAACAGAGATTTAGCTGGCAGGCCACGAGCGCCAACTTCCACCCCGTGAAGGTGATCAGTGAAGCCGTTCCGGGTGACGGCATTTGCGAGATCATGGTACAGTACGACGCACGTAAAAAGAGCTCTGGCGGACGACCTGCGCAGTAACCGAATTTAGGCCAAATTGGCGGTATGAGGTGCGGCGCGACGGAGGGGGTGCTCTTAAGTACAGTATCACGCAAAAATTTCTTTGTATCGCGATGGTTTTGCATAGAAAGGAAAGAAATATGATGTTAGTATGTTATGATGTTAGATGATGTAAAATTATTGGTGAAGTACGAAAATTTCGATTAAGAAAATTACGAAAAAACAATTATTATTTTTTTACATAATTAAACAATACCATCGTGTTTTTGTGCGCAACTATACCCCATGCGCAGACATATCCCTCCACTGTCGCCCAGAGCTCTTTTTACATGCGTCGAACTGTATTTATTTAATTTGTACTCGTGGTCTTTTCGGATATTTGATTCCCATGGAGCAGTTAATTGTATGAGATATTTCATAAAAAAAACAGTAATAAAAATAATTATAAATACAATAGTTAACTTTCTATAATGGCAGTTGTGTTTTTTATTCTTTTTAATATATTTACTTGTTATGGATCGAGAAAATAATTTGACAGGACAATATCACGCTACACACATACTACAAACGCTAAGAAGTGTTTTTATGTTACACCCCTAATAAATGAATTTACCTGGCGCGACTCTGGCTGCGTCCTCGTGCATTCTGGTTTTGATTCAGATTCTGGTTGCGGCCGCGGCTTTGGCTACGTCCTCGATTCTGATTCTGGTTGGAGTTGCGAGAGCGGCTTCTGGTTCGGGATTGACTCCGAGCGCGGCTCTGCGATCGACCTTGACGCTGGCCCCCGCGGCCGCGACCCCTGCCGCGGCCTATATTGTTTCCCGCATTACCTGCAATCAATTTGAAAACGCGTAAGATACTCTCTCCCAAACTTTTCACCAACGTCCCTGTTGTTCCTAATGGCTCTGTTCAGCATGCACTCAATGGCCTGTCTGTGTCTTCTTAGGTGGCTTAACTCACAGTACAGCTTCCATCCGGTAGCCACCTCGAAGAGGGACTAACGTGGGAGGGCCGCTGTGAGATCTGTCTGCGGCCATTACCTACATACGTAGACGGTTGGGATCGGAAGTTCCGATCCAGGGGAACATCTCGGGCGAAACTGAGCGGTTTGTGCATCGTACAGCATTAGCCAATCGTTTGCGCGATCTGGAGAATAAACGGAGGAGTCTGGAAACATACCTTTCCTAAGAAGCGAGGGTAGTTGTTGACCTGGCATCACCTATGCTGACAAAGGATTCGTTGGCTACCCAATCCCCAGCGAACAGACGGCCAAAGGGCACCTCGGTCCGCAATATATTCGAATTTAAATTGCCTCTAACGTCAGGTAAGAAGCTGCGCAAGTGGCCTCGAATCTGTGACTAGACTTGCTGATGGAGAAATCTGCCCAAATGTGGTAGTGAGGGCGCGAAGCTGCTTGCTAGTTTCAATTAGGTAAGTTGTTGGACTCTCATGGCGGAGCTAGACGGTGTACTAAAAAGAGCTGTCAACTACACAGGCGAACCGGTCACATTGGGAAGTTTTAAAGATATCAGATCGTTTTGTTTCCAGTGAGTAAGCGCAGAAAACTTAAGACGAAAAACAATCCACTGTCTAGTTACGCCACCTGCCCGTCGAAAGGCCAACGCCTTACGGCGAGGCACCGGGATAGGTAAACAGCGGGCAGCCTCGCCCCCTGACTACCAGTTTGGAAGGATATCTCCGTCTGGAATTAACCTTCAGGCTACCTCATGCCTCCTGACTGATTACAGGATCGAAGTCGCTTGCGCGTCCTCTCCCTTATGAAGAGGTGATACGGTGTCTACTGTATCTATTGCGGACCACGGCATCCTTTGCCCGGCTTATTCTCCAGGGATCGGGTGGTCGAATTATTACTACTATTTGTCACAACACCACCGGTCACAAAACAAACAATGGAATTTTTCTAATACTAGCTGGCCCACTTCGTTAGGCGGTGAACATTTTTACTTGTGATGAAATTATCGGTGTGGTTCGGTTAGTAGTACTGAGTGCTATGATTTATTTCCTCACTGCCAAAAGGAGGGTTATATTTTTACTGCATATGTATGTATTTGCGTGCCAATTTGGCTATATTACCGGGTAAAAAATCGAAGACTATCGCGGTTGTTTGACATTATAAATAGGACAGAAAACGAATTTACCGCGTGAAATTTGTAGGACCCGACGTTTCGGTGACGTTGCAGCCGCCGTTGTCTAGGGTAGACTGAAGAGCTGTCAGTCCGTTGTTTTGCGGGTAGGCCGCAAACCGCTGCCGCCACTGCGTAGGTTATAACGGTGGTGGGGGGCCGGGCTCGGAGCGCGGGAATTTTTAAAATCCGTCTTGCACACAACACTCACTGTATCCTGTTTTACGTCTTTGCATTCGGCGTTCGGCGGCGGGAACATTTTAAGAAGAGGGTTCCACGTAGAAGAGAGTTTGTAGCCGTCATCTCTATTGAAGTTCGGAGTTCTTCTTATTTCAATGGCTTCCCGGATCATGCGAGGAAAGTAGAATTGTTCCTTGGATAGAACAATGGGATTTTGAAACTGCATCCAGTGGTTACTTCCGCTATCCAATATATGTTCGCAGATCGCCGATTTTTCTCGCTGAACGTTTTTAACAGCTTTGATGTGTTCTGTCAGTCGCGTGGCTATGGCCTATTCTATTATATATATTATCCTATTTATCCTATTTATAATATTACCGGGTTTCAAATGAGTGAATGAAATGATTATGATTGAATAAATTATGTTTATTTTAATTGTTCAAAACTTCTCTGTATACTATATTAGATGTAATGTTATTATTTAGTACCAAAATATATTGTCTTTCAGGAGTTCTAACCCGAGATACGGTCGCAGTTCCTTACCTATGTCGTATTATCCTTTAACTATTTATTCAGTAAAAAGGAAATTATATGCAGTAAAAGGGAAAAGTCTTTTGTTTTAAACACTTGAGACGATAAATATGACACTCACAACTAACGTGGCTTTCTATTGGTAAAAGAATTTTCAAAATCGGTTCAGTAGATCCAGAGATTACTCCCTACAACCTCACAAACTTTACCTCTTTATAATATTGGTATAGATAAGTACCTCGTCTATTTTAAAAAAAAAAAACACACTGCTAAAATCTGTAAATATAATACTGCATTATAGGAACCTCTTCTAGATTATTGATTTTTTAACAGCACCCATACATATTGACTACGCTGATTTTGAAATATTTATTCGGTCACAATAAATAAGCGAGATGTAGGCATTCAAAGAAGCGTCAAACCCATACATTTTCGGTAGGTTGTTAGTTTTTTTTTTAAATAATACATAAACACCTACACGGCGGTAGGTTATATTATTTTTTTTTAAAACAATCCTAAAAACAAAAAAAAATATATATAATCCGAAGCTTTTTTTTTCACATTTAGCATTACAATGATCGAATCTAGTAGTATTTCTTTATTTTTTCGATTTTTGAGAAAGGTATACTGCAGAAGAAATACTGCATATATTTCGCTAAATCTGATAGAAAAAAGCATCTTTGTATTATTTATTGACTAGCAACCTGACTATTTTAATTACTAATTCTTATTACTGGCTTTTTATTATTTTTATTATTACCTTTCTGCTATTTTTCTCTATTTACTGATTATCATTGCAATTTTAATTATATTGTATTCTATTATTATTTTAATAATATTTTTACTGGTCATATTTTGATTTCTTTATTATTTTTTTCAACATGACTATGAAGTATAATAACTAATTAAAATAACAAGATATCATTAAGATAACTCTTGAAATACATCCTACTTATTTATTAGTTTTTAGATTTAATTTCTTAACTTTTCTTAGATTAATACTTTGATAAGTGCGCACAATACAAAACTTACAAGCAACCCAGTCGAGTCTACCATGGTACGGGGCTTCGGCCTTGTTATGAAGACTTTGTAAATTACCATTTTGAACATTACGGAAATAAATTTATTCTTATTTATTCTGACTTGTAATATTTTTAAATAAAATTTACATTAAAACCTGACCTAACCTACCGAAATGGGTATGGGTTTGACGCTTTTATGACTGTATCTCACTTATAAATTGACTCCGACTTAATATTATTGCAGTTTCGGAATCAGCGTGGTGAATAGTCAGGTGACATTGAAACATCAACAATTTAGACGAGGTACCTACATTAGAATAATACCCAAACATCATAAGTTTACACAACTGTTTCAAAGTTTACAAAAATAAATATTTTTCCATACCGTTTACTTGATTATCTGTACTTGAGGCTCGGCCGCCTCTGCCGCCTCTGCCGCCTCTACCACCTCCTCGGCCGCGTCCTCTTCCTCTGCCCCTCGCATTTTGCTTGTTCTGTTTAATTATTTCATCTAAAACACAAAATCAAAACGACCCATTGAGGTTATGAAATAATGAAACATAGGTATATAAATAAATGTTGCAAATTAATTTATATTGGATGATTTTGCATCGAGGCGTCGATTAAAATACGTGGGAGTTACATATGTTATATACTGCGTATTTCAGTATATAACATATGGAAAGTCTCGAAAATATCCGGCTTATTGAGGTTGTGGTTTGAATGCTAAAATACTAACCTAGCGACATCTCCATTGTTTCACCAGCCATCGCGGCGCCTTATTTTGATATAATATTAACGCCGCAAAATAAAAACCATTAAATTAGCAAGAAATCCTCTGGATTTGACGAATCCGACCGAAGAAATGCAATATACTAAAATAAATATTACAACATGGCGGCTCGAGTTCGACAGAAGAAATTGAAGAATTGGAGTTGCCAGGTGTTACATAGAAACGTAAAAGAATCGTGAAATGGAAAACAGTATAAATATTATTCGGATACAGAAATCCAGAGGTGTGAAGTGCAATAAACGTGATATCGATTACTATAGATTGGAGAACTATTTTTTTTTGTTTGATTTTGACTCGAAAATTTTGATGTTCCTTATTAGTTAAAAGATTTACTGGCAACGCTGTAAATGGCTGGAAACGGCGTAGCGTTGTACGCTTCGAATTTAAGTCTATAGACTACGTAAAAATGGATTTATTTTTAATGTTTTATTCAACGAAGAAAATATCCTTTAAACACTCGCATAATTAAACATACCTATGATGCCGTTTCCAATAATAAATAGCTAGACCTAAGAAGGGTTGCCATACGCATCGTTTGTCCGCTGGATGTAATGGTATAACTACTAGACCCCGTGACCAGCCTGAGAATGCGTCAGCCGAATAGAAAGAGACAGCTGCCTATAGTACCCCCTCCATCCTTGTCTAGTCATGCACGGAGACACGGAGACATCACTATGGCAACGCGTTTATATCACTATGTCAACGCTTCGACGCCAGTCTGCTATGCTATGGATAAACGCGTATGCGAAACTACACAAGGATAAAGGGAGTCTCATATGCCCCTATCTCTTTCTATTCGGTGAACGCATTCAGTCACAGCCCGCCTTCGCACTCCCGTTCTCTATTTTGTTACCCTCTAAAGGTATAATTAACCGCTGGAATGCTCATATCACCGATCGGTGGTTTTTTCCGTTGCGATAGCTCGCGGGCGGTATATCTCCCTATTTATGCAATTATGTAATTATATGCGAAAAAGCTGCCTTCATTGAGTAGAATCCTCCACCCCCCCCCCCCCCATTATACATTAGTAAGCGTGCGTTATTACCCCCTACAAAGAAATTTCCGAGGGTTGAAAACATGCCGTCGTGAGTTTCATTCCCATGGCTAGCTTTCTAAGGGTAAAGGCTGATTTATATTGATACAGTTACTGACTTCAAACTCAAAATAAGCCGGTACTAACCCGGTACTGTCATCGTGTAAATTGGTTTCAAGTCAGTATCGCGCTGTCGCGTCAGTGCTGACTTAAATCCACCTCCCCCTCCACACACCACCACCACGCGCGCCAGCGTTTTAACCACATATAAACGCCGGTCGGTAGTTAGTCAGTCGCTGGCACTGCGTTGTATTATAGTAAAATAAGAACAGTATAACATCTCCATAGTACGCACCGATTTCTCACTCATACAAGCGCCCGTTGTCCGTACGCTACCACTACATAGATTCTCGGGCGCCTCGGTGCTAGCCAGTCAGGGCTGTCGCGCAACAGCTAAGTATACAAAAGTGGAGTGTTTTCTGTACAAGCTGTAATGCAACCTATCAGAAATTACATTTACGTTACGAAATTACATTTACGTGGTAACGTTTATTGTTCATTTGCGTAGGTAAGTATCTGTCTAGGTAAGTAGGTGCATAGGTATGTAAGTGCGTAGGTAGGTAAGTAGATGCGTTTTGTTAAGTGCCTACTTTAACTTACTAAAATGTAGGTATTTTGAACACATGCAAAAAGTGATGAATGCTGTCACACAAAGGCAGTATTAACTTATATATTCCGTTACAGTACAATTTTGGAAACCGACTCTTGATAAAAATATTCTAAACTTACATAATAATTATAAAGAATTGCATTTCTGCTTTAATGGGATCACAACTTCTCAATTGTGTATTTGTTGTGGCAACCCTGGTGGTTTGGCGAAGCGTAGGTACTTATTTCGAAAACGGGCTCGAGATGTCCTAAATGCCATTTTACTATGGTTGTATGGTGACGTAGCGTCGTATGGAAAATTTTAACTAGCAAAAATTTATCTAGATGCACGTATAATTATTAAATTCTACTACGTATTATTATATCTTATACATAGAGGATATTATTGACGTGAAACGTCGGTAAGTTCGGGTCGATATAACATCGGTTTGGTAGCCAGGTCAGAACTGTCGATGCAGTGAACTCCTGAACTTCATAACGCAACGACTCACTGAATAGGTAATGAACGAGTAATCAATAAACCGTACAAGTCCAATTAGCTTATGCATGTAAGATTTTAGCTAATGAGGTTATTACAGTGACAAACGCAATATTCGGGTAAGGAGGGCGAAAAAGAGGAAGAAGGAAATTTATGAGGCACGGATACCTTGTAGGCAGTCGCGCGAAGCTAGGACGCCCATCGAGTTGTTGTTGGATAGCGATTGATACGCTGTAACTCATACTACATCAGATACCGACATTGGCTCTAACAATAATAGCCGAACAACAATATTCTAAATTTTATAAATATTCGAATTTGAAGAATTACAATTTTATTAAAATATTAGCATATATGGAACTAAAATAAGGTCAAAATCGAAGTAAACGACAATCAGAAGACAGAGCTGCTCGAGAGAAACCCAAATTCCCTGAAAGTCCAGCACCGAGTGATCGAGGGAGTTATGGGAGGTCGAAGAAGAAGTCCAAATGGTAGTAAGCATGGTAACTTTGATGTGTGCGTGTGATTAATAAAGGAAATAAATTTTATCGAAACAAAAGACTTTAATTTCATCGCCTAAATCCCTCAAAGAAATAGGAGATTGTCACGTTTCCAAGTAAAAAGCTACTGCTCGAACACGACTGCCTAGCTTAAACGACCCGTTGGCAAAGTAGTTAAGTCGCCTGATCCTACATTGTAAAGTTCCAGTTTCTTCCCGGCTGGGTCACCATTTTACGGTGGGATAAAATTAATGGAATAGCATTTCACATTCTGTCGATCGAATGCAATAATAATACATACACTTACGCACATGTTACACATACATAAAACACTTCATAGTAGAGATTTTAAGAAGCCGTAAGAGATTACCATATGGTAGTAAACCCGCCCAAATGTGAAATTAAGGATAAAGAATAGAATCAAACAAACAAACTGAACCTGCCACAATTTTTATTATTATCAATTATTATTACTACCCTACTTCGGACATGTCTGTAAATAGTCGCCTGTGTGGAAACAACGCCTTAGACCATTCAGACTATAAAGTTGCTGTGTAAATAAATAAAATAAAATCTACAATATTTCATTTGACCCACTTTCATGTATAAGCCTACACCTGTGAACGCTGTGGGGATATTAGTTCGTTGGTTCGCTCTACACGCTGGCCAATACTTTGGCCACTTCCTAGGTCTATCTCGCTCTTCCCATACATTTTACCCACGTCACAGTGGTGCCGATTCGCTTCCATCTTAACGATGTGGCCAAGCATTGGCTAATGTGTAGAGCGGGCATTACTGTGTGTATATTACCCCCACGCAATGCAGGTGTCGACCAATGACTGATCGTTACAAACTGCAACTGCGACAGAGGGGCGCCATCGGTCTCTCTTTCTCTCTCTATCTCTCTCCCAGACAGCCTTTGTTAACGTTCCATATATATCTGCAGTTTATTGATCCTGACAAATCTGCAGAGCAAGCGCTGTAGCATATTGAATCTGTTTTAGTATACTTTTTATGTTTTCTCGATTCGCAGGTATTTCGTTACATGCTACATTGGCGAGGGTAGTTTGTCAGGCGGTAGAGATCGGAGCGATGGGTTGAGTCGATTAGTCAAGTCAAAACTTCTACTTCTAAGTAAATGGAACCCTTCAACCCTTGAGTCGAGGAAATCTGTAGGGGCACTTGAAAGTTGTCAACTACTACAGGCGAACCCGCCACCATAGAAAGTTATAACGATATTTAATCATTCATGGGACTTGTCCCATGAATGATCAAATAGAATGATCCCATGAATGATCAAAGACAGTCCACCGTCTAGCTACTTCAACATGCCTATACGAGTCCAACGCTTTACCGCGAGGCACTGGGAAGTGAACCCAGCGGGCAGACCTCACGCCCCTACTGCCAGATTTGGCCGGATTTCTCCGTCCCCGGGTTTTGGTCATGGATTCCAGGTCGCTTGCGCGGCCTCTACCTGACGTAAGCAGTTATTCAGCATGAATATTTTGCGTACCGAGGAACTCTTTGCCCGCCATGCTCACCCGGTATCGGGTGGCCAACCGATCGACTCAAGGGTTGAAGACGCCAGGTAGACAACTACCCTCCGAATCTTTGAATTAATATAGGTTTTAGTGTCTAAAATCTTGAATTAATATAGGTTTTTGTGTTCGGACATTCACCGTAACACTGTTTTCATGTGATCCCGTGTGTCCCGCTGAAGTTCTTGGGAACCTATTGAACCTCAAATAAAACGCTGATTTATAATGTACGTGTAAAATAAATATATAATGTAGCTAGGTATATAGTAATTACATACTATATGGCATAATGAATGTAAATAAGTAAGGGAAGTGGCTCTTTTGTTCAATTTTGCACCGCGGCCCATATTAAAAGAATAAGAGCTATGATTTTAAAATCGTTTGAAATTATATTGTTATTGTATACCGTATAAAATATTTAGAGCGCCATCTACAGTACGACGCCATACTGTTATAACGCGAAAGTCGCCAAATTGAACATTCTAACAGAAGATTAATCAATTTATGGAAATATGAATGCTTTCTAAACTTGCCGCTTTGTAGTTTAATTGTAGTACGAAGTTGAGCATCCTAATGCACTATACATATGTACTATACAGTCGGCGCTTATGTACTATACAGTCGGTACATCAACATACGGTATAATCAATTGTGTTGCCTACCTCTTTTGCGCATTTTCCTCATGTGATTTTAAATACCTTCGCACCGATTCGTTAGGGCTTTCGATGGTTTCCCGTCCGGGGACAAACAGATAAAACAAGCAAATGTATTAAAAAAATAAAAAACACGACTGCCGTTACGAAAGTGATATATTTGTGGTTTATGCATTTATTCACCCTTCAAGCCCCGCGACTTCGATATCGAAGTCAACTGAACGCGTCCAGAAAAAGTGATTTGATTAGGTTTTTCGTGTCATTCCGTATGCAGTTGTATTTTATTTAAATGCACGATGATACAAATATTGTTATAATACACGATGATACTTAACCTTTCATTTGACACTAAACACAATAGGATTTATGTTAATTTTGTTGACTTTTGGACATTTGGACATTTAGACAACTACTTTGATATTTGAACAGTTATGGTACGCTATGACACTCGGGATTGCATAACTATTCTAACAATACCACACACGTCTAAATCGGTGTAAGCATTTATAAGTTATGGAGAAATAAATAAAAAGGGAAACCATTAACACATTACTAGGTACACATTTTCCTGTTTGGTAGTCGTGTAAAAATTAAACAACGAATAGTTATTGAAGTCGTTTCGTGATTTGTGCAACTGCCCAACGCTAGCAGCAGCACAAACGTCAAACAGTCTGTCAGTTTTCCACATGCTAGCTGTCATACCGGTCGTACGTGTTGACAGTCGTGAAAATCGGCGAAAATGCCGATGTTTTCATTTATCGCATGTGTCGCGGCTTGAATATCCGTTTTTGTAGTTGAGCAGTGGTTAGAAATAGACGAAAATGAACGCCCTGCCCACTAGTCCGAACGTCCACACGCCAGACTCGCACGCTCGCTCGAGGCCAAAACCGAAAGCCATAGGATTTTTCAGCATCGACGGAAATAGGACATACAGAGAGGATTTATCTCAGCTTAAATATTTGAGAGTCGCCCCGAAACCTCTTCGTTTCGATCTGAACCACAACGTCGACAAGTCCATTCGACGGGACGAGGACAACGATGAGAAAATCAACAATTTGTTGACGTTTCTGCTGCGGCACCAGCACAGGATTTTCATCAACGAGGAGACGACGCTGGAGACAGCGACGATCTTCTGCAACCGGGGGCTTCTCTCGAAGGTGTCGGCGACGCCTTACGATCGCTACAAAGAGTGGGCGGTCATCGCTACCCTCTTCAGAGGCTCCATTTTTCTCTGCGCCGTGGAGACCGATGATGATAAGGATCATAAGAGCAGGCGGTCGGAACTGGAACTGAAGTCGATGGCATGGGGGCGCACGTTCGAGTACTTCATGCTCGGGAGTAAGTCTTTTTCCTTCTTAATAATACAACTGCATTGCGAATTGTATCTTTCTTTTGTCTTTTAATCGTGTCTTGTTTTCTATGAGGATGATCAGTAGTGTGCACTGCATAAAGCGACTGACAAAAATGCTCATGAAAAAGCTTGTTTAGAGAGGGGGGGTTGTTTTTGACAGCAGATAAGTCTTTATCTATACCGGCATCCTTGAAGGTACGTTTACATCTACCGGCACAGTGCGTGCCAGACAAATACCGTGGCAGACAAAATAATATGCTTCTATACAGTGGGTATTGACGTATTTATATCTATCGTAGCATATCCGCGCAGACGCCGACAGACAAGGCCAGTATTCGCGGAAAGAATATTTTGTCTGCGCGGGTCATGTATGTACGAGTCTGTGGACACCTGCCGGGCAGTGTGAATAGAGTAACAGAACCGTGCAGACATCTTTTGTTTTCTTCTGTGTGAGCGCAGGTGCGTCCGACGCCGACGACGGTGTCTGTCGATGTCTGATACAGCACACTTCTGGCACGGTAGATATAAATAAGCGGTGTCTGCTACTGTACTTGTCTGAAATACACTGTGTCGGTAGATATAAACGGACCTTGAAGTGGGTGAATTAGTACAGCAAAAAAGCAACTTTTGATAAATGTTTATTAGCGATATTTTATCTACTGCTAGATGGCGCCGCGCGCTCAACGCTTCTTAAACTTTTTTTTATTAGATAACATTTACAAATTTTAAAAAAAAACTTTTTTTTAAATTAAAAAAAATAATAATTTGCTTTTACTGATTCACCCTCTTTAAGAATGCCGGTAACTAAAAACTCACCGTATATATTTCCTATCTTTTGAATGGTTCTTCTCCATTTGCATTAGTGAAAGTCGTAATACATAGTCTTTGTTGAGTAAGTTGATTATTTTATTTGCGTAATATCTTTGTCCGCGGTGGTATTACACCTGTGGCACTGAGCATTTAGTTGCGAACTCATGGGCGTAGAAAGGGTGACAGTGGGGGGGATACGAGCGAATGACGTGTGTAGCCTCGGTTAGCAACTGCATACAATCGTTTCTTATTGCTGCATACCGCCACACTTGCGAGTATGCTTAAAACTAGTATGCTCTTCAACTGTATACATTTGCTTATTTGGGGACGTCGACTATAACGGGTGAACCCCAGGAAGTTTTAACGATAATGATTATTCTGTCCCTCGTGGGGTGAGTGTAAAAGACTTTAGGACGATACAAATCTACCATCCAGAAAAGCCACAAACCCGCCAGAGTCCAACGCCTTTCGGCAAGGCACTAGGACGGTAACCCAGTGGGCCACCTCGTCCTCTGGCTACCAGTTTTGGTAGGATATATCCGTCTGGAATTAACCTTCAGGATACCTACGTCCTCCCAACTGGTTACGGGACCGAAGTCACTTGCGCAGCTTTTCCCTGTTGTATTACACTGGTAATTCAATATGAATTATCGTGGACCTGGGCGTCCTTTGCCCGTCATACCACTCGGGATCAGGTAACCGATAGATTGTTTCAAGAGTGGTATGACAACAGGTCAACATCCACCTCCGCTGCTTAGGACACAGTATATTTCCATGACCTCCACACTCCTTGAGTAATTAGTCAGAGGGCACAACCGATTGGCTGACACCGCATGGTGCGCAAACTGTCCAGAAGCGCCAGAGGGTCGTCCTCCTGGGGAATCCGATCCACAAACCGTGAGGCCTATGACGCGAGAGTCCTTCCCGGGGTCACAGTATACCAGACAGTAGCTTCTCTTAGAACAAACTTTAAAAAAAAAGCAAGTGACGTCAGGAATCTTAAGGGCTACCACAAATCGTAATATGATTACTCGTCTTTTTCTTAAAGCATCGTCCAGGTCACATTTACGGTGCCCCGGCGACGCAGATGTTATTATGCTACCGATTTGTTCTGAGATTACCATATGGCGTAGACTTATAAAGTAATAGTAAGAGGGAACACAAACTGCGCCCACAGCGCAATACAGCCCACAGTGCCGTAACTATGGGCCTAAGGACGCCACATGAATTACCCCTCACCCCACTTCCGTTGCACCCTCTTCCCGCATTGCCTTGTAGCTCTTGAGTGAACTTCTGGGTGTTATACTGTGCCGGGGTAGTTTCTCGCTCGAGGAGGCTACTGAATAGGAGCTGAATCGTAAGTTGGGACAACCCAAAAACACGGTGGATCTTATGGCCCAAGCTGCACAAAACCATTTGCTACCACACATTTGCTTATGTTAGGCATACTTTTTTAAGTGTGTGTGAATAAGTGTGCTTAAAGCTGACAATTGAACACTTGTGCTAGTTAAACGCAGGCCCACATCCAAATGCTAGTTCCATCATTTCCATCCGCACAAAACTCAACATAATATTCCAAATGTTTGCAACACAATTGTTTAATCTATCGGAAGCCAGCCTTCATGCTTAAAAATGGAGACACCTTTTTAGTCGATTTTGTATATAAATACTAACAATATAGTTTTTTGATGAATTCTGTCTTGTTACCTATTAATTAATGTTGTTAGTCATGTCTTCTTCTTCTTCTTCATCAGCGCGCATTCGCCCACCGTTGGGCATACGCCTCTCCAATCACTCTCCATCCGGATCGGTTGTCCGTTTCCCTCATCCAGACAGGTCCAGCTGTCTCCTTGATGTCATCGGACCATCGGGCCGGTGGTCTGCCCACACTTCTTCTGCCTAGCCGGGGTCTCCACTCCAAAACGCGCTTGCTCCACCGTTCGTCGTGTCGTCGGGCCACATGGCCGGCTCGAACCCATTTCAGCTTGGCCACTCTTTGACCCACGTCGACCACCTTCGTGCGCTGTCTGATGAGCTCGTTTCGGACTCGATTGCGCAACGATATGCCGAGCATAACTCGCTCCATGTTACGCTGCACCACCTTAAGCTCGTGGATCATCCCAGCAGTCAGTGTCTATGTCTCACAAGCATACTTCATAGCCGGTAACACGCACTGATTATACACCTTTGCCTTTGTAGAATTCTGGACTTCAGCACGAAGCTCAGCTTCCCGAATATTATATAATCATATAATATATATGTTAGTCATGTATATTATATATTTATATAATAAATATGGAGACGGTCAAAATGGCTATGCGCGGATCGAAGACCATTGGCCTTTTTGGCGCCCCAGCGGTTAAGAATTTATTTGCGAAAAAAACATAAAATAAAATGTAGTTGTACAAATAAAAGACAAACCCTTGGAACAAGTAATTGATTGTTAGTAGAGATGCTAGTCAAAGATGACAACGGCTATACAAATCATTTACGCATGCTTCTGCAAGATTTTGAAATGAACAACACTAAAAATGAACGATTTCCAATCGTTGCAAAACCATAAAATTCCTTGCCGAAAGCCAATTTATGGTACTTTTTTAGTAAGCCAATGGTATCTATAATTGTAATATATTCCAAACTTATGAGAAAAGTACAAAAATGAGTCGTTATGAACAGCCGTACAGTGACAATTTTCGAGTCTACATTTCGCCTTGTATAATGGAACATGAAATTGTTGCTATTTTGCTTTTCCACAGAAATAATTTATTGACAAAACCTTTTATTTCATCAGACGATGTCAGCATATTATCATTTTGCCCCTGCAAACAATTTTGCATTTAATTTATTAAGATGATCAAACAAATCCGTCATGAAAACCAAGTTTGTGCGCCAAGTTATGTTGCTGAGGAAGTCCACAAATATAAAAGTATCCTTTCCTGATAAAGAACTCAGAAACCTTGCGGCGCACTGAGCGGATACTCGCAGCAAACCATCGTGCACGCCGGTTGAAAACCACCGGTGTAAGCATCCATATATTAGCTAGATATGCCCTCAGGTAGAAATAAGTTGGCTCCACACCCTTTGCTCATAAAACATGTGACAGAGAGAGAGCAATAAATTAAACAGAATGCGTGAGAATAGCACGCCAATATTCTTCGCGGCAGCTCTCACACCGGAAACGGTCGACTGTCTGCCAGGGGACTGCGACCAAACTACTACTGGCCGGCTTTCAGTAGTGGTTTTGAAGTAGTCATTTTCGAGCGCGAAATCTAGGGGATCATAGTATTATATCGATGTGTGTAAGACATTTTCATATATCAGAAACATGACTCTAATGATTTTAAATTATAATTCTAGAAAACTGCAGTTTTATTGCCTTATGATGCTTTTTGTTGTCAATAGCAGCAGCCACATCTGTTTTAAGGGGGGTAGGAGGGACCTGGTTTTTAATAATTTTTTTAACCTGAAGTTGAAATCTATTCTTGAATCTTTTATATCAGTTTGATTAACATTTGGCAGATAAAAATATTTTTTGTATTAGTAAAAAAAAACTATTTTGAGATATTGAATTGAAAATGTTTCTACTGCTGCAGAAATGACAGTATCTACTTGCGCCTGTAATAGCGAGCGTAATCTGAAAGAAAAAAAAATAAACTAGGGTGTTAATTGTTACTTATGTATTTTGTAGATGAAAAAAAATAACTACAACTTATATTATTATAATTTTTCAATGATTTAAAGAAATAAAATACATTTTTGCTCAAAAAATTTGTGTTTAGTAAAAAAAAATATATGGATGTTTTTTCTTATTTTTTAGTTTATATAGAACAGTATTTAATAATCTTTCTGTATTTAGAACAACTCAATCTGTCAAGTAGTTTTTTTTATCACCGCCGCAAAACTGAAAAATATGGTTTTGAGAATAATGCGTTTAAAGTTTTATTTAAAGAAAAGTAAGAAGTTTTTTTAACTTACAGCGATCTATGTCTGTCAGCTATTCCAGAGGTAAAAGATTCATGAATAAATTTTAACTTTAGGTTGAAGAAAAAAAATAAAACTTTTTTTGTCTTTCTAAATCAGACTCTCCCTTTAAGTAATTTGACAAACTGCACAAGTTCATCGCCTAGGCTTTCTGCCAAATCATCTTGGTAAGCACTGACGATGTTTGGAATTCTTTTCGAGGTCACTGCCGCTGTAATGAGGTTAATTTATGACTTCACTATTATTTTTTTTTATTTTTTGAGTGGAGTTTTTCTAAGATCTTTATGAGTCTTGTAATACTGCAACCATTGCTGATCTATTGTGTTCGCCACCTACTATAGTTCTGCGCTAAGCCTCATAACATTTAAGAACCGCAGCAGGCTTTTGGCGCCAGATTGTTTTACCTCCTCAGGTTGGAGGTAATGACCACCCAAGTGGGTGTATCTTTTGCGCATCAGCGGGCCACACTCGCACATGAGGTGCAGGGGAGTTTCCTCTGCCCCTTGGCAGAACCTGCATTAGCGCTTGGATTGAACCTGCATTAGCGTAAGCCTTAATTAGCGCTTTGGATTTATTCAACCCTGGCGTGTTGTTCCAGTGGTTGACGGATTGTTTTAAACATATTTGTTTGAGCATTAGGTTTGCAAGGCTTTTTGGTACGCCACAGCAAGGTTCAGGGCCGTATAACATTCCCTTTGCTCCCGTCTTAGCAAGTTCATTGGCTTTTTCATTTCCCTCGATGCCTGCATGGCCGGGAACCCATCTTAGAATTACCCTGTTCTTTTCGCCCAAGAAATACAGTAGTGATATGCAGTTTTGCACTAGCTTTGAATTAATGGTAATTGAGGCTAGTGCCATAAGAGCTGCCTTGCTATCCGAGTGGATATAGATACGGTTATGACTTCACTAAGGGACAATGGATAATTTATTACCCACTTGCAAAGTTTGTTTTAATACTTTGCCACATAAGAGGTGTGGCAATTAAATTCCGAGAATTTCTAAATAAAACACGACAAGCCAATCAGATTAGTAACTAAACTTTATTAATGGCATTCACAGTAGGCCCCTCCTAACTCAGAACAACGTTTCCAACATTTCTCCCATGATTGGAAGCTGCCTTGATAGTCCTCTAAAGTAAGGCCTTTTAAGACAACGGTCGCAGCCTCCTGGGCGGCCTCTACGGTGCCATGGTGAGTTCCTTTGAGGTGACTCTTCATTTTAGGGAACAAGAAGAAGTCACTGGGGGTCAAGTTGGGGCTATAGGGTGAATGCGGTAACGTTGGTATACTTTTTTTCGCCAAATATTCCCTCACAACCAAGGAGGAATGAGCCAGCGCGCTGTCATGGTGCAAGAACCAGCCGTCTTGTCGGTCTATTGAGAAAGGTTTGATAAAAATGAATATTAAAATATGAAGTGAGAAAGATATATTATACACACAAAGACAATAGATATTATGTACTGCTCTCGAAGTTCTAGATAGCCCCCAGGTTTACCATCTCAGGAGCACTCCTGGCTAAGTTGCCACAATTTATTCATTCAATAAGTCCGCCATCCATACATACACCTGTTTTAGAATGCGTCATACATTATCAGAATAGCTGCAGCGAGCGAGCTACCTGTGATTTGTTAGTGTCTACTCTTTTCATTCGTTCGTTCGTGCATTTTCTAACTAATAATTTAAGGCGACGGCAATTTTGCGAATATGTTTTCTTCGACGTGAGCAAATGTTTTTCTGCGAAGGCAATTTCACGTAGGCGATTCCGCGTAGCTGCAATAGCCTCTCTCTCTGTAAATAATGCCGGTCTTTGTGCATGCTGCCGGGAATTTGAAATTGGATATGTAGCAGTTTCTTATCGCTCTTTCATTAATATAAGTGTATGTTTGGTTTAGTATTGTCTGGGTGGTTTTTATCTTTATCGTTTCTGCGAACAAGCCAACTCTCGCCCTAACTAATGGTAATTAAAGATACATACTCGACTAGGTTACTTGAAAGTCTTGTATTATACTTATCAAAGTATTATAACTGAGAATGAGAAAAAAATTAATAAAATAAATCTAATAGCTCTAATAAATAAGTTGTATGTATTTTTTAAGAGTTGTATGTATTTTTTATTTGAATGAAAATATAGAAAATATAGAAATCAAAATATAACTAGTAAAAATATTATTGAAGTAATAATAGGAATAATATTAAAATACAATAAAATTAAAATTGCAATGTGAAAAGAGAAAAATAGCCTAGAGGTAATAATAAAAATTAAAAAAAGCCAATAATAAGAAGTAGTAATTAAAATAGTCAGGTCAATTCTAGTCAATAAAAAATACAGAAAAATGTAGTAGAAGTTGTAAAAAGAGCAAACTCACTTCTTTACATGATTAGGAAAGCTTTCTCCTACATAAACTCTGATTTGTTCCTCAAACTCTACAAAACGTACGTCCGCCCTCTCCTCGAATACTCTTACCAGGTGTGGAACCCCTACTTCATAAAAGATATTGAACTGCTGGAGAAAGTGCAAAGGCGGGCAACCAAGATGGTTCCATGCCTAAGGAACAAGCCTTATGAAAACCGCTTGGATGCACTGGGTCTTACTACACTTGAGCAAAGAAGACAAAGAGGGGACCTCATCGAGACGTTTAAGATTCTGAATGGTCATTATGATGTAGCCAACCTTAATACAATGTACACAATGAACACCAACGAGAAACTCCGTGGACATTCCTTAAAACTAAACCGAAACAGTTTTAGTTCCAACCCAAGAAAGTACTTTTTGACTAACCGAGTGGTGGACTCTTGGAACAAACTACCACAAGAAGTGATAAGTGCTATCTCAGTGAATGGTTTCAAAAATCTACTAGACAAACATTTAGTAAAAATGGCAATTAGAAAGTGTAAGGAATAAAATAAAATAAAGACAAACAGTACACTCAACACGTGAAGTACACGCATCAGCTGCAAAAGCTGCTAGTGTATATAAATAAATAATAATAATAATAATGTAATAATAATCCTAGAAGCAACAAATAAAAAGAGAAAATAAGTTGTCAGGAGATACAAGGAGGCGTTTAATAGAGAATGACGGTGATGAGCACCTCAATCTCATGTCTTCCAGATTCCAACAGTAGTGTAATAATATGTTTATTTGCTTTTTTCCATTGCTGGTTGTCTTTAACCCCTCGAGCCGCGAGATTTTGCGAGCGCATGTCTTTGAAAGACTATGTATAATTATAGAAATTTTAGATTTATTATGGCGGCCGACCAAAATATTAATTTCTCCCAAACCGTTGTTGCACTTTAGAATTGTTGCATATTAGAACTTTAGAATACTAACTTTAGAGTCCGATCGGTCTCAACGAGGCGCAACTGTGCTTTTACGTTTTGAGTCGGATCGGTCCCTCTGAGGCTCAAGGGGTTAAATTTAATTGAAATTCATTAAAAATTTTGGATGCTATGTATGAAAAATATCTTTGCGCAAACGTATGTGCAAAGATATTTATAATACATATAATAATTGAAATAAATAATTATTAAAAATAATTAATAATGAAATTAATAATAATTATTATTAATTATTACAAAAATCAATATTCATTTACCTTTTATGGACTAAATCACAAATCTGGTATATGTTTCTTTGAGGTCAATAAGGCACTCATACTTACAATGACTAATCAGTAACTATTGTTTAGAAAGTAATTTTTTTTCCTTTGTTATTTTATTTCTGGAAACATACAGCGCATACAATTGACATACGTGTGCATAAACATAATGTAGAAAAAAAGAAAAACATTACGCCGATAATCGTTTCCTACGAAAGTAACAGATTTCCGCATATTACACTTTTGGATTTCAGCATATTACACTTAAAAAATTAAGTGTAAAATTTATTGTAAAATAAACTAAGTTCATATTAAATATAAAAATTAAAATAGAAAATTAATATAGAAAAATTAATATAGAAAACCGATGGGAGAGGTGGGGAATTGGAAGTGATTAGGAAAAAGGAGTTAGACGATGGTATATGTATATGTATATAGATATAAATAAAGATATAGATAGGTCGTATAGTGGATATATAGATACAGATATTTATTGATGTTTGTAGATATTTATAGATATATAATAAATATTTATAGATATTTATACATATTTATAAATATTTGTGTTGCATGACAAGTATATAACTAAGTACGATAGGTATAAACAAGCTCGTTAGGTGCAATTGATTTTAATAATTCTTTAACGAAGGTCGGTTGGTTGAGGTTGAAAATGTCGATGGTGGAGAAACGAGTTATTAAATGTATAATTAAATTACAAAACCTACAAAAGAATGTTAATTATCAAATTAGATTTTTTTGGCACAGTACAGGTGTAAAAGCTTTATAAGCTATCCATTCGTCAAACTGACGAGTATGCAGTAGGTATCTCAAATGCTAAATTACTTACGGGCTAACTGCGACCACCAGGCGACACAGTCTAGCGGTCATTAAGTTGGCGCGAAACCGCGAGTGTGTAGGTAAAATATTTAGAAAGCGAGAGGAAGATATTTATTAGATGCTCATCGTTTTGATGAAAGTTAGCATTCAAGGGTATAACACATACCTATATACATATTCTGGGTATAACACATACCTATATACATATTCTGGGTATAACACATACCTATATACATATTCTGTTTTTTTTGTGGTAAATTTGACTCTACCAAGCATAGGATTGACATGAAAAAAACAGTAAATATAATTCAAATTCAAATTCAAAATTCTTTATTAATCTATGATGTTACACATATTTTTAAATGCAAAGCCATCCTAACTAGGCCTCGCCTTTACTAAGGTAGACTTCCATTATGTATTGACAAGAAGAATTCTAACTTAAACGCTGAGGTATTCCCGATTTCTGTACAGGCGAGCGAAGCCCAAATTCATACACCGACAGATTCCTGCCCACACCAAGAAATAGCAATGTGTTTAAATTTTAATTATTACAATGGTCCCAATTGCGTTTCTTTGTGTTCTAAAGTTTAAAATTAGTTCATGCGAACGAGACAGAGCAATACGTTAGAGCGGAATATCAAATGAACGATCGGCGAATTTACCGCGCCAAAACTACCTCTCCAACTTATAGCCATCCGAATAAGTTTGATTACATTTTGGGTTGTTTTAGATTCAGCCACTTTATTTCCTGTGGGTAATTTTAATTCAGACAAGTGACAATCGTTTATTTGATATTCCGCTCTAACATATAGCCCTGTCTTGTTCACCTGAATTAATTTCTGATTTTTGTTCACGGAGAAACGCAATTGAGCTTAATACATGCTGAGAAAGTAATGTTGGTTGCTCCAGGAAACTGAGTTTTTCAATTTGTATATACTCGCATATGGGTCTTTTGTCCTAGTGATATTGGACTGTTTATTTTATTTAACACTAGCTGCGCCCCGCGGTTTCACCTGCGTGGTGATGGAAAATTGTGATAATGATGATAGAAAACTATATATCTTTATAAATTATAGCCTATGTGTTATTCTGATATGTAAGCTAAATTATTGTAAAGATTCATCAAAATCCATTCAGTAGTTTTTGCGTGAAAGAGTAACAAACATCCATACATTCTTACAAACTTTCGCGTTTATAATAGTAGTAGGATTCAAACTGCATACTTTTTAGCATTGAGCACTTGTAACTGCATAGCCTTTGTAAACTGGAATGACACCGTTTCAAGGGGATGATGCAATCACTGAGCAAAATGCACATTGCCAGAGGGGGCAAAACAGGAAATAGGGAGATAGGGAGGGTGGGAGGGAGATAGGGTAGGGAGGCTGGCACCTGATAGGGAAGTGCCCTTCCCTTAATAGGACATTATTGATTTTCAGAGTTGTTTACAGCTTCTCCCGCATATGTAATACATTATATATACTTTTTCTACAGGCACTATTATAAGGAAGCTTTTTAATGCACTGACGCCAGTATGAAAAATAACACTTAATTTCGCCAATGAAATAACTCCTTCAGTTCTTTAGTGAAACAAGAATGATAATTAAAAAACTCGACTGCCGATACAAAAATGAAATATATATAGTATTAATAATTATTAGAAACAATTAGTTCGCATGTAATAGCACGTTTTTAAGAGAAAGTTCTTCGTTGAAACGAAATTTAATTTACGCAAGCTCCGTTATGGCCCAATTGATGTGTGTTATCTCTATAAATATCCACCAGTGCTTAAAGACGATTGCGCATTTTGTGAGTCAGTCGATGGGCCTTGTTTAAGGTCCGTGACGGCTTCTGCTGGGCAATTGACTTTTAGCGGGGCTTCAAGTGAGCCGGGCCCATTGACTCGGCTTTCTGAGTGTGGCGTCGCAAGGGATGAGTGCCCTGCGGCAGTTGTCTCGTGACGATCGCGCGCCACTCGTGACGCTTTATATAACCTCGCTTTATATAGAAAATCAGTTGCTCTTGGTTTTTTATTAAATAGGTGTG
The DNA here is from genome assembly GCA_944548615.1 of Micropterix aruncella. Taxonomy (NCBI): domain Eukaryota; kingdom Metazoa; phylum Arthropoda; class Insecta; order Lepidoptera; family Micropterigidae; genus Micropterix; species Micropterix aruncella. The sequence goes on from OX155968.1 coordinate 27,055,191, forward strand.
GTTTATGTATACACCGTGAGTTTTTTCATTAGTGACATCCTTGTAGTCGGTGAATAGGTATGAGCAAAAAAAAAACTTTAATTAAAATATATATATTTAATTTTTTTTTTGTGTGTTTTAACAAATTGTTTGTTAAATAAAAGTTGAGAGCGCACTGCGTCATCTAGCAGTCGGTAAAATTTCGTATTGTTTATTTAATATTGTTAAAATTTTTGTTGTTTGTATAAATTTAATATTGTTTATTTGCGATATTTTACCTACCGCTAGATGGCGCAGTGCGCTAAGCGCTTTTAATACTTTTTTTAGAAAATGAAAATTTTTAAATTTAAAAAAAAAAAGTTTTTTTTTTTCAAAAAAAAATAATATTTAAAGTTGCTTATTTTCTCATACTGAGACATCCACTACAAGGATGTCACTAATAAAAACTCACCCTGCATAGCCATATGTTGTATCTTAATTTATTGACGTTTGACATTTGGACAAATATTTATTTGATATTTTGGACAGTTTAGGTACCCTTCGACGCCCGGGATAACGTAACAATTCTAACAATACCATACACTTGTAAATCGGTTTAAGCGTTTAGAAGTTATGGTGGAATAAAGAAACGGAAAACATACATACATGAATCCTAAAAACATAACACTACTTTGATTGGGCAGTCGCGTAAAATGGCAATATGCATTTAGAACAAGGCTGTCAGATTCGAAAAAAATTGGGCTGGTTAATACTACCCACCGCGTTTTATGGGGTGGGTAAAAGATATATAATATCCCCACCCAGATTACGATAGTGTTGCGATACCGCTATGGGATGGGAATCAAATACCTACCGCGATGGGAATCAAATATCCCAAAAGACCACGAGTACAAATTAAATAAATACCATGACCTCACAAATGCCCTCACCCGGAACGGCTTCCCTGTTCACCTTCACGCGGTGGAAGTAGGCGCTCGTGGCCTGCCAGCTAAATCTTTGTTTCACCTTTTTAAAGATCTTGGTCTCTCCAGGAAAATAATCAACTCCTTTCTAGAAAAAATATCTAAAACCGTGATTTCTGCATCTCAAATTCTATGGCTTCGAAGGGGGAGTGAATGGGTGGTAAGGTGAACGCTCACATGTGGCAAGATAGCTGTCCTAAACCTACCACAGCCGGTTGGTAAGTCCGGAATCCACTGCTCACCCCCCAGAAGTGTAAAAAAAAAAAAAAAATAGTATTATGATGGGCCCGACTCCGGTCGGTGAATTCCATGGCAGCTCCGTTTGTATTTTATTTATACTGTAATCTTTTTTGTATCTTTCGTGAACAACTTTTAACTCGATGACTTTTTTCCGTTCAGCTCTCATTTTAGAATACGGTACGGCCTTGCTTATTGGAGGTAATGTGGACCGAGGGTACTCAGATAATCGAAATCTCGGACAACTTGGACTCTGTCGTAAATCGAGGGGGAAACATATAGTAAAGTTTAAAATAAAAATTAATGATCGAAAAAAAAAAAAACTTTTCAAAGCAGTTTGTTTTCTTCTAAAAAATTTCCACTTTTTACAAAGTAAGTAAAAAATCAGTGTTTAAGAATGTCTGCGTCACATTTTTCTGACTTTTGTACAGCACTGGCAGGCTAGGATATTTGGAACTCGGTTAGTCGGGGTTCGGATAACGCTTAACTGTCCCTCAAAATCTACGTGACTAAGCAAGAATTACTTATGTAATCCTGTCCGTTGCGGAGTTGTGACTGATTCTTTGGTCACCCTCTCCCCTTCCTCATAAACACGCAAGTTGAATATACTTACCAACGGACAAATGTCTAATTTTAGAACATATGTAGTACTACTCAAACGTCAGTACCACTCAAAAACAAAGGCGGTATATTTTGTATGCCCAGATACAGGCTGTTCGGTCTAGTTGGGCATTAATCTAGAATGATTGTATGGGTTGTGTTCATTTCCTTATTTCTTATATAAACAGTTACAAATTATATCTGTACGATCACACTGTTAACTCTCTATTAAGATGTAAGAAATAAATAAATAAAAATATGAGCCACTTTTTGCTGAAACTTTTGGACCACAATATATATTCAAATCTTTCGCAGTTTTTTGCAGGATGAGTGAATTACATTAAAAAATGATTCTTCTTCGAAATAATTGTAGTTGTAATCAGAAATTCAATAATCATTAGATCCGTAGTTTATAGTATATTTCTTAGGATTTTTTAAATATAATTCAATATTGTCCCGAATCGTTGTCTCATTGATTGTAGACATTAGATCATTTTCATCACCTGACATCATGAAACAAAAACTTTAAAAATAATAATCTGGCTCGAATAAAACTAAGGAAGAAAAACCGTTATTTTCCGTAACTAACAACATCACAATCAATGCCTGCTCTGAAGATTGGAGGCTGCTATAACAATTAATAAACCATGCAAGGCCCAATTTAAGGTCATACGAAACAAATATGGCCCCAGTGGCATAATGGTTAGGTCGCCTGATCTTACATTGTAATTCTCCCTTGCGTTAAAATTGATGGAATTGCATTTTAATACAATTCCAAGCCACACGCTAGACACATGTTACACATCTACACACTTCACATATAAACACTACCCAGTAGGGTTGTTTATAAGAGATTGTCATATGATAATAAACCCACCCATTGTAACATTTCACAATAAAGAGTAGAAACAAACATACAAACAAGCTGGACATAATAATAAACAAACACATATAATAAACAAACAAGCAGGCCAGGTTAATATTTTTCGTGTTTCGTAATTTATTATTTCTGCTGTATGCCAACTCCAGAATAATTAAAACTTAGATGTCCAATTGTAAGGGTTGAGCAATATCCACTTCCACTTAGACTGATACTTCACACAAAGTCCACTCAGCTACCATAAAATATTATTGCTGAAATCAGCCACAATTACACTTGTCATCAGTGTTGCCAACTTAAGCGATATGTCGCCATTTTGGGTCCCATCAAACTTGCAGAAGGCAAATTTGCAGACGGCAATCTTGCAGATGGCATTCTTGCAGGTGGCAGTTTTGCAGAAGGCAATCTTGCAGAAGGCAGTTTTGCAAATGTCAAAATGACCTAACCTAACCTAACAGAAAAACTTAAAACATTTTTTTTAATGTTTAGTTTGATGTATAAAAGTCATCCACTACAAGGATGCCGGTAATTAATGTCACTTCGATTTTAGGGAAAGAAAAACCTAACCTAACCTAACCTAACAGAAAAACTTAAAAACTGTACTGAAGGTTGCCGCCTGCAAGGTTGCCGCCTGCAAGGTTGCCTCCTGCAAATCTGCCCTCAACAAATTTGGAGCTGTCAAAAGTGACATTTGTGCAAGTTTGCCGCATGCAAAACTGGCGCCCCCCGACATTTTGGCTACCTCGAATGTGTTACCGGCGACCAAAAAATATCAAAAATCGCCTGTCACCGATTTAGGCTACACCAGATTTTATTTATTTCTAACATAATGGTGCCGAACATTTGGGTAACTTGTAATGTTTTTAAAATAAATAATGTCTCCTTTATTAACCTTAAGTTGGTATGGTTTAGTTAAATATTATGTAATTGTTAGGTATGTAATTAATTTTTCAAACTTTCGTAGTTAGGAAAGTAGTTAAGAAAATCAGGTTTTTTCATAATGTACCTAGTTATAATAGATAAATGGTCATATTACATTGTATATTTATGTTTGGTTCGGGATATAATGTCCATAAATACAGAAGTTTTTTACAAAATGGTAATCTTGGTACCTATCTAGGAATTTTTATTATATTTTCTCATACAATCTTATTCCATCCAATGTTTGTTTTTTTTATATACCTACTAAGCTTGCTTTTTTTTAAGTATCTGTAATTGTCTAGAATGACTTCAATTCTTTTATTTAAATGTATTTCTTGCAATTATTTTCATTGGCAAAAAACGTTTTTTTTTCAAATCGGCTACTTTAGGTTATCTCTTCTGCTGACATCAGCAACTATTTAGGTCTGGCACTTGGCAACACTGCTTGTCATAGGTCTGTCAGTACAACCCGGAGCGATGTGGACCTAAAGATGTCACTCTTATGAGGAGATTATGACAGAAACAGTATGGCTCACGATGTTGGCTTTCAATTTCGGAATGATTGGACAAACACTTTTGAATTCCCACTACCATGCAATAGAATACAATGTTGCATGACTGGATATCTAAGATGTTAAAATTTTAATTCAATGCCTTTCAGAATACACTTCCAAACCCTATTAACCCTTCAAGCCCCGGGACTTCGATATCGAAGTCAACTGAACTCGTCCAGGAAAAGTGATTTGATTGGGTTTTTCGTGTCATTCCGTATGCAGTTATATTTTATTTAAATGCACGATGATACAAATATCATTGTGCATTTAAATAAAATACAACTGAATACGGAATGACACGAAAAACCCAATCAAATCACTTTTCCTGGACGCGTTCAGTTGACTTCGATATCGAAGTCGCGGGGCTTGAAGGGTTAACCTCATTTGCTTGAGCTCCTCATAGGAAATATTCATAGTTCATGTCCCCTCTGTAGCAATACCCCTTGCACATTAACCCCTCGAGTCGCGAGGTTAAAACTGCTCCATACCGTTTCAAATTACGAAATCGAGGGTGAAATCGACGGTCTTGAGAAAAACGGCCATAAGTCATAAACCACTATACGGATCATAAAAAGAAGAACTGTAAAATGATCGCATTGAAATTTCCAATATAGAACATTGAAACCTTATCTCGTAAAACAATTAAATATACCAAAAATTCTAACCTCGTGTTCTCAGTGAAATTTTTGTCAAACTTTTTAGATAGTCAAAAAAACGAGAAAAAAGGCACATATGCTACACCAAATCACTAATGCTGATTAACAAATTCCTTTAGAAAGGAAATTACTCACTTTTCTTAGAAAATTCGGACCAGAAAACACCAAAATAACACTTTCCGTGAAAGCCGTGCGCGTGTCGAAAAATGACAGACGTAAAATGGCATTTGCAGGCATCGTATTATATTGAAATTCGGAGAACGCGCTCTGTAATCGATTGTCATTCGAAAATGTATCTTCTTCTATACTCTAACGTACCAAACGAAAGGTATGCATCTCGTTCCGATTTTTTAATCGAATTCTGGCAGTGAGCGCGACATGAAACCCGACAGGGTTGCGATGCAATTTAAGAGTACTACACACGAAACCCTTTGCGGATCGCGATGCAACGGAGGGGTTAATGGGTGTCAGTTACTACAGGCGAACCCGCCACCTCAGGGAGTTATAAAAACATTATGCTATTTTGTCTCCCATGGAGTGAACGTAAAGACTTTGCGGATAGCCTCTAGAAGTCCAACGCTTTACCGCAAGGCACTGGGAATGCAACATAGCGGGCTATCTTCACGCCCTGCACATCAGGCCCAAGCTGCCCAGAACCGTTCGGTCCTACTCCTTGCACACTCTTAGAGGTGTCAACTACAACGGGCAAACCCGTCACCTCAGGATATTGATCGATATTTGATCATTCTGTTTCCGGTGAGGTGAGCGTCGAAGACTTGAGACGAAACAGTCCACTGTCTAGTTACGTTACTCGACCGTTAGAGACCAACGCATTACCGTGAAATATCCAGGTTAATCACGCAGCAGGTCTACACTCGCGCCATTACTTTCAGTTGCAACCAGATTACCCTGGTCTCCTGACTGGTTATGGGTTCGACGTCGCTTGCGCGGTTCTCTCCGCGGTCTATCGAATCTATCGCGGAACTCGGCATCCTTTGCCCGGCTGATAACCCGGTATCGGGTAGCCGATTGCTTGTTTTAAGAGCAGTTGCCGTAAGATTAACAACTACCCCCGCTCTATAGGAAACAAAGCCGTTTCCAGACCCCCCCGGCTATCTGTCAGAATGCACAGTCGATTGGCTGACGCTGCACGGAGCGCAAACCGCCCAGGAGCGCCCGAAGGATGATTCCGAGGGGAACTGGCCCGCAGGCACAGAGTCCTACTCCTGCTTGGAGGCTAACATACATTTTTGTTTCCCTTTCAATTAACTCTATTGATGATAGGAACATAATACACTTTTTTAAAGCTGAGAAAGTACGCCACTACGCTTAAAGAAAGGTTTGTCATTGTATTTTGTTTCAATAGCGACATAAAGAAGATTTTCAATGCTGTATAAAATGTTTATTTTGTTGTGTCGTATAATTACTAGACTCCTTAAAACAAAAATGTCCCTTTCATGCCACCTCTCCCCTACGTACACATTTTGGTTTAACATACCTTAACCGGTCGAAAGCCAACCTTCGCACACAAAAAACTGCGCCGCAACTTTTTGGTCGCTTTTGTAAATAAATACTAACAATATCGTTTTTTCATGAATTTCCTCTTGTTACCTAGTAATTAATCTTATTAGTCATATATCCTACTAATATTATAAATGCGAAAGTTTGTATGTATGTATGGATGTTTGTTACTCTTTCACGCAAAAACTACTGAATGGATTTTGATGAAACTTTACAATAATATAGCTTACACATCAGAATAAGACATAGGCTATAACTTATAAAGATATATGGTTTTCTATCATCATTATCACAATTTTCCATCACCACGCGGGTGAAACCGCTGGGCGCAGCTAGTATTATATATTTATAAAATAAAATACAAACAGAGCTGCCATGGAATTCACCGAACGAAGTCTATCATATATTATTTTTACACTTCTGGGGGGTGAGCGGTGGATTCCGGACTAACGACCGGCTGTGGTAGGTTTAGGACAGCTGTCTTGCCACATGTGAGCGTTCACCTTACCACCCATTCACTCCCCCTTCGAAGCCATAGAATTTGATATGCGGAAATCGTGCCTTTAGATAATTTTTCTAGGAAAGAGTTGATTATTTTCCAGGAGAGACCAAGATCTTTAAAAAGGTGAAACTGAGATTTAGCTGGCAGGCCACGAGCGCCAACTTTCACCGCGTGAAGGTGATCAGTGAAGCCGTTCCGGGAGATAGCATTTGCGAGATCATGATATTTATTTAATTTGTACTCGTAGTCTTTTGGGGTATTTGATTCCCATGAAACAGTTTAATTCTATGATAAGGGCTATCTTCCGAGATAGAGAGTAAAGAGTTATATCTGGACAGAGGCCTGTGCATCTGAGACTGTCAGGGAATTTATACTGCTTGATATATATGGGGGCCGGCCGAAACGGTTATGCGCGGATCTGTCAAACGATGCAAAATGCCATTGTTGATGGGTTAATAAATACTAAATGATAATAGTACATAAAATGTGATTTATGCATATCATGCATATGTACCTTATGCATATAATTTTTGTTTTCAGGAGTGATACTTTTTCTCATATTTGTATCCTGTTTTGTTAAATCTTTCATTACTCTTTAACGATCCTTAACCCTTCAGGCCTCGGCCCCTCAGCTGATTAACAAGTTGATGTCCCAAAAATTTTTAGTAAAAATTAGAAAAAAATTGTCTCATTTCTCGAATGATCACTCCCTCCAAGACAGCGGCGGAATCACCCGGCACTACTCTCACGAGTTAGGTCAACAGGTCCGACCATTTTGGGTACCTCTTCCTTCCTTCCTCATATCGAGACGAGCAAGCCTCAGTCTGAACTCCTACAGACTCGAGCCGTGTCGAGTACAGGATGCTCTAAGAACAATCTATAATCCTTATCCACGCACCCTCGTAACTTCAGGCAGATAGCTATCTCATTCGCGTCAATCCCTGACATATTCGGGAAGCGTTAACAAACTGGCAATATAAATCACTACAATTTTTTTCTGATACAATAAATACCTTCTGATATACAGTAGAGTGTCGATTATCCGAACTAATTGGGGGACAAGGGTGTTCGGAAAACCGATTTATTTGGATAATCGAACTGTATAAAAAACTGTATTAATAAAACCGTATATGGACATAATAATATGTATTATCTATGTAATCTGTTTTAACTTTTTTTATTTATTACAATAGTTAGTAGTAATCCAGTGAACAAAATAGATATGTGTGTATGTAATACATACCTACGTACATGAAGAGGAACGAATTAACGCTTAAAAAGTCCTTAATTTTGGTCTGTCTGCACTTTTTTCAGTACAGATATCTGATACTGGTCGCTTTCAGTTTGAGCTTTAAACCATCGCAGGATAGTATCTCTAGATATGTAAATGCTTCAGAAGGTGTAGGTATTTTTTCATCCTCATTTTCTGATTTGCTAGTCGATGAGGTGCTGGCGGCGTCAGCATTATCAGTCATGTGGTCTACAATAACGCTGTCCTGCATGATTTGGTACCCTGGATCTGCATCATCAACACTCATCCATTCTTGAACGTCTTCTTCATCACATTCATGGCAATCGAGTTCTGTTTTTAACCGAGAGTCTGCGGCCGAGCAGTTCGGTTAAGCGGTCGTTCGGTTGACCGACGTTCGGATAATCGACGCTCTACTGTATATTCAATCGACTTTCAATACGGAGATAACTCGCATTCACAATTGACACCACCTCCTCACATCAAACAACTTGGAGTCTAGTGAGGGGTGGCCCGTCACAACTCTTTCCAAAAGCTTGTCAAATGTGGTTTATATATTTATTTGTGATTCTCCTCGGTGCAGATTCTCCTGAAGACAAAACGCCATCAAAGGATCCCGTCAACGAGAACGAAGAGTTTGCTGTCGTCTACTCTCTGGACATTAAAAATCACCACGTCGTCTACGCCGCCGAGATGGACGGAATTCAGCTGTCGGTGGACACTAAGGATGGTGTGATGCTGTACGACCCTGTGAATGAAAACGGAGGGGACTATGAAGACACTGTGCGGCAGTTTGCCACCAGAAGTTTCATCGAGCTCAAAACCTCCCGTTACCTAGAGGATAACAGACAGGGATATACTTTCAAGTGAGTAGTGAACTTTTCAACGTTAAGGGAACGATTTCTCGGGACATGTTTGATTTCTCTCATTTTTAGGGTTCCGTACCAATGCGAACAAACCCTATTTGTGAGACTCATAACCGTGGCCATTACCATGGTCTCATAACTATGGCCTGCTTCTTAATCAGTTTAAACCCATGCAGTCATCATCAAAAGTCACTCTCTCATTGCCAAATATAGAAATAATCTACCTCCAATCAATTTCAACATTGTCATTGTCCCTTACAGCAGTAATGTAAGAGACCTGGGCTTCCTGATTAAAGAAAACTTATCTTGGAATCCTCAAGTAAGTAAGGTCAGTCGTAAAGTCTTTGCAAGTCTCCATTCTTTTAAATGAGGGCAGAATTTTTCTACCTCTGTATTAAACGCCAAATGGCAGAATCTTTTATTTTACCAGTACAGTGGAACCTCTCATATCTAGCACCTCTCATAACAAGTAATTCGCTGTAATTCCTCATAACAAGTAATACGAACCTCTCATAACGAGAATGGGAAAAATTGTTTCGTTTAACGAATGTTTCGCTTAACGAGTAAGAGTCTGGAACGAACTATGCTCGTTATGAGAGGTTCCACTGTAATTTACTACGGTGATGTGGCGTACCTAGACGGAGCTACTCAAACTGGAAAAGATTCAAAATGCATCTATTCAGTTTGTTTATGGAAAAAACTTTGTTTCTATTAAAAGACTCTCGCTTTTGTTTTTGCAAAAAACGTACATGAAATTATTAATAAGATAAAGACGATTTTACCGCATGGTTTGTAGCGTCCGACGTTTCGGTGATGTTGCAACCGGTTTGGTCTAGGCTAGACTAGGCGGCACAGTATGCCAGCAGATAGTAGCTATTCTTAGAACAAAATTGAAATCAAAGCGAATACATCACAGGTTGTTAGGGATCGCATATGACTGTCAAATGTCCACTACTCGGCCCACGCGGATATGCAAACGTTCGAAAATGTCGCCAACCTTTACCTGCGCGTAATCGAAAGTTTGATCCCTGGCCTATGGAACAAATGAGTACCAATAATGACATTTCAAGATTTAAATCAACATTTATCACCATTATAAATAGGATAGAAAACGAATTTACCGCGTGAAATTTGTAGCACCCGACGTTTCGGTGACGTTGCAGCCGCCGTTGTCCAGTCACCGAAAAGTCAGTCAAAACGTCACCGAAACGTCGGGTGCTACAAATTTCACGCGGTAAATTCGTTTTCTATCCTATTTATAATGTCAAACAACCGCGATAGTCTTTGATTTTATATTTATCACCATCTTGTATAATTTGAATATACCACACTTTCCGCACGCTATATTTAAAACAAATAAATCATGTGTCAAAATAACTTTCTGCTGCAGTGTATAATGTGAATTTATAAATGAAACAAAAAAAACTAGTTTGGGCACCACCACGTTTTTTGAGAGGAAACGTAAAAAACTAAATTTGGGAAAAAAAAACCAAAGAAACAACCAAAAAAAATTACTTAAAAAAAAACTGAAAAAACTCAGGATTGGGTATTTAAAACTTCTTTCTACTAGTCTAACCTAAAGGCAGGTTTCCCCAAATAAACTAAATAAAACGTAGTGCAGAAATACAATATAATGTCCAAAATTACCATTGACAAGGAAAAAATGTGATTTTGGAACTTTAAATCACAACAAAAACCCATGCAATGGGTACTTTCAGAAGGTTCGCCTTAAATCTGGGTGATTCCTACAGGAAAATATGGATTCTGGCTATATTTTCTGAATAATAAATTTCGTATACTGCCTTAGAAATTAGCATACACTTCCAGACCCCAGTAACCTCACCCTTTGGAGCTGTTCAGAGGATAGTTCATGTCCCCTTTGTAGCAGTATCTCTTGCACAGCTAGACATATTATAGCTGGCTGCAAAGTGACCTTAGATCACGGACAGTACACTTACCGCCACGACAAAATCCTTGCTGTTATTCGCGAGGTAATTTGTCTGTCGGTGGCTCGTGCCATCAAGGGTCTGACAGTACCCTCCAATCCCCCAATACAGTTTGTGCGCGATGGCTCTAAAGGCAAAAACATTTTACTACAAAATCACTCAATAATCGAGAAAGCTTCACATTGGATTCGGTCTCTAAGTAGTATAAATTCCCTGAAAGTCTCGGATGCACAGCCCTGCGTCCAGATATAACTCTTTACTCTCTATCTCGGAAAATAGCCCTTATTGTAGAATTAATTGTTCAATGGGAATCAAATATCCCATGGGAATCAAATATCCCAAAAGACCATGAGCACAAACTGAATAAATATTTATTTTATATATAAATAGATAAGTATTTTATTTATTATTTTAGGGGTATCATATTCTACCGAAGGTTGGCAATCATTAAGGCGACTTGTACCCTCGACACAGCTGCTCTCAAGGATCGGGCGCTGGCCTCAAACCATTGGCGCAAATTTTTAAGCCAAGATGTTCTTCCCGGTTTCCTCCTGCCTTGTTTCTTCCCATGGACGATCAGTTATAATGGCAGTTGTGCTCAAGATACTCCTTCTTTTAATGCTTTTTAAAACCTCCAATGATTTACCTGCGCGTTGCAAAACTATTTTATTTTGCACATTGTCTCCTGGAAAACCTTAACGTCCTCCTGTAGATTCACATTTCGAACGCTTCCACCTTCTTGCACATGGCATCTGTAAGTGTCCATGCTTCTACACCGTGCAGTAAAATGGAGAAAATGTAACAGCGTACCAGGCGAACACGAAGTTGCATTTTAAGCCTTCTATCGCATAGAAGTTTCTTTATTTTTGTGAAGGCGGCTTGAGCTTGTTCTTTTCGACACCTTGAAGAATCCAATTATTTTATTTAATCAATGCTAATACACATTAATCCTATCAGTTTAACCAGTAGACATTTCTAGTAAGCAATAGGCAGGCCCACCTGTTTGTATATTTTGGCATACAATAAAGTTTTTCTGCAACAACAACAATTATGCATGACAAAATATAATAACTAGCACCTGACCGGTCGTTTTCATCAATATCTCTGTTACAGAAGATATAAGCTGTTGAGATGGTGGCTGCAATCTTACTACGGGGGAGTGGATTCCCTCGTCTGCGGCTTTCGAGACGACGAAGGAATCGTCAGCCAAATCCGGACATACGAAATCGGCGACGTCTACCGGGATCCTGCAATAAAGGTACAATCGACTATATAGTTGCCTCTTTTTTTTAAAGCCCAGTGACAGGCAAAGGGCACCTCCCGGTAGCACACGGCCCGGTGGCATAGCGGTTAGATCACCTGATCTTACACTGCAAGATTCTGGGTTTGATTCCTGGTTGGATCGATATTTTCCGTTTGGATAAAATTAATGGACTGCATTTCAATTCTATCTATCGAATGCAATGACAAGACACACACTTACACACATGTTACGAACACACATACAGATAAACACTTCCCACAGGGTTGGTTGTAAGAAGAGATCTTATCTCCTTATCAATATTTCGTCTGATCTTACATTGTAAGGTTCTGGGTTCGACTCTTGGCTGGGTCACCATTTTCCGTAGGGATAAAATTAACAAAATTGCATTTCAAGTTGATCGAATGCAATAACATGACTCACACATACACATTTGTCACATGCATGCACACTTATAAACACTTCACAGTAGCGTTTCTTGTAGGAGATTGTCAAATAATAATAAACCCGCCCATTGTGAAATTCCATAAAAGAAGAATAGAAACAAACTGTGCCTTCCTGCTGCCTAGCTGCACTGGGTAGCTGACTGAGACATTGCCAGTCACTATTTTTGATTTGTCATTGTCAAATGTTTCATATATTAATTCTCTTAGTGTATAGGTCGCCAACGTTAACAAAGCTTGCAATGGAGCGATGCGGCGGCGGCTTGTTCTCGTATATATGTTTGTTTCTTTCAAGCACCTATACACATAAGAGGTATTTAGGTACTAGAAAAGGAATGTGTAGTTTATATTAATATTCAGGACGTAACATATTTTATTGATTTAACAATTGTTTATTTCCAAAATTAAAGCAAAACTAGGAAAAAGTATTAAAATTCTTTATTTACAACTTGTGATGAAAAGGCCCATGTGTACTAATAGTTTATAATAAATAAACAATAAATACAAACGGAGCTGCCATGGAATTCACCGACCGGAGTCGGGCCCATCATAATACTATTTTTTTTTACACTTCTGGGGGGTGAGCAGTGGATTCCGGACTTACGAACCGGCTGTGGTAGGTTTAGGACAGCTGTCTTGCCACATGTGAGCGTTCACCTTGCCACCCATTCACTCCCCCTTCGAAGCCATAGAATTTGAGATGTGCAAATCGCAGTTTTAGATAATTTTTCTAAGAAAGAGTTGATTATTTTTCTGGAAAGGCCAAGATCTTTAAAGAGGTGAAATAGAGATTTAGCTGGCAGGCCACGAGCGCCAACTTCCACCGCGTGAAGGTGAACAGTGAAGCCGTTCCGGGTTACGGCATTTGCAAGATCATGGTATTTATTTAATTTGTACTCGTGGTCTTTTGGGATATTTGATTCCCATGGAACAGTTAATTCTACGATAAGAGCCACCTTCCGAGATAGAGAGTAAAGAGTTATATCTGGACGGAGGGCTGTGCATCCGAGACTTTCAGGGAATTTATACTGCTTAGAGACCGAATCAACCTCCAGAATCCAATCTGTAGCTTTCTCGATTATTGAGAAAGGTTTTGTAGTTAAATGTTTTTTGCCTTTAGAGCCATCCCACACAAACTGTATTGGGGGTTTGGAGGATACTGTCAAACCCTTGTTGGCACGAGCCACTGAGAGACTAATTACCTCGCGAATAACAGCGAGAACTTTGTCATGGCGGTAAGTGTACCGTCCTTGATCTAAGGCCACCTTGCAGCCAGCTAGAATGTGCCTAGCTGTGCAAGGGGTATTGCTACAGAGGGGACAAGAACTATCCTCGGCAAAGCTCCAACGAGCGAGGTTACTGGGGTCTGGAAGTGTATGCTGAAAGGCATTCAAATAAAATTTCAGCATCTCTGGCGTCCAGTCATAGAGCATTACCTTCCAGTGCATTGGAGGCGGAATGCAAAAGTCACCAATTGTTGTCCAATCATTCATAGTAGTACTTGGATTATAACGTAACAAAAAAATAAATTGTCTATAATAAGCTACCAAGTCTGTATTGGAGCAGGTGGTAAACCTAATTATTGGCTTAACCCTTGGAGTAAATGGGTATTTTCATGGATGCATCTGTCTCTTTTGCAGGATTTTCGGCGACATCGACCTTAAAGTACTATAACTACGAAACTACTACACCAATCATAAAAAGAACAACTGCACAATGATTGCATTGAAATTTCGAATATAGAATATTGAAATATCATTTTGTAAAACAATTAGATAATTATTAATAAATATGAGAACGTCAAAGAAGTGAAAAAAACGCGGAACCAGATCTGGTCGTATCATACTCAACGGATAATTGTTTCAGAACCAGATTTGGTCGTATCATACTCAACGGGTTAAGCAAAATAATTTTTAAGAACTGAATAAATAAACTTGAATTGAATTGAAATTAGCAATCAGAACTGTATTATCAACATACTATATGCTGTTTATTAACCGCTAGAGCCCCAATTGGCCGATATCGGCCATAACACGATTCAGCGCCCCGTTTTAATTTTTTTTTTTTTTTTTTTTTTATTTTATTATGTTAATGTTTTATTTTAATTATGGGTACAGTGGTTTGGCTCTAATTAATGTTTTGGTGAGACAGTGTCATAATTAGAATAGAATAGAATAACTTTATTGTGCTATAAAAACATAACTTAATGAATATTACGCTGGTTTTATAAAAAAGACAATTTATGCACAAATGGCGGACTTATCGCTATAGCGATATCTTACAGTCAACTATTACTTTACAAAAAAATTTAACCATTTTTTTACAAAAATCAATCAGCTGAGGGGCCGAGGCCTGAAGGGTTAAAGCTTCAATGATCTCTAGAGCAGTATTAAAAATGAGATAATTTAATTACAGTATTGAAATAATTTAATTATGGTTCACTGGGGAACATTCCTGCAAACAAGGGCAGTTTGTCCCAGCATTAGTCATTCAGCTGAAGCCATTGTAACAGATGGCGTTGTGCAGCTGTATCAATTGTGATAACCAGAGATAATTGGATTGTTAACCCTTCAGGCCCTGCGACTTCGATATCGCAGTCAACCTGAGGGTTAACCGCGAGTCGCGGGGCCTGAAGGGTTAACATTAAATATTACAGAGAGGAGAATGAATCACTGAAGACAGGCAAATATTTTTAAATAGTATAAGTTATTATCATCCTACTGATGGTTTGTTTGTTTCTACTCTTTATTGTGTAGTTTTACAATAGGCGGGTTAATTATCATATGACAATCTCTTACAACCAACCCTACTGTAAAGTGTTTATCTGTATGTGCGTGTTTTGTTATTGCATTCGATAAACAGAATTAAAATGCAATTCCATTAATTTTATCTCAATGGAAAATAGCGACCCAACCGAGAATCAAATTCGGAATCTTACAAAGTAAGATTCCAAGATTATTTGTGTTATAAATAAAATAAATAAAATACAAACGGAACTGCCATGGAATTCACCGACCAAAAATCGGGCCCATCATATATAATTATTACACTTCTGGGAGGTGAACGGTGGATTCCGGACTAACGACCGGCTGTGGTAGGTTTAGGACAGCTGTCTTGCCACATGTGAGCGTTCACCTCACCACCCATTCACTCCCCCTTTGAAGCCATAGAATTTGAGTTGCAGAAATCATGGTTTTAGATAATTTTTCTAGAAAGGAGTTGATTATTTTCCTGGAGAGACCAAGATCTTTAAAAAGGTGAAACAAAGATTTAGCTGGCAGGCCATGAGCGCCTACTTCCACCGCGTGAAGGTGAACAGTGAAGCCGTACCGGGTGACGACATTTGTGAGATCATGATATTTATTTAATTTGTACTCGTGGTCTTTTGGGATATTTGATTCCCATGTAACAGTTAATTCTACGATAAGGACCATCTTCCGAGATAGAGAGTAAAGAATTATATCTGGACGCAGGGCTGTGCATCCGAGACTTTCAGGGAATTTATACTGCTTAGAGACCGAATCGACCTCCATAATCCAATCTGAAGCTTTCTTGTAGTTTTACTTACTATTCCGTGTTATATTTGGCTTTCTATAACCTAAGATAATACAAAAATATGCTTTGAAATATTTCATTTTTATCATTTTTCCGGTCCATTTATCTGGCAGAGTTGCAATTTTATGCAGATGTTCAATGTGCAGAAGAATAATAGAGTAGTCAAGGATTATGACAAAAAAGGATTCGAAGCAGGATCGATCAGGACAAAGGAGGGATTTAGTTCTTTTTGATCGGTTCCATACAAAAAGTTGAAAAATATTTTTGCTGCCCAAAGTATAAAAATTAGGAGAAAAACACAAAAAGCAACTATTGTTAATGTTAATAAAGTCTATCCATCGGCACAAAAAAAAACAGCAAATAATTAATACTTTAAAAAAAAACACTAAAAACACGCTTTTATAAATGCACGTAAAAACCACATCATCAGACCTTGAAACCTAATCGTGGTCAAAGTTCATTCCAAGACTTTTCTAACAAGTCCAAATACAGCTATGATACGATGTTCCATCATGAAGTTCCAGTTCATATCTTCCGACTCCATCATCAGATCAGTTCGTCAGTACCATATTATTGTATTGTCATCAGAACTACATACAGCTGCCAATTTTCATGACGCTACGATCCTTGGAAGATGGTTAAATTAGTTACCTTAGATTCCATTACATAGTTACATACAGGTCGACCTAATAAAAGCGTGTTTAAAAAGAAAGTTGGTTTCTAAGTCCCTCAAATTAGTTTCGATCCACTGTGTGACGTAATACCGCAAGGATTTGCAGGAATCCGGACTGGGGATCGTGGCTCATGCGAAACATATACGACTCATGCGAAACATATGCGACTTTGCTGTCACTTTTCAATATAGTAGGTGGGAAAGGCAGAATGAATTGCAAATTTTGTTTTGTCCATTTATTTTATTTTATTTTATAGCAAACTGACAGATAGTAAATATATGATACAAATTTACTATCCTATGAATAGTTTGCAATGCTTGCATTACAAATTAACATAGAAATAACATGAACACGTTGATAGTAAAAAAAAATAATAAAGCCAATAATAATATAAGGGTAAGAAAAGTAATAATTAAATAAGTTGTTAATAAGGTTATTTGGATAGAGCAAAATAGAAGTATGAGTAATTGGATAATAATATTTATTATATATAATATGATATAATACAATAGTATGTTATAATTTAATAATCATATAATACAGTACATTAGGATGGCAGTTAGTGAAATCTTAAGAAGTAGGAGATAGGTTAGATATAATGGAATCTTTTATTATATTAATGGAATCATAAAATACATCTAATCCTTTACACGATTTATCAACAGATATGAGAGAGAATATATAAAAAGTGGTCTAAAGTTACCCGATTTGACTGTATGTAATGGTCCAACTGCACTGGGAGCTTATGGCCCATTATGACCCATGTGTTAGAGTCGGTCCAACTCATGGGTCAGCACCAGCCAATTTCGGGCCAGTTCCCCTGGGAATTGATCTTCGGGTGCTCCTGGATTTTTTCGCACTGTGCGGCATTAGCCAATCAACTGTGCATTCGGATTGATAACCGGAAGAGTCTGGGAACGGCTTTGTTCCTATAGAGCGGGGTGGCTGTTTACGTAATGCCAGCCGCTCTTAAAGCGAGCAGTCGGCTACCCGATTCGGCGTGTTTAGGCGGGCAAAGGATACCGTAGTCCGCGATGATTCGAACCGAATCGACGCTTCATTTTGAATAGGTTTTCTTTTTTAAACTAGTATTTGTTCAATATGTTTGCCCTAAAACAAGTGTATACTTAGTTGGGCGACATGGGACCGATCTTCACTATAAGTGTGACACAACTTGCTGTGGGTTTTATTTTAAACTAGATATTAAGTATTATTTGTTACGCTTGTTGCATATTATGTACATTACCATAAATAAAATAAAAATTAGGTAGGGAAGCACGCAAGCGATCTCACCCATAACCAGTCGGGGCGATGAAAAATCCGACCGCAACCGGTAGCCAGGGGGCGAGGTGGCCCGCTGAGTTACCTTCCTAGTACCTCGCCTTAAAGCTTGGATTCTGGCGGGCATGATGGCAGAGCTAGATAGTTATTATTATTATTATATTATACACTAGCAGCTTAAGGCTGATGCATGTATATCACATGCACTTGTTTTTAAACTTGTGACTGTTTTGCACTAAGAAAAATGTCCAGTTTGTTTTTAAAGCTATTGACAGAGATCTGATCACTTCCTCTGGCAACGCATTCCAAGCATCCACTACATGATTTGTCAAAAAATATTTCCTGGGGTTCGATGCTGCAATTGTCTTATTTAGCTTCAACGAGTGTCCACTCAGTTGCTTATTGGTGTTCAGGGTATACATGCTCTTGAGGTTGGGCACACTGTAATAACTGTGATGCATTTTGTAGCTCTCTATTAGGTCTCCTCGCTGCCTACGTTCCTCTAATGATGAGAGGCGAAGTTCTTTCAGTCGTACTTCGTATGGTTTGTTCCTCAGCGATAGCACCAACTTTGTTGCTCTTCTCTGAACTCTTTCCAGGTGCTCTATATCCTTCCGAAAGTAAGAATTCCATACCTGGTAGGAGTATTCGAGGAGCGGGCGAATGTAGGTTTTATAGAGCTTGAGGAAAAGTTCACTGGTGATAGTGGAAAAAGCTTTTCTTATTAAATATAGTAGATTGTCTACAGCTATATGTAATCAGTGGCTGAGGTGCAGGGACCGGCGTTTGTAGAATGCGTGTTCTTTCGTTAGCGTACATACCTATACCTATTACTGTCGAGTAGCACCGGGCGAGTGATGTCACAGCACTAATGTCTGCGGTGGGGAGACCGAACGCCGGTCCCCGCACCTCAACGACCGCTTACATTTAGCTCAGTCCCCAACTGTACGTCTAAGTCTCTACGTTCATCCCGCGGCCGAAAGAACAATCGCATATTGTTATACCGGCCTGGGTCGACGAGTTCGCCAATATATGTATCTTTATCAGATTTATTTTCTTCGTTTTAGAACATGTGGAGGAGCGAGACGTGCTTCGGGTTCTGCGGCAACTTCCTCACATTTATGAAACGGCAGCTGGAGCATAAAATGATGGAGGTCGTGCCGGGGTACACCAAAGACCGGCCCGTGAGGGAACTGCCGATGATCTCTCTATACTTTCATAACTATAAACGGGACGGAGTCTGCGTCACCGATAACTTCGACTTCGACTCTGAACAATTTCTGCACGAATGGTTCACGGACGAGTACAGGAAACCGTCGCAGGTTTCGCCGGAGACGCGGCCTCGGCCGTCGACGTCGGCGCGGGCCTCGCCGCCCGTCGCCACTTCGCCCGCCCGGGATCGGACGCACGTTCACATCCAGCACTGGATCCAGATGCAGAATCGGAAGCGGGCTTCGTCGCAGGAGTCCCCGCATCGAGAGAAGAGGCCGAAGCTGCAGTCGGTTTCCACGCAGACTCCGCCCGAGAGCCCGGTCTGCCCCCCGCCCGTCCCCGTAGAGAAAACGAACCGATGGACCCAGACGGCGGCCCCGCCCAAGTCGCCGCCGCTGGAACTAGTGAAGAGCTGGATTCACGACCAGATGAGCGAGATGCAGAAGCAGGCGCCGTCGCCGCCGCTGCCGCGAGACCCGCGCCTGCGGCCGCCGCCGCCGGCTCCGGCCTGGCTCCACGGCCAGCCCCCCACCCCCCCCTTCCAGGACTGGTCCCACATCCCGGTGCCGCCGGTGCCCTTCTGGGTGCCGCCGCCGCCCCAGCTGCCGCCCTTCGTCTCCGTCCAGGTGCAGAACCCGCTCCAAATTCAGGCCCAAACTTGGATCCGGGAACCGCCGCCCCCGCCGCCCCCGCCGCCGATCCAACCCCAGCATCGAACGTTGATTCCCATACAGAGACACTCCAACAATCAAACGCAGACTGTACCGCAGGCGTTTCAAAACCTAATAAACACGTATACCCAAACGGAAGACGGGTATAGCTTCACTCAGTAAGCGAAGCGGAAACGTTAATCACGCCCACCGATGTATAGTCATACAGGGGGAGTTTTTAATTAGTGACATCCTTGAAGTGGGTGAATCAAAATGGGCAAAGCAGCCACGTTTAATCAAAAGTTTTGAAAAAAAAACAAAAAAAAAAATTTTTTTTGGTAAATTTTCAATTACCTGATGGATAAATAAAAGTTTGACAAGCGTTGAGTGCGCTGTGCCATCTAGCAATAGGTAAAGTATCGCAAATAACCAATATTCGCAATATTTTACCACTAGATGGCGCACTGCGCGTCACTCTTTTAATACTAATTTTCAAAACATTAAACTTCCAAAATAATTTTTTTTACAGTTTTTCCCAAAATTTTTCTGTCAAAAGTTGATTATTTCCTCATATTGATTCACACACTCACTTCATGGATGTCACTAATTAAAACTCACCTGTATAGACCTGGCATTCTATACGACTTGTAGACAAAAATGAGATCGATTGAAGGTATTAGATTGATTGCTCATTGCCGTAGTACGTTTTGGTAACCCTTCTGCGCCGGTGAAATAAAAATGGCACTGTCAGCGAAAGAAAAAGCAATTTATTTACCTATCTATAATAACATTAATAATTAATGTTTTTTATAAAGGACTCATTGATTAACAAAACCTATTATTTAACCAATGAAAACAATAATAACATTCATTTATTAGTGCAATCTATCGCATTTTTATGTATGCTGATTACATAACAGAACTATGTAATACAGAGAGATTCGAACGCCATCTATTAGTCTATTTGAACTTCACCGCTGGAATGCTAATACCACCGATCGGTGGTTTTTCCGTTGCGACAACTGACAGGTGGTCGATCTCCGTATTTATGTAATTATGTAATTATATGTGAAAAAAGTTGCTTTCATTGAATAAGCCACCATTATACATTAGTATGCGTGCACTAACACCTACAAAGAAATTTTCGAGGGTTGAAAACATGCTGTCGTAAGTTTCATTCCCATAGCCAGCTTTCTAAGCTTAAAAGCTCGTAAATGTAAATAATAAGAGCTAGAAATTAAAATTCGTTTGTTACTATTTTATTATTTTATTTTGAGATAGGATATCCTAACGGCATATTTGGAACGCCATCTATTGGGCTACTGAACATAGTTCCAAACATTCAATTATCTTCTATTTTGAGAAGATTAATCAATGTTTGGAACTATGACTGCCATCTATACATTGTGTTTTGTAGTAAAATCCTAGCTACCAAAACGTAGTAAGGCATTGAGCATTCTTGTAAGCCTCTACCCTGCTATATAATCAATGATATTACATCATAGATATGCCCTCGGGTACAAATGAGTTAGGTCATATCCGTTGCGCGTAAAAACATATTACAGAGAGACAGAGAGCAATACATTGAACAGTATGCGAAAGAATAGCACAGCAATATTCATCGCGTGATAACTCACACCGGGAAGTACTTGCGGGACTAATACTGGCGGCAATCCGTATTGGTATTGAAGTGTTCATTTTCGCACGCGAAAGGCCTATATAGGCCCTTATATATCGATGTATTACATACGTAGAGTAACGTCGCTACAGAGATATCAAATGGAAAATCTTTCATTAATCTCCGAGCCAGCGAGAAAAAAATCCTTTTGGAGTTCATTTAGTTTTTTTTCTCTGTTTTTCTCGTAACATTAGTCATGTGAAAGTACCATACCTTTTAATTGGATTATGCGACGTTATGCATATGCTACCCGCCCTTGATAAGAGTGCCCTTGTAAACATTACGCGTCGACACATCTTCGGATGCCGTCTCCTAGTCAAGGTTACCTATCATATTAACAATAATTTGCATGATGTAATATGGCACCGCTGCTAGTTTCAAAGGGCTGGAAGTTTGAATTTTTGCGGTAAATTCTGGCATTTATCTATCGATTTTAAATCGCCAAGTCCGTGCCAAAGATGTCCTTTTTTTTTGTTGTTCATTCATTAAATATAGTAGAGGATTTTAAAATTCTGGAATCGCTTACTGGTTGTGGTCGCCAAAAAGGATCGGGAGAATCCGAAAACAAGTCTTGACCTGCAAAAATAACCACCTTAAAGTATAAGAGTTATGTCAAAGTATCGTTACTTAATATAATCCAAAATCAATTACGTTTAATTGCAAATTTAAGAACAAAGTATTTTAAAAACAGAGCCATCTGTTGCATTTAAATTGAACTATAAAATACTGAATCATGCAAATAAAATATGTCGCGTAATTCACCAAAATAGATCTCAAGATTTACATAAAAAAATAAAATATACGAGGCATGTGCAGAAATTAGGCCCATGGCGCTACGCGACGTGCGGCGCGACACACTTGCGACTTTGGTGGTATCCTACTTTCTCATCGGCACACGAGGCGACGCGACGCTACTAAAACAAAGTATCGTACTCGCGTGTCAGTCCACGAAGCGACGCGTAGACGACAGGACATTTCTGCAAAACGTGGCTTAGTGGTAAATATTATTATTATTATTATTATATATTTAACAGGCAGGCAGCTTAAGCTAATGCGCCTGAGTCGATGCTTGCATTACAATTTATGTGGAATAAGTCTAGTTTATATTTAAACTCATTGACACTTTTGGCATTGATCACTTCACTTGGGAGAGCATTCCATTCGTTTACCCCTCTACTGATGAGGAAATGTTTCTTGGGATTTGAATGGAATGATTCACCCTGGAGTTTCAGATGATGCCCACGCAGATGTGTGTTAGTGCTCATGTTGTAGATAGTCTGCAACCCAGGAACGTCGTACGATGCAGTTAGGATCTTATATGTCTCGATTAAGTCACCCCGTGCCCTGCGTTGCTCCAGAGTGGTCAAACCGAGAGCCGACAATCTTTTCTCGTATGTTAGATGCTTCAAGTTAAAAGGCAATTTAGTCGCTCTTCGCTGGACCTTCTCTAGAAGATCGATATCCTTCCTAAAGTATGGATTCCAGATCTGATAGGCGTGTTCCAAAATGGGTCTTACAAATGACATATAGATTTTCAGCATCAGTTCCTCTGTGATATGGTGAAAAGCTTTATGAATTAGAAACAATAGTGAGTTTGATTTCTTTACCAATGCAGTCATGTTTTCTTCCCATTTTAGGTCTTCGGTGACTATTACGCCAAGATCCCTTTGTGATTTCACAGCACTAAGACGGGTGTTTTCCAGAAAGTACGGCTTCTTAGGATTGTTTTTACCGAGATGAAGAACAACACATTTTTCAGCATTAAGAGTTAGGAGCCATTCCGATGTCCAAACGCTAAACATATGTCGAGTGATGAATAAGAATTGCTATTATATTTGTTTTGTCGGTACCGACAACTAAGAAAGAGAAAGTTTTGGCTGCATCCATACATCGAAAGGAATTTAAACTGTTGAATTTTAATTTCTGCCAGAGAATTCGTGGCTTTTCCAATTTGTCCCTATGCCCTGTCCGTAACATCCTTCCTGGAGTATTCAGTAAGTCTGTGGTTATATAGACATTTATATTTTTCCACTTCCATATGAACTGTATATTTAAATCGCTTTCCGCCATTGCGAAAACATTCAAAATTGTCGCTCTGCCGCTAACAATGTCGGTCGCGCCAAAAAAGTATCCAACAGCGCAGGTCTCGTCGCAGTCACGTCGCGTCATGGACTGATCCGTATGGGCGCAACCATTTTTACGAGTCGAATCGCAGTCGCATCGCGTCGTGTGCTGACAAGCAGTAGGATACTTTTTTATGTCATGTATCCAACGCGTTGCGTAGCGTCGTGAGCCGAGGGCGTAAGTGTACAAAACTTTGTAGGCTACAAAAATTCTTTTCTTATTGTATACAAAATATATTTTTTTTTACAGGATTACATTGATATATGTCAACTATTTTTCGATGTAGTCACCATCCCTCTCGATGCAAGTAGCATGACGAGGGATCAATTTTTTGGAGCATCGGTCATAGAACCCTCCCGCCACCTTTTTCGTCCACTTCTTCACCTCCCCTATCACTTCCTGGTTGGTTGAAAATCTTTTTTTATCCATGGGAATCTTCAGGGAGGTAAAGAGGTGATAACCCCAAGGCGCCAGGTCGGGGGAATGCGGGGAGTAATTCAAAACATCGTCCAAACGAGTCGAGAAGTTGGTTCACGAAGGCCCCTCCAAGCCCCACAAGGCCTAGCTCCAGGCCCCACAGGGGGCCATGTGGGGCCTGGAGTTGTCTTGCAAAACGTAAACTACCTTCTCCTTTTGTTTGGAATCGCCCTCCACAACCGTTTTAATCTCATTAAAAACTTAGGATGGCGATTTTCCTTTCACAGCGAGATAGCGGATGGACCCTTCGAATTCAACACATGGTGAAAGGAAATAATGACAAACAAACCCGCATGGTCTCGTTGGAAAGGGGAGGAGCTAACCTAGACGGCAGTTTTACCAACATAGCAAAAAAAACTTCTGCCCGTGAGAGCCCTCGTACACTTACTTTTTGGAGATGCCTACGTTTTTGAAATAAATCAAGATATCAACCTAAGATAAGGAGATCTTTTCGATGTAGTGTAACCATTGGGCGATAGATAGCATTAGAACAAAAACGACATTTTTTTTATTCATATTAGTGTGTCTTGGGAATTTTCAATTTTTCAGTTTGAATATCTCGATAACCAGGACTTTAATCGTGATCTCGCCAATCCCCTTTCAAAACTGGTCCATACAATTTGAGCCAAAATACGTGTTTGTTATAAGAGTTAAGCGCGAGAACTTAGACCTTTAGGGTGATATTGTTAAACAGTATCTCACTGTATATTAGATGCGTAAACATTCTAAATTTTTTTTGTTTTTTTTTTTTTTGAGATATCGACTGGTGCAGTTCTGCTGACGGCTCACCAAAAATACATCCATTTACCCCTATTTTTAAGTATGTTTTGAGTACAATTACAAATACCTCCAATTTTGCACATTGCGATAATATGTACAATATCATTATCAATTAACGACATGCAATAACGTTTAAATAATCTCAGACTGTTGAATCTTTTCTACAGCCATTCCCTACTATTTTTACTCCTAAATATCATGTGTAGGTTTAAGTGAGTAAGTTTTACATAATTATTGAATCGAAAACCAAAGGTTTTTTAATGTTGTAGGTAAGCAAAGTCGTTTTTAATATATGTGCGGGTGGATTATAGTTTCACTTTTTGATATCCGCTCATTGGCATCGCTCCCCCTGCAATACGTCTTGATGTCCTGGCAGGTACTGAAGTCTAAAGGTAATAGAGGACTCAAGACATCCATTGCAAGGGATAAACCACACAACAAGTCATTCTTGGCCCCTCACCACCGCTCCAAGGCAGTCAATCTTTGAAATGCGTCACTCAATGGAGAGCTTTACTTGGCGAAGATGTTAACAAGCAGATCGCACCAAGGTCGTCGTATCTCCCCTATACCACCTGTTGTATTATCAACAGAATGAGGGTGGGGATGACAAGATGTTGAGCCAATCTGTTCCGCTGGGCTACACGGAGAATCCAATATGCGACTGTGGAACACTGCAGTCAACCTCCATCACACACGGACCTACAAAAGGCGAATAACAAGGCCATCCAGGCCACATATTTTTGGAGAGACCTGTCCTAACTATTCTATTCTGGCTGTCTACAAAGCGATTGTCCTACCCATATTGATATATGCCTCCGAAACGTGGTGCCTCTACAGGAAAGAGATAAAAAAATTAGACGTCTTCCACATGAGGTGCCTCCGAAACATCCTGAGGATAACATGGGAAGACCTTGTGTCAAACACAGAAGTGTTACGACGGACGAAAATGCAGGGAACGGAAGCTATGTTCATGATAGCTCAGCTGAGGTGGTGTGGGCATGTAGTGCGTATGAAAGACGACCGCCTCCCGAAAGCCGTGTTTTATGCCCAACTCTCAAAAGGCGCACGCAAAGTCGGCGGACAGCACCTACGCTACAAAGATGTATTAAAAAGGCACCTAACCGCCAGTGGTATTCCACCTGAGAGCTGGTAGAGGGCTGCTCACAAACGCAGCGAGTGGCGCTCCACGGTGACCACAAAAATTAAAGAGTTTGAGGAAGCCCGGCTTGTAAACCTCGACTCAAACCGCCGACAGCGCAAAACTCGTCCGAAGCCCACGTACACATACACTTACAACAGCTGCGGGGAACTCTACTGTAGTCGTTGTAATCGGACCTTTAAAAACAAACTGGGATTCACGAGTCACTTCCGCGCGCATCTTCGAAGAAGTCCTGTCAACCAAGAGGTCGCCGTCGTCGGATCACGATGAGGAGGACATCATCATGTCATGTCATTTCTAAATGAATTAATTACCAGCGACAACAACACCATTGAAGAGGTGAAAGCAGCCTTAAATAAAATCCCATCTACTATCCCGGAGAGCAAATACAACCAGGAAACAAGACTTACGCCAAACCAGATAAAAATGCACTAGATGTTTTTGAAAGCAAAATACTCGGCAGAATAAGCGCTTAAACAAATTTGATTTGTGCTATATAAATGCACTCAAATGGGCTTAAAACAGGATTTTCTTTAAAATTCAGCTAGTTCAGGTATAAAAAGGTAATTTAAACATTCTGGAAACTATCACGAACCGCTGAAAATCATAGTCTAGAGTATTTCTTTATCGCTCGCAGATAGAACCTCAACCAGACGTATTGGATTTGACTAGGAATTATTTTCCATCGTTGCTTCGAGAGATATCCTTTATGGGAGTGTCATGACTGCCGTATATGAGCGATTAATCCCACGAATCGCACGAATGCAACATAATCTAGTGCTTACTGACGCCAAAGACATTTTCGCAACTTAATTCGACCATAAAATTATCAAACAACTAGATGAGCCGGTGAACTACGTACCACCTAAAATTGATTTGATTGTAACTCTTCATAATCGTTTATTGATCCAAATCAACCTTCCAAATCCAATTCATTGAAATCTATAATATGGCCGAATCATGTACGGTTTGAGTTTCGTTTGGTGATTAAATGAAAGTCGTTTGTAATTAAAACAAATTCAATGTATTTAATATATGTGATGAAATATAAATACTTTGTCGACTTTTTCGACTTTTTTGCATTTTTTGACTTTTTGGACTTTTTTGACTTTTTTGATTTTTTTGACTTGACTTTTTTGACTTTTCGACTTTTTGAAATTTTACACAATTGCACGGAATGAATGGATTATGACGGAATGAATGAATGGAGTTATGGATGGCGCAGCTGTCAAACAATAGGATCGCCGCGAACGCCATCTATTGAAAGTGGCCCATTTCCCAAAATGACCAATCTCGATTTTCAGTTGTAAACCACCCCTGAATCAAGGCAAACAAAACAAAAAAATAATAATTCAAATCGGTCGAGTCATTTTCGAGATCTTGCGAGACTAACGCACGACGATTCATTTTTATATATAAGAAGAAGATCATCAAATAAATTGAAAGCACTTCGGGCTTATACCCTAATGTGCTTAATAACAGGATTGTCTAAATACCCTTTTTTATAATTAGTAAAATGAAAAGTGAGTGCTCAAATACGTTTGAGCGCTACAGCCGTTAAAATGCATTCTTTGATGACAACAAAAACCTATGTAGCTGGACGACTAAAACTGTGATTGTTGAATTCTGCTGTTAAAGACTTGAAGTGAACAACTAGAAAACTAAATCCCGGGAAGAAGACCTTGATGAAGCCAAGACTACAATGAGTTGCAATGTTAGTGATGGTGATGATGGCCTAGAAATGTTGTGTGGTGTTTTTAACTTGAATCTATAATCTGTATCTAACTATAATCTGCCCATTCATAACCGCTTGGTAGTTTTAAATATCGATGTTAAAATTTAATGTTCTAAATTGAAAAATAGCAGTGTTGTAAACTATTTACTCGGGATAAATGTATATTTACATAATAATAGATGTCTCGGTGTCTCAAAAGTCCTTTAAGATTTGAAAGGATTATAAAAAAACGTTTTAAAAATATATATTTTTAATCCCTTTCTGTAATTTCCATCTGTCTTCTAGGTATGCCACTTAGCAATTGTTGTGGCTGTTGAACATTTTCATCTCTGCTGTTCCTTTGACCTCCTTGACTAGACTTGAATGGTATGTGTGCAATGAGACATCCATAATCATGGGTGCTGGCATATTATTATGATAGCAAGTCTTGGGGCGCTCTCATCTTTAATCTGTGAAAAGCCCGGTTTTTTGACAACTTTGAAGTTGCTAGTTGTTTTATTTTATTTTTATTTGTTGAGTGGGGCTTTTCTAAGGTCTTTATGAGCCATGTAACACTGCGGCCATTGCTGATCTATTGTGTTCGCCACCTACTATAGTTCTGCGCTAAACCTCGTGCCATTTAAGAACCGCAGCAGGCTTTTGGCGCCAGATTGTTTTACCTCCTCAGGTTGGAGGTAGTGACCACATAAGTGGGTGTATCTTTTACGCATCAGCGGGCCACACTCGCACATGAGTTGCTGGGGAGTTTCCTCTACCCCTTGGCAGAACCTGCACATTTTTGTGTCTCTGAGCTTGAGGTTGAACATGTGTTTGTTCAGGCCACAATGCCCCGTGAGCGCCCTTACCAGTATGCGTAGATTGTTCCCATTTAGCGATAGGGCCTCACGGGCCGTCTTACGGTCGTAAGCCTTAATAAGCGCTTTGAAATGATTCAACCCTGGCGTGTTGTTCCAGTGGTTGACGGATTGTTCTAAACACATTTGTTTGAGCATTAGGTTTGCAAGGCTTTTTGGTACGCCACAGCAAGGTTCAGGGCCGTATAACGTTCCCTTTGCTCCCGTCCTAGCAAGTTCGTCGGCTTTTTCATTTCCCTTGATTCCTGCATGGCCGGGAACCCATCTTAGAATTACCCTGTTCTTTTCGCCCAGGGAATTCAGTAGTGATATGCAGTTTTGCACTAGCTTTGAATTAATGGTATTCGAGGCTAGTGCCATAAGAGCTGCTTTGCTATCCGAGTTAAAGCTAGTTGATTTGGGTGATGTACAATTTACTTTCGGCAGGATACTGTTTTAGTTTTAATTTCCTCCTTCACTGTAGAGATTTTCAGGTCATGATGTAGACGGTCATTCGTGACATACCACGTTGGATCAACTATAATTCTCAGCATCTTGTTTTGGAACTGCTAAAGGATTTCTACTTTGGAATTGGCTGCTGTGCCCCACAGCCGTAATCCATAGGTCTAAATGGGCTTCAGGATGCATTTCTACACTGCCATTTTATTTTAACCCAAGATCAAATGTTAAAAAGCTTTTGAGACACCTGTACCAAAGCAAACGTGGTACTAAAAACTTGATACGTAATAAACAGTCTAAATGAGAATGGGCATTTTGGACCCACTTTTCCAATACCTGTAAATATACCAATGGAAAGATCTATTTATGAAGAACATTTACTACGATAATGACTGATCTCAATTATGAGCCGTTTCTGAGTTATATCCTTTTAAATATGGCTAATTATCTGATGGCAGAGGCTGTGGAAGAATCGAGGTGTTAGTACGCGGACTAAGGTCAGGCTGGTTCAAGCTCTGGTTTACTCGATCTTTATGCATCGGAGACGTGGACCCTGAAGGCTCGGATACGCACCAAAAAAGATGTGGTGTTGGCGTAATATGCTAGGAATTCCAAGGACAGCACGCCGCACCAACAAATCTATCCTTGAAGAACTCGGCATCCAAGTGAGGCTCTCCACCGTGTGCACAAGAAGGGTCCTGCAGCACTTCGGTCATGTTGCCGGGAGAATCTGGAGAAAATTCTTTCCGGGGGTCAAGTGGAGGGAAGAAGAAACAGAGGCAGATCACCGGCCAGATGGAACGACCTCATAAAAGAACTTACAAAAGGGTCAATACAGTCTGCGACCCGCCATGCAGAAGACAGGTTGAAGTGGAGGAGCCTCGTAGGCAAACTGTTGTCTAGTGGCCACAATCCTCAGTAATGAGGAAATGACGGAGAAGAAGAATCACCTGATATCCCCTAGGCCACCTAACATATCTAGAGGCATTGTATTTTTAATAACTGTTTAAACGAAAACCATAGCAGAATACCCAAATCGATAAAGTATATATGCTGTCTGAGTACAAACTATATATTCCTAAGAATGCTCGAGTTTTGCCAGCAGTATATGGAGGGGTAATACTGGGATATGTTGCTTGAACTCTGTAATGTGTCTCATGATTTCATTGCCGCTCTGTTTACTGTCTTATGTAAAGGGCTCTCTAGACGATCAAGCATCGCGTCCCGTGCTGGGAGGGGATCGTAAATCGCAGGAAATATGCAAATATTTTTTTTTAATATTTACGAAAAATGCCTAATTGTGTAGTTTTATACCAAAAGTCGATCATTCATCAATCAATTACGTCTAATTAACGTGACTACCTGGTATAAACTACAAAATTAGGCATTTTTGGTAAATATTACAAAAAAATATTTGCATATTTCCTGCGGTTTACGATTTCCTCCCTGCCCGCAATGCAAAAAGCATGCTTGATCGTCTAGAGAGCCCCTAATATTCTAAGGTAAGCTATCCAACATGGTGTGTCCAGTGACTGTACATCATAATATACTATCTTTTATGGATCGTCACTGCAAATAATATATTTTAAATAAATAATTAGCAACATAGTAACATCGGGTTTTCGAGTAATTAGCCATATTTAAGAAGATTCGGAACTTCAAAACTCCGAATCAGCTCCTAATTGAGGCGAGTTATACTAGTCATAAATATTCTAGATAATTAGATCTTTCCAATGGTAAATACGTTATTGTGGGCCCAGCGCCCATACATTTTTGCCCATTGCCCTTTGAGGAGATTCTTTGGGATTAAATCATTAATATTTCACCCGTCCTTTATTACCCTAAATTACACAGCTCTTGGTGCTAAATTAGTGATTTGTATTATTATTAAACTTTTTAATAGTTCAAGAGGCAGCGACAAAAGAAGTGCAAGAGTTTTGTAAAAGCTGATACTTTCAGATCAGACAGTATTTTGGCCATAGAACTCCGGGGTACAAGGCGCTGGCATACTAGGAAAGGTGTGATTTTAATTAGTGCCCCAAAGTTTTTTGGAAAAGCTGAAAATTCATCAGAGACAGTGTATGCAATACAGAACTCGAAACATCTGGTCATACTGCTTCATAATTGAAAACATTGTGTCAGCATCTCCATAAGAAATAAGAAATACGAAAAATTTATTTTCAAAAACCCGATCTGGGTATAGAAATTACATATAACAAAAAATAGTATTTCTACAAATGAAATTACATTTCAAAAATAACAAAGAGATAAAAACTAGAAAAATAAAAATAAACAGAAATAATAAAAAACATAGAGAATCAGCAATTCAATAACGAAAATATATGAAAACTAGAAAAATAGAAAGCATCCAAAGAGTTCTACATAGACTAAATTTAATAAGGATCAAACTATCAATCAACAATCAAGAAATAGAAAAATGCATCGACTCTTCAAAGAACATAAAATCAACTGGTCTCGATGATATACCTGTTAGCGTAATTAAAATCCATAAACGTGTACTGGCACCTTGTCTAACATATCTTTACAATTTAAGCTTTTCAGAGGGAATATTTCCAGATTGTCATAAAGTAGCCAAGATTACACCGATATATAAAAGACGGCGATACCATTATATTGCATCATTGCATCCATTATTTTGCAGGGTACAACCGATGCGTCACAGACCGATGCGTGACATGTCTAGAGATGCCGATGCCACGCGTTCGATTATGACGCAGTCTGACCTTATGTTTCGAGTTTTGTATTGCATCCGCTGTCTATTAAATTACATCCGGTACTAATCAAAATTACACTTTTCGAATCTGGCTTGCTGACTACCCTGGCATTCTATGGTCAAAATACTGTCTAATCTGAATGCATCGGCTATTACAAAACTCTTCCACTTTATTGTTGCTGGCTCTCAAACTATTATTTTATGATACATTAATATTTTTCGATCACTTTATTTTTCTAATAAATTTATATTATTAAATTTATCATCTTCTATTCCATATTTGTATTCCAGATTTTACGTTTTTTTTTCTTTATATTGACTAAGTATTTAGCTTTAAATCGAGAAAAAAAGTCCTATTTTTGATTGAGATTTAATTCTTTTATATGATTATTATATGAAACTCTACAAGGGATTAAGTTTACAAAACTTAGTATTTTATTATTTAAAATTCCCGTCTTGTGAATGATTATTTTTGATTTTAAGATGTGCGATCAAAATTGAACGGACGCATTAGTCATAGCATAAGTCGGTGTTAGTATTTAAAGACGTTTTTAGTCGATTTGATGTTATATATCAATTTTTCGGTCTCGATTGTAAGTGAGGTTGTACTGAATGGTTCTGGGACAGAAACATATTTGTAAGAGCTTTTAAATTTGGCGTAATTTTACTTATTGATGTCAATTAAGTGTTAAATATACAGTCGTTTCTTGATGTTGTTGCCTTGTTTCATTTCATATTGGTCTCTTCTATTAGGAAAGTTCCTAATGAAAACTTCGATATCCTAATGGGCCGTTTACACTCTCGCGCGAGGCGCGAGGCGAGACGCAAAACCATGTGCGTAAACAAACAGAACAGAGGCAAAGCTTCTAGCAAGTAGGTAAACATTTTGTACGCTCGTTAGAAGCTTTGCCTCTGTTCCATTTGTTTACTGATATGGTTTTGCGTCTCGCCTCGCGCGAGAGTGTAAACGCCCTATAAGAAATACTGTAACATATTTCTAGTCATTTACCAAATTGCAAAATACTTCATGTCAAAGCGTCATCATTAGGCTTCAATTATCAGTCTGTGTCATTTCATTGAAGTGTCAACAACGGTAATTTTGTTAGCTTCGAAGATGTCGAAATTTGAGCCGACAAAACGTATTTGCGGGAAGCAACGCATTTCTGCTTTCATCTTAAGAAAACTGCCGTAGAATATCATATAATGCTGCTGGAGGCTTACGGGGAATTTACTCCGACAGAAAGGACTGTTGATACTTGGTTTCTCCGATTCAAAAGTGATTTCGACGTGCAAGACAAAGAGCGCCCAGGCCAGGAGCAAAAATTTGAAGAAGCCGAATTGGAGTCCATACTCCATGAAGATTCGAGTCTGACGCTGGCAAAGATAAGTGAAGTGCTTAATGTTCATCCCTCAACCGTTTCGAGACGTTTAAAATCTATGGGAGTCATTCAAAAGGAAGGGCATTGGGTTCCTCTCGAGTTGAAGCCGAAAGACATCGAAAGACGTTTCATGACTTGTGAAATGCTCCTTCGCCGTCGAAAAATCTAAAAGCTCCTGGAGGTAGGATGGTGTTGATTGGGTGAGAAACTATAGAGGAGAGCAAGTATATGAACATTTCTTCTTTAGCGTACTAGCAACCACTTTGACTGTACCCTATATTCAGATCGTGATCAAAACATCTTGTGAAGTTCTTCGCAAGCTACTTCAAAAACAAGAGTCAGTTAGTCAACTTTGGTTCCTCCGAGTCAGCCCTCTTTAAGGTTCATTCGGGGGTGCCGCAAGGTGCGAATCTCTACGATTTTGTTCCTAATTTTCATTAATGATTTGCTTAAATTTGTAAAATATAGTCACTGCTCACTATTTGCTGATGACGTGAACATTTTTCATCAAATAACAGATGCTCGAGAAGCGGAAATGTTACAGCAAGATATAAATGCACTTTCAAGATTGGGCTCTGTCAATGACATGGAATTCAACACTAACAAGTGCTCTGTTTTAACCGTCACTAAGAAGAAAACACCTTGCTTTTTCCCATACACAATAAACGGGTCAATTTTAAAAAGGTCAACCGAGGTGAGGGACCTGGGAATTACATTTGATACGCAGTTGAATTTCCGTGCACACATTACAAATATTTGCAAACGTGCTCGCAAATAGTCGGTTTTGTTATTCGCATATGCAAACAGTTTAATAATATTCATGTATTGTATCTACTATATAATTGTTTAGTCCGTAGCACACTTGAATATAACTCGGTCATCTGGTGTACAAGTGAAAACAAATACATTCAGATGGTAGAGTGTATTCAAAGAAAATTTTTAAGATATATTTATTACAGAATAATACAATATTTATCTATACTTATTTCCGTCCGATTTTGCACTAGGAATGGTAGGATACAAGTCTTGAAACGCGTCGATATATTTCCCTAATTATATTTGCATATAAATTAATTCAAGGAACTATTTATTTGTCAGAGCTACTATGTAAGTTTGAATTGTACGTACCGGTAAATTACACAGCGAGATCGCATCTATTGTTTAATGTGCCGTACCATCGTACAAATATTTTTGTACAGGCCAGTGGGAAGAGTTATAGCTCTTCTTAATTCCTTACCCACAGAAATAGACATCTCTTGTATATCCCTTTGGCAGCTAAAAAGGCAACTCCCTGCTATCTCATGTTTATCATGTCTTTTATTTAGTTTTATATTTGTTTTTTTTTCTTGTTCAATGTTAGCATGAATTTAGTTATGTAATTCATTTATTTTTATACTTACGCTCTAGCTTTAATATTCAAGGGTGAATTGGATTCGTCTGTAATGCTCTTGAATAATATTTGAAATTAATAAATAATAATAATAATAACAGGTCACTTAGTTAGACCGGAGACTTATTGTCTCCAGTCTAACTAAGATAAACAATTTTATTTTTGGAAATAAAATTATTCAAGTAAAACTCTATCATAGACTCGTCCAAATGAGTAATAAATAAAACAAAGACTTGCGTCTATACGTTTTTTATTTGTCATTCTTTCACAAACTCTTCGCTCCATTCGTCTCGGTCACAACATTACAAGACATTGATTGAGAGGTTTACATAATTTCCGATTTAAATAAAAAAACTTTCAATATGGCCGCCCGTTGGCTATATAAAATTTCGATAATCCCATCATATTGAGTTCACTGGTAACTAAATAATTGTCGTTAGTTCAACTTGAGAGATAACAATTGGAGTGAGAAATACAATAATAGATGCAATTTTGTAATATCGAAGCTTGAATGACAAAATGTGATGCGCGATAAAATCTAGGAGAAACAATTACAAAAAAAAAAACCACCAAACCGTTGTTTTTTTTTTGAGCAACAACTTTTATTACAGTTGGATCTGTCGGGTATTACCAATTTTGAACAATATAAATCATTGGCTGTTGCAGATCCTACCATCTACAAGAATCACTGCTATGTCATGGCTTCATTACCAATAATTAAAGAGCTTTCATTCTGGAATTGCAAAGTTTTTTAAGCTGACCTGATAGGTTAACATTTTTGATGATTCTAAAAGTTTACACTTTGAATAAACGTTACAGTTCCTTTGTACCATCCACTGCCTACATTTTTACCTTTATGATATCCTGATAATTATCTGAGCTTGACAGCAATAACATATGATTAGAGGTACGGAATTTTCGGTTTTACAAAATAAATGCGAATTTATGCGAAATTTCTCGAAATTTGAAAAAATGCAAAAATATGCACCTGAAAAAAGTTTCACTAAAATGTCTCTGTACATGAGATTAAATACAGTAAATGAACCCTACTTTCATATCGGTCAGCTATTTTGCCCATCTGTGGCTGCAAGTCACCACCTTAAAACAAAATACATTACTCGAAAACTTCTCAAAAATCCTTTTTTCAGAGAACTTTCGCAAAATGAGCTGATTGATGGGTATAATAGATAGATAGATGGATAGATAGATAGATATAATCACTTCGCCTAATGATTCAATCGGAAATAGGAATGAAGACGCCAATGTTAACAACATATTCTGGGGTACTAAATGCTGCTTTTCAAACTTTGCTGAAGCAGCGTTACAGAGATAGTTACTTCTCTGCTGTTAGTTGAACAGCGTAGAAACAGAACGCTTCTTTATTGAATATAATGTCGCCGTTACGGACAGAACAATTCTAAATGGTCAAATATTGGAAGTACAATGTTAGATTTTAATTAATCCTTAACATAAATGTTAGTTCTATTAAAAAGTTGTTTTATATGCAGTATATGCGAATTTTAGCAAAATTTCGGTATTTTAAATTTTCCTTTTGCGAAATTTGTTTTTTTTTTTTTTTGCAAAAATTCTGTACCTCTGCATATTATCTTAAAATATGAGTGTCAGAAAATATACTTTTATCAACTTTCAAGATAATCAAAATAAAGTGCATCAAAATCAAATTAAACTCAGATTCGACACAAAACAAGACTATAATATCGCATGTTTCTTATTCGATTTTGCCATTCAAGCGTCGATATATTTAGTTTGTTAAGAAATCATCTCATCGATGTCCAAGTCTAACGTTATAAACCGAGTTTGGCCGCAGACTAGAAGAAAAAATATTAGAAAGGAACGGCGCTTGCCGCTTAGGATAATGATATAAAATGTTTATGCGATAATATATAGCGAATAATCACTTCTAATATTAATTATAAAATGATAATAGGTACTCCCGCGTTAACGTAGTCGTATAAAAGTTATTTAAATTTTCTATTTACATAAAGCGTTTAAAACTATAAACAATTAACGTAAGTAGGCTCTTTTTGTAGCCGTATTATATATTTTTTATGGCTGCGATTTGAAAAAAAAAATAGTCTTATTGCACCGAAATAAAAAAATCTTAGCTTAGAGTAAAATAATTGTATGTACGCACGCAAAATAGACGATTAATAAATGCACGCAAGAATGATTGGACATTTTAATAATAATTGTACTCTCGCGAGGGGAAATTTTTAATACTGATCGGCTCCAGTTTCTTACTGTTTTATTCAATCGAAGTGCCAAAATGTAAAAAGGAGGTGTCTAGAATCCCCTTTTTTTGAAAGGATGAGTGCAAAAAGGTCTACCGAGGGTAGATTGAAATTAAAGCGGGTTCCGACGTTTTCTTTTAGATTCTATGAAATGGATCAACTATGAAATGGATCAACAATAAAATGAATCAACATCGGAAAGTGGCTTTGCTGGAGATGTATATTACAACTTAATTTATGTTTAGAAGGCGCAAGGAGCGATGGCCGAGATCACATACATGCTTATAATCATACGTTAGACAACGTATTCGCCGTGAGCATGCCTAAAATGCAGAGCAGTCCTTTATATAAAATATTACATTACACAAGGATGCTCTCCTCGTTCGAGAGAGCGACCGATAGAAAAGTCTAAAACACTAGCAATTATATCATACATTATCATTTGTATTAAAAGTTACTTAACATCTATTTGATTTATACGTACAAAAATGTCAAGTCCGGGTATAATTCCCTACGAATCTCGTCTTGTGTAAAAAATTTCATTAATCATTGAGCGCTTTAGCTACATAACAACAGTCACGTTTCGGTCGCTGAATTAAAGCTAGTTTACTAAAAAATACTGTACAAAAATCGTCGCTCTAATTTTAGCCTTCTTATTGCTTTGGAATAGACAAAAAAATGTGAATATTTTTTGAGCATAGTCAAGTGCGGATGTGCGGGCTACCAGTTGGCCATGCCCGGCTTGTTCAGTGTCATGAAGTAAATCTGGCAGGAGGAACCGCCTTTGGCCGAGCTGAAGAACACCTTGTCGTTGCGCTCGCATAGGAACTTCAGGCGCTGCGATTTCTTGTGCATGAATACGCCGTCTAAATGGCCAGACTCCACGGAGCGGATTTCGATAGCCTTGTTGCCCCATCCCATTATTTGGCCAGTGCCGATGTAGGCTACGGACGTCGGCATCTCTCCCCACTGGAAAAAAAAGAAAATAGTATCTAATTACGCCGAATCAATGAACAGGTCATTGATAAACTGTTAGAATTCAACCACATCCAGAGCATTGAGGTAAATTTGTAACTTTATTCCAATCATTAAACTTATTCTACAGTTTTCTAAAACTAATGCGAATCACTGCCCTGTCAACCACTTGCCTCGATTAAACTTTTTGAACTTTGAATACACAGATTGCATGCATGCATTTGGATTTGTCGACTACAACGGGCGAACACGTCATCCGTGGAAGTTTTAACGATAACGATCCTTCTATCTCCAGTGAGGTGAGCGTAGAAGACTTAGGACGGTACAAACCTACTGTCCAACAAAGCCAACAAACCCCCCAGAGTCTTAATGGCTTAGTCAAGAATCTAGTATATGAAGAGATTTGGATGATGCTGAATTCATATTCCAAGAGCATCCTAATGTAAAATAATGGAAAATTCATGATAATCAACTTTGCCAAAGAGCATAATTTTTATTTTTATTTTTATCGACGACGGCTATATTGCTGGATTTGACAATTAATTGATATGTAGATAGTTTTAGTATACGATTATCTATTTTCATGACCAACATATTATCATACATTGAGCTCTGTATTTGATCAGCAATTTCGATTATTAGATTATTTTCTATTTATCAATGGTTTTTAAACCGATTATAAATTACTAAAATTAATTTATATTGTCACAACTATATTATGATAGTTAATATTCTTCAATTAATTACATTACATAAATTTTTTGAGTCAAAGACGCATCCAAGTGTAGGAAAACCTACCTACTGGAGCAGAACCAGATTGTATTGTATTGTAGTCCAACCTCTAACGGCGAGGCACTAGGAAGGTAACCCAGTAGGCCACCTTGCCCCCTGGCTACCAGTTTTGACCGGATATCTCCGTATGGATTTAATCATCAGTTCACCCTACTGGTTACGAGCTTGAGGTCACTTATGTGGTCCCCTACTTGCCGTATTTTTATTGGTGATTCAGTTTGAATCTTTGGTGGACCATGGAATCCTTTGCCTGGCTCTGAATTCAGGATCAGGTAGCTAACTGGTCATTTCAAGAGTGGAAGACGACAGGTCAACATCCACATCCATCCCTGCTGCTTAGGAAATAGTTTATTTCCACAGTCTCCCAACAGTAATTAGACAAAGTGCACAAACTCTTGTCTAAATATCGTTTTCGTGCCGTCGTGGGCTATAGACGTGTCACGAGCTGCAATATTTTCTCCTTTTTTTATAATGTAGGAAGTTCAAATTGCAGACGAATTGAGTGAACTAAAAAAAGTTGTGAGTGATTTATGTGCTCAAGTGTTCGCGCAGACGCACATTATAAAGGATCTTCACTCGAAAATCGACATGCTGACCTTCGCCGCAGGGGGCTGCCCCGGCACGGATAACACTTCCGCTAGGCAACCCGCTGTGGTGCAAGCGTCGGTTGTTGCAGGGGCAACAATTACACCATCTGCAAGCAATGCTTCAGAAAGGAAAAAAGCGACAAAAGTGTCGATAATAAAAACAAACGATGGATGAGATCGTCCACATCCGCGAGGGTCACCGCGAATGCTACCGTTGCCACTGCCGCAGCGCTTCCGCTGTCGCGCCAAGTGACGCCAACGAAGGATGCAGTGTCCATCGATGCTGGCGTGAATGCCGACCTGGTACCAGCTGAAGGTGGCATATTAGAAAGCGCTGCGCCACCCTACAAAAACTTTTCCGCGTGCGCCGCAGCATTAAATTCGCCGACTTCGAGCGCAAACTTGAACTGCCAGCGATCGCCGCCCGCAGTGGGAAGTAGTTTAGCAACCGATGGCGTCAGTTCTGCCGCTGCCAATGATGCCACTAGGACCTCGCACCCTAGCATCGACGATGAAGGTTTCGTCACTGTTAGCAGTCGCCGATCAGCTCAACCCCGCCGGGGTTGGAGGGAAATTATACGCGGGACCGGTGATGCCGATGAAGATTTGCGTACAGTGGAGCCGGTGACCCGCAAATTCATTCACGTGTGGTCAGTTTCTGCTGATGTTACCACGGATAACATATTAAATTACCTAAAGAAAAGGGATTCTGTGTCACTATTCACAGTAAAAAAAGTGATAAAGGCGAAAGGTAACTACAATTCGTTTATCGTGGGTGTTCCAGAATCTCTTTTCACCACATATATGGATCCCACTTTTTGGCCTGCAAGTGCGATGTTTAATGAGTGGTCCTTTCGGAGTGGAAAACGCACTGCCTATCCGAAAAAGAATCGTCTTTCCGTGCAACACTAGTGACATAAATATATCCTATCAAAATGTGCGGGGTCTGAAAACTAAGTTGCGCCAATTTTCTGAAAACGCACATTTAATTGATAGTGATATAATTATTGTAACCGAGTCATGGCTAGACGATTCTGTAACCGATGCGGAGGTTTGCTCGACTGCAAATTTTACTCTTTATCGTAAAGATAGACAAACTTTTGCAGGCGGGGTATTCCTCGCCGTGAGGAACTCCATCTTATCGTATCGCATACCTAGCTATGAAACTGATGGTGAAGTATTGTGTGTGAAAGTTATATATAGAAATGTACCTGTATTCTTTTTTGTAGTTTACTTTCCCCCTAAAACCGCTGATGAAGTATGTATGTCTTTTTTAAATAAAGTAGAAGAACTTTTTGTTGCAGATAGGTTAAAAAATATTTGTATTATTGGCGATTTTAATCTGTTTTCTGCGTCGCAACATGTAAATAAATATTTTGATTACTTTTTATCTTTATGTAACTTTAAGCAACATAATAATATTTTAAATTCTAATAATCGATGTTTAGATCTGGTGCTCTCGAATTTCCAACCTGATACCGTTACAGTATCCGAAGCCTCGATAGAGTTGGTGCGAGCTGACAGCTATCATCCGCCGATTGATGTGAGCATTGTACTGCGCCCAGCGCGTACGCATATTCAGCCGAGCGACAATCAAAAGTATAGCCCTACTGGTGGTAATTGTCTATTCCGGAATGACTGGAACTTTAAAAATTGTAATTTTACTCAATTGTACACTTTTTTTGAAAATTTTGATTGGAAATTACTATACGATTTAAGTAACGCTAACGATTGCGTTAATTATCTCTATAGTGTCATCTACAATTGTTTCGATAGCTGCATTCCAAGCAAAAAACGGACTGCATTGACTAATAGGTATATTTATCCTAAATGGTTTAATGGCGACATTATCCGTGACATTCAATCGAAGTCGTATCATCACAAGTGCTGAAAGCAGACCGGTTCTCAGTTTCACAGGGAGCTTTTCGAAACTTTACGGTGTAGAGTTAAGCATAAAATAAAAGACTCTTTCAATTTGTATATGCACAATATTGAGACGTCTATCCGAGAAGATAGTTCACGCTTTTGGGAATATGTTCGTAGTCAGCAAACTGCTGGTGGGGTACCCCAGAATGTGGTCTATAATGAGGCTACATATTCGGGTGCTGCAGCCGCTGATGTTTTTGCGAATTACTTCTCATCAGTGTTTCTACCGAACATACCGGCCTTAGACGCTGTCGCCGCTGAAGCGACTATTATGTCGAGTGACGCAAATTCTTCATGCGTCAACGTCCGCAGTATCACTAAAGATGATATTCGGTTTGCAATACGCAAGCTGAAATCAGTCCGCACTATTGGACCTGATGGAGTTCCTCCTTATGATATTAAAGCATGTTGTGAGTCTTTTATACAACCCCTGATGTATATATTTAACAGATCGTTGGAATCTGCAGTATACCCCTATAAGTGGAAGATATCTAGAGTAGCTCCAATACCAAAAAGTGGCGATAAGGTGCAGGTTGATAATTACAGGTCGATTGCAGTGTTATCAGCCTTTCCTAAGCTTTTCGAGACGATTCTCCACCGAGAAATTTATACCCAACTATGCGGTACACTATCGGATGCCCAACACGGGTTCCGTCCTAATCGTTCCACAACTACCAACCTATCCGTTTTTACAGATTATGTTACTGGTGAGTTGGATAGCACCTCAAGGGGACAAGAGGATGTCGTGTATTTGGATTTCAAGAAGGCCTTTGACAGAGTCGACAACGATGCGTTACTCCGAGAACTGGCTGCTGCTGGATTCTCAAGTAAACTGTTGAAATTTTTCGCAGATTACTTGGGGGGGCGCCAGCAATTCGTTAAATTTGGCAATTTTGAATCCAAACTATATAACACTCAATCGGGGGTTAGCCAAGGATCAAACTTGGGGCCTTTGTTATTCAACTTATTTGTTAATAATCTGAGTAAAGTAGTCACATCTGCACATTGTCTAATGTTTGCTGATGACGTCAAATTGTTTTTATCAACTGGAAGTGCTGAGGCCTGCGAGCTCTTCCAGCGTGATATTGATGCAGTTTATGCATGGAGCCAAGCTCGTAACCTTCACTTCAATATTAACAAATGTGCAGTGATGACATACACAAGATCGCCTGCTCATCTGATGTATGATTACTCCATCGCTGGATGTACGCTTCCCAGAGTTACTGAAGTCAAGGACTTGGGAGTTTTTCGACCCCAAGTTAAACTTCAAGGAACATATTAGACAACTATCTACAACTTCTTTCAAGCTTCTAGGGTTTGTGATACGGCAATCCAAACACTTTAATAATATTCGGGTTATGCGCACGTTGTACAACTCGATTGTTAGAAGTCGCATGGAAACGAATGCAGCTATTTGGAATCCACATGAAGATACTTATACCCTCATGCTGGAAAAGGTACAGAAGTGTTTTTTGAGATTTCTGTACTTCAAGCAGTACGGATATTATCCATTTTTGTATCCGACTGCATTTATCACAGGCATGGTTGGCTATAATTCTCTCTGTCTCAGAAGAGAAATGCTGACCATGTCCTATGTTTTCAATCTATTCGTGGAAAAACTGATAACCCTAGCTTACTAGCAAAGGTGGATCTATTCATACCAAATAATTATCTCCGTGCTCGATCGCACCATCTTTTCGCGGAGCCGTTCTCGCGCACTAACCTTACGAGGTGGAACTTGTTGGCGCAGGCTTTGCGGCGCTTAAATGAAATTCACTCGATGGCACCAGATTTCGATATTTTTACCGCCAACCCTCTAATTATTTATTTTTACATGATAGCTAGTATTATAAGTGTCATTCTATTTGTATAGTTATGGTAATATCTTTATTAATTTTACTTTTCAATGCCTTGATTTTACTGTTATGTTGATTAGTAATAAGTGAATAAACAAAAATAAATAAATTAAAAAAAATAATAAACAAAGTAACCGATTGGCTATCGCCGCACGGTGCGCAAACCATCCAGGAAGGCAATCCCCCAGGAGAAACCGATACACCGGCCGTAATGCCTGGAGTGCGAGTCCTTCCCGGGGTAGTCCTTTACATAAGGAGGCTACTGAATAGGAGCTGAATCGTAAGAATTAGTAAAGAAGCGTTAATAAAAATACCCCCTACCTGTAAAACAATATTCTTGCTGACTCTTCCGTAAGTATTAACGTAGACACCCTCGTTATCGTAGCACAACAGGAGCTGCATGCCGTTTGAGTTTGGTAAAGGTACAATGCAATGCGGTGAAATCGCTCCTTGTGGCTGTTAAAAAAATGATATATTACAATTAATAATGTATAAATACAAACAGAACTGCCATTGAATTCATCGACTGGAGTTGAGCCCACCATAATGGTGAATTCCAGACTAAAGATCCGTGGCAGATTTATTTATTTATTTATTTATTTATTTAGTACAGCTGTCTTATCGCATGGGATCGTTCACCAGACCAATTCACTTCCACTTCCCATCACCCAATGCACAACTTGCGGTGTCAACTACAATGGGCGAGCCCGTCACCACAGGACGTTTTAAGGATTTTCTCGTTCTGTCGCCCTGCAGTGAACGTAGAAGACTTTGGACAGAACAATCCAACGTCCAGCTACGTCACAACCCGCAAGAAGCCAACGCCTTTACCGCGAGATAGCCAGTAAGGTTACCTGGCGGGCCGAACACTCGCGCCCTTGCTTCCAATTGTGACCAGATTTCTCCGGTCTCTCGATTGGTTCCGAGTTCGAGGTCGCTTGCGCGGTCCTCTCCCTTACGAAGCGGTGAAACGGTGTACGCCGAATCTATCGCGGACCAAGGCGTCCTTTGCCCGACTCTGAACCGGGATCGGATGGCCAATGGTCATTTCAAGAGCAGTCGCCGTAAGGTAGGCAACCACCCCCGCTCTATAGGAAACAATACAGTTCCCAGACTCCCCCGACTGTTAGTCGGAGAGCACAATCGATTGGCTTGCGCCGCTCGGTGCGCAGACCGTCCAGGAGCGCCAGAGGTTTGATTCCCAGGGGAGACTGGTTGACTCAGTGTCCTACCCAGGTTCGCACCCCATGCGTGGAGGCCATCGGATGGGTGTTGACCCGTGAGTGTGACCGACCCTGAACACATGGGTCATCGTGGCCACCTCATCATGGGCCCATTAGCTCCCAATGCACAGTCGATTGGCTGACGCCGCACGGTGGTCCAGGAGCGCCGGAAGGAGGATTCCCAGGGTAACTGGCCCGCAGGCACAGAGTGCTACCCATGGGTCATAATGGCCCAACTGCACTGGGCCCATTACCTCCGACATT
The DNA here is from genome assembly GCA_944548615.1 of Micropterix aruncella. NCBI lineage: Eukaryota > Metazoa > Arthropoda > Insecta > Lepidoptera > Micropterigidae > Micropterix > Micropterix aruncella. Next base: position 27,099,763 of record OX155968.1, read on the forward strand.
AAAATAACAGTAGGGCAGTGTCGACTACAACGGGCGAACCCGTCACCCCAGGCTGGTATAACGATATGTGATCGTTCTTTCAGCAGTGGGATGAGCGTAGAAGACTTAGACGGGTGTTACACGTTTAATCTGGCATCACTTCAGTCCGTCGTGTTTGTCAAACTGACGGGATACTGATCGTTTATCGTGTTGACTGATGGACTGAACCGATGGATTTTCAAACATTTTGATAATTTCTATCAGTCTCATCAGTCAGTTCATGATCAAGGTCACGGACTGAACTGATGCCAGATTGAAAGTGTAACGCCCGTCTTAGAGGCAAGACAATCTACTGTCTGGCTTGTCAACAGCCAGACAGTAGATTGTCTCAGTAGAATATCTCTCAGGGAAGCGAATGGGTCACTTCCCCTTCGAAGCTATAAAACTCACAGTAGTTTCATTGCATCACCTCGAGAAACCACCACTTTTAAATGAGTAAATCGACAATATAAGATATGCAGATGATATTGCAGTAATTGCCAGCAGGGTGGAAGAACTCCTTTTTTAATTGACAATGCTACAAGAGTATGTCACGAATATGGTTTGAAGCTGATCTCCACAAAGACCAAGTAAATGAGTAATGTATCATTGAGTACAATAATGCCGGTCCTACACATTCGCACGAATACGCAAACCTCCAAGTGCAGAACGACATTTGCAAACGAAAATGCAAAGTTTTGGCTGCACTCGCCATATTACGAACCGTGTCGGTTTTTCGACGCACATCAAAGCGCATGAACCTCGAACCTTCTCGTAGTCTCCCACACATTTGCGCGTCAGTTTCAGTTTCACACGATTGCGAACGTAATGCACGTTCCGACAGTCGCGTCTGCTGTGTACGATGAACGGGACAGTACATCCGGATTTTGGATTGAAATAAGAACGTTTTGGTTACAGAGCGAACCTACACTATAGAATCCCAAAAATAAATTTCATATATTGCAAGCAAGACTGAGGCATTTGTGAACAAGTGTAGGAGGGATCGCAAATAGGTTCGCGAATGAGTATGTGAATAACATTGCATATTTGCTGACGGCCCTTCACATGCGTAAAAACATCCGTACAATGTACTAATGTTTTCGCGCATATGAGTGACCGGGCTAAAGTACAGCTTATGGAGTTTGACAGAAGAAGAAAGACAACATTAAGTACTTGGGCTGTGATTTTGGCGACAACTGGGATACGAAAAAGGAGATAAAAATCCGAATTGAAAAATCCAGAAGTCAATTCTTTAAAGAAAAAAAAGGGTGTTTTGTGAAAGAAACGGCAACAGAAGATCAGACTTCTGAGATGTTATGTTTCTCAATATTATTACATGCCATGGAACGTTGGAAAATTGGACAAGCTGTTAAGAAAGCTTGAAGGCTTCGAAATGTGGGTCTATCGGAGGATTCTACATATAAGCGGGTTTGATAGAGCCCGGAATGAAGATGTTTTAAAGCGTTTGGGCAAGAACTTAGAAATGTAGATGACAATAAAGATCCACAAACACGAATATAATTCAAGGCATAATAGGTAGTAGAAGAGATCCAGCATAAAGAAGAACAGGAAGTTTCAGAAACCTACCACGTCCTTGTTTTGAGCGGCCGCCAATAAAGTTATGATAGTCAACATTCTTTAACGGACATGGCAGCAGAAGAAGAAGGTAGTCTTAACTATACATGTTAAATACATAATTTACTTACATGTTTTGGAATATAAATATCATAAACGGTAGCAGAATCCAAATCGACGGCGTGAAAACCATCAGCGGAGCCGTAAATCACCTTCAAGCGCGTGCCTTCTTCTATCGTTAGATCCACCAGGAGAGGCCTACCAACAAAATAAACCATTATAACTACCGACTACAAAAGATAAAACTGACTAACAGCGATATGTACTTCATTCAACAAAGGCTCTACTAGTTCAAAGTTATGCTTTAGCAGAAACTAATAACTTCTTTTGTCAATTTGACAAGGCATGAAAGATGTATTCTTGCTTCACTTCCACTTATAAATGCTTTTAGGGCAGTTTTCTATATGTGACCTGTGAGTAAAAGTAAAAGTCTCTCTCTTGCACTTTTTCTCTTCGGTGATTAACGGTTCAATTCAGCTTGGGTCTGATGACCTGTTTGTCATTTTGGGTCAGCTCATTTGGGGGGGGGGGGGGGGCTGTGAATATGGCAAATGTAACTTTGGCAAAACTTCAGGAAACTACATAATAGTATCATGCGGTGAGAATCCATTTTTCTTTCAATTAAATAGGCCCGTTAAGAGTTAAAGACATACCTGTGAACCAATTCTCCAAAACTCTTAAAAGCCATGAACTTATGGTAAGGCTTTGGCGCCCAAGCGTAAATCTCTATACTGTCCTTGAGAGCGATGACCAGGAATTTTATCCTCTCATATTTGACAATCTTAAAGTGTACAGCACCCTGTAGATCGCCCACGTTTATCCAACCATTTCTTCGCTCCACTTGCTGTAAAAAAAAAGAAAATATATATCAGATGATAGAAGAAGAAAAGTTATAACACATGACAGATGAGCGCAAACCCACTGCCCCACCACCGTTATAATCTGCAAAGTAACAGCAGCAGTTTTCCGCCTACCCGCAGAACAATGGATGGCGATTGACAGCACTTTAGTCTACCCTGGACAATGGCGATTGCAACGTCACCGAAATGCCGGGTGCTACAAACTTCACACTGTAGATTTATTTTTATGCTATTTCTAAGACTAAGAGTTTCAAGTACCTTGTATCATTACAGTATTATTATGATGTATTCTCCTGAAGTCTGTTTTCTTAGTGCCTCAAGGAAATTAATAAAACAAAATTAGAGAAGAGTATAATATTGTAGAGATCTGGTCTTATCGAAAGCTCAAGTTACAACACACCGAATAGTATGCTGTTTAAAATGTTCACATTGGTAGATTGGCCATCATAATAGGAGCAAGAAGTCTAAGTTTACATCTACGAGAGCTGTCCTGCAATGAGTCTATTTTCCTAGACTTATTTAACAAACTTTTGGAATAGACCATGTATTTCATTAACATGCTGCAAAAAAACTTGCCGCTAGAAGTAATGTCTACTTACATCGCTGAGTCCGTCGGTGCGAAGAATTTTGGATTTCAGCCAGCTAAGGTAGTAGACTCGAACGCGGTTCTTCTTCCCCGATACGGTTACTAGGATATTTTGCCCTTCTAACACTTCCATCTGTTGGAACCGTCTCCTCGAGATCAACTGGTACACCTTGCCCTGTCCCGATCGGTCCAGCAGCATCAGACCATTTTCCGTTCCAATTAATAGATTAACACCTGGAATAAAAAAACCACAATAAATACAAATTTTAGGGCAGTTGTCTTGCCACATGCGAGCGTACACCTTATCACCCCATTCAATCCACCTTCGAAGCCATATAATTAGATGCGGAAATCGTGATTACAGATGTTTTTCTAGAAAGGAATGTTTATTTTCCTAGAGACCGAGATCTTTAAAGAGGTGAAACAGAGATTTCGCTGGCAAACCAAGAGTGCCACTTCCACCGCGTGAAGTTGAACAATGAAGCCGTTCTGGGTGATGACATTTGCAAGTTCTTGGTATTTATTTAGTTTGTACTAGTAATCTTTTGGGATATTTGATTGCCATGGAACAGTTAATTCTACAATAAGGGCGTAAAGAGATATCTTCTAAGATATGGAGTAAAGAGTTACATGGCTGTGAAGTCTTCCAACAACCCATAAAATTAAAACTGTCCTATTTTCGAAAAATGATCCATCCCATTTTTTTTTGTTGGGATTGTTCATTCATTGGATGAGTCATAAAACTTTATTTAGCATTTCTACAACATTTCTGGGTTGGTAAACAATTAAGAGGACGGACAATGGTTTAATTGTCTCAAAATTCCATTCTCCTATTACCTAAAAAAGGTACATGTTTTGAACACCCATATTATTTTTTATGGAGTAAAGAGTTACATGGCTGTGAAGTCTTCCAACAACCCATAAAATTAAAACTGTCCTATTTTCGAAAAATGATCCATCCCATTTATTTTTGTTGGGATTGTTCATTCATTGGATGAGTCATAAAACTTTATTTAGCATTTCTACAACATTTCTGGGTTGGTAAACAATTAAGAGGACGGACAATGGTTTAATTGTCTCAAAATTCCATTCTCCTATTACCTAAAAAAGGTACATGTTTTGAACACCCATATTATTTTTGAGTTATCATATTTGGATTCATTCTTTTACAGGTCCTATTGATTGTCATTTTGTTTTTATTATTTTTATTCACTTTGCTTTTATTTAGGATCAGTATAAGTAGCTTCTCATCACAAATAGCGCAGAGCCTCAATGATGACATACGGCACTGAGAGGTGGTCGCTAACTATTGTTCTCAAACACAGAAGAACCGAGGTCACTGACATAGCTCGTAAAATTATCAACTTAAAATGGCAATGGGCAGGGCCATATAGCTCGCAGAGCCGACAACGTTGGGGAAAAAAAGGTTCTCGAATTGTAACCACAAACCGGCAGATGAAGCGTAGGACCATCGCCCACAAGATGGACCGATGACATTGCCACCGTCGCAGGAATCGGGTGAATGGAGGCGCCTCAAGACCGTTTGTCGTGGCATTTTATGGGAAGGCCTGTAGTGATACATGATCACGAACAGATCATCAAAAATTGTTAAACGTTATAAACTCAATTCAGTAGACACTTTTAATTCCAAGATTCAATTAACGTCATACCATCGGCAAAATTGTCTATTTACCTGATGACTTACAGCATTCAAAGAATTTCAAATGTGTTTTTCTTACGATGCAAATAATGAATGTATGAAAGTTCTCGCTGTTATTCGCGAGGTAATTAGTCTCTCAGTGGCTCGTGCCAACAAGGGTTTGACAGTATCCTCCAAACCCCCAATACAGTTTGTGCGGGATGGCTCTAAAGGCAAAAAACATTTAACTACAAAACCTTTCTCAATAATCGAGAAAGCTACAGATTGGATTCTGGAGGTTGATTCGGTCTCTAAGCAGTATAAATTCCCTGAAAGTCTCGGATGCACAGCCCTCCGTCCAGATATAACTCTTTACTCTCTATCTCGGAAGGTGGCTCTTATCGTAGAATTAACTGTTCCATGGGAATCAAATATCCCAAAAGACCACGAGTACAAATTAAATAAATACCATGATCTCGCAAATGCCGTAACCCGGAACGGCTTCACTGTTCACCTTCACGCGGTGGAAGTTGGCGCTCGTGGCCTGCCAGCTAAATCTCTATTTCACCTCTTTAAAGATCTTGGCCTTTCCAGAAAAATAATCAACTCTTTCTTAGAAAAATTATCTAAAACTGCGATTTGCGCATCTCAAATTCTATGGCTTCGAAGGGGGAGTGAATGGGTGGCAAGGTGAACGCTCACATGTGGCAAGACAGCTGTCCTAAACCTACCACAGCCGGTTCGTAAGTCCGGAATCCACTGCTCACCCCCCAGAAGTGTAAAAAAAATAGTATTATGATGGGCCCGACTCCGGTCGGTGAATTCCATGGCAGCTCCGTTTGTATTTATTTATTTATATAGCGTCTTTCACAGTTGCAAAAATTAATTCACACGAACAATCCCCTTTCTAAACAACAAACATCAAGATTTGAGGATATAAAAGCGTATGGCATATTAATCACTCTCATCGATCTTATCATCTCTCTTCTATTAGCTTTTTTTAATAATTAAATGGTCTAAATATTAACATTGTGTATATCTATTATACGTACGCCGAGGTAAAGACTTGGGCTCTGGTTATATCGACAATGCACGATAGCCAGATATCCCAATGTCCTATGTCCTATGTCCAACCTATGTCCAATGACCTATGTCCAACGGTCGATGATGATAATGACAATAAGTAGTCGCTACTCGGATTAACAGTTACCGTTCTACACGGCTCTAGCGGTAGAAGTAGCTGTAGTAGTAATGACATTAGAATTGGGTTAGTTTTGATTATTTGGTTTTGACACCGCTATATATAAACTTCTCTTCGAAAATATGTTATTTCTACTGCTCTTAACGCCCACAGTTAAAGTATACAGTTCCGAGATAATATTTTAAGGATATAGGTCGTTAGGCGGACCTGCCTTCTCAGGGTCGCTCTGCTAAAGAATGAGGACACACGACGATCGGGGCAGTATATTAAAACAGAAATAGCAGGATGTAAATAGTTCTCACCCCAGAGCGCCGCGCAGAGGATCTCGGAGTTGAAGCGTTTCTTGTACTTGCGTATCTCGGGCGTGTCGGAGGCCACGTCGTGGCTGGTGGGCGTGACGTTGACGTTGACGTGCGACTCGCGCCGCGACGCGCCGCCGCTGCCGCCCGTGCCGCCGCCCGCGCCGCCCGCGCCGAAGCCGAACGTCAGGAAGCTGCGCTGCTTCTGTTGCAGAGGCGTGAAGCTCAGAGTGGGAGGGGGGCGAGAGGGGGAGTCGGAGGAAGCGGACTGAACGGATACTCGGGCCGGTTGGTGGTGGTGAGGGGTCATCGGCGCGCCTCCGTGGATCGCTTGCCGATACTGTTCGGAACGGAAGAAAAAACAAAAAACGAATGCGGTCAGTTCATCGGTAGACTGCTGTACGGTTTCGATTACCGAGATGCGATGTGGAAAATTCTCAAGGCAATTCTCAAGATTCTGTCCTTTTACAGACTGCAGCACTTTTATCGGTCTCTCTTATTGAGTTTTTTCAAAGTCTCATTCGTTCGGGTGACTGATTTTGCTTACGATTTTGGCCGTCAGAGTCCCAATTTCATAGCCGTACTTAACGATTGGGAGAATGCAATGGTCACACATTTTAAGGGATATATAATTTTGACATATGGTTAAGGCAACATAACAATTTACAAAACAGGAAACTTTAATACCATTTTCCACGTCTCATCCGATTTTATCACATCGACATAATTTATATAGATATATACATTTGTACAATTGCCTTACTAAGCGACGACGATCACCAGCAAAAGCTCTTAAAATATAAAAATAAATGAAATGAGAACAATTTATAAAATGCAACAATCCACCAAGTGACAAGCTCTCTGCGGTGCGGACATAGCTGATGACGTGTTTAAAATAAAAAATAAAATATGTAAATATAGTGCGAAAGAATACCAAATGAAACTTGAAAAAAAAAAACTGAAAAAGAAACTAGAATCATTACAATAATACAATCATGCTAAATGTTTTGTTGATGAATACATCCAACAGCAGTGTTAGTGCTATTGCCATTATATACGATTCGGTAAATTAGTTACCATAGAGCGAGCGGGGCAAACACTATAATACGGAAGACCACTGTGGTTCACTCTGCATCATCTGGCACATGAATCAAACTAGACGAAACATCTTAATTTGCAACGTACGAAAAAAAACAGTTGTAACCTCAAGACTTTCCCGGCAAGCAAACAAGCCTCCCCCTCCCACCCCCTTGCGCCACTCCTTTTCTCCCCCATGTAGTATATTTATAGTATTTTTGTAGTATATCCGTGTTATTAAAATGGCTATTTTTCAATATGTAGTATTTCCTTAAATATGGCAGATTCAAAAATTATTTTTGTCGCTTGTATAAGAGATATTCCAATGACAACTTGGGTGTATCAAGTGATTATGATAGCAAATGTGGTATATCTGTATATTATTTTTGTAGTACTTCCGAGGCTATGTAGTATTTTCCAATATTTTCCAATATTATGTAATATTTTCTGAAATACAATAGAATTTACAAAAAAAATATTGTCGCCTGTATAAGAGATATTTTAACTGAAATTTCACAATGCAGTTTCGGCCCAACGACACATCTGGGTACCGAAGTTCAAGTCTAAGTCCAATATTTCGATATTGAAGTATGACTGGAGCGCCCCCTGGTTAACCGATTTCAACCACAATCTCTTCAACTCTTGCCATGATCAAATGACGTCCGCATGCCAAATTTTAGCTCAATCGGATGAAGCGTTTGGACGCTATCCATGACGAAATATACACACACAGACAGACTGCAGTCTGGAAATGATCAATCGCCTCGGGGGAGGAGGGGGGTCGAAATGTATACATTAGTGAAACTTTACATAAAGTAAAACCTTATACAGTTGGTTTATTTCTAGAAGAAGACCCCCACATTGTATTACATCCTTTACAGTACATCCTTATGGGTAATACCACTGCAAACCCCGGGGGTGTATAAAATCGAACACAGCTGTGGAATAACCTACATTATATATACAGCATTTGGTGCTGAACGGTTTCGTACAGCTTGGGCCACAAGATCAATTTTGTTCTCGGATCGGCTCAACTCACGATTCAGCTCTTATTCAGAAGCCTCCTCGAGTAGAAGGCTACCCCGGGTAAGACTCCCGTGTCTCAGGCCTCAGAGCTGGTGGATCGGCTTCTCCCGGTGGGATTGCATCCCGGCGCCACTGGACGGTTTGCGCACCGGTCGTCGAAGCCAATCGGTTTGTGCATTCTGACTAATTGCTGAAGGGGTCTGGAAACTATGGAAATACATTGCTTCCTAAGCAGCGGGGGTGGATGTTTCACCTGATGTCATGCCACTCTTGAAATGACATTGGGCCACTCGATCCCATGTGGCACTACGGGCAAAAACGCCCAGGTCTGCGATAAATTCAAACTGAATTACCGCTGTAATACAACAGGTAGAGGTTGAGTAAGCGGCTTTGGACCCGTAATTAGTCGGGAGGACGGAGGTATCCTGAAGGTTAATTCCAGACGGAGATATCCTGCCAAAACTGGTAGTTAGGGGGTGAGACTGCCCGCTGTGTACCTTTCCCGGTGCCTCGCTGTAAGGCGTTGGTCTCTAACGGGTTGCTGGTGAATTAGACAATACATTGTCTTGTGCCCAAGTCTTCTACCCTCATCCCACGGCTGAAAGAACGATCTATATCGTTATAACAGCCTGGGGTGACGGGTTCACCCATTATAGTCGACACCGCCATCCTGTATTACATATATAGCATACACGAAATGGCTCATACTGACTCGACTGATGGAACACATCAAAAGCTATTCAAAATGTTCAGCGAGAAAAATAGGCGATATGCAAACACATATCGCATAGCGGACTGGGAGGACTAACCACTGGGAGTTTCAAAATCCCAATGTGCTATCCAAAAAACAAGTTTACATTTCCCGTATGAAATAGGATCACTGGCAACAGCTTTTGGCCATATCACGTTGTCTGTTTTGTGCTGCTGGATTTTTGTCTGAAATTTTAATTGTACATTTTACTGTAGATTATTTTTGAATTTCAAAGTAAATTAAATCTATGCCTGCCTACATTTCGCCATTTTCAATCTATTCTGGTATTTTATTTATTTTGTTATTTCGCACAGAGCCATTCTCGTGTCTGCCAATCGCAGGACTGGTTCCATATCAGCTGATCTTTTCCTTTGTGAGATGCAATCTTATACTATTCACATGCTAGACCTTTCCATCTAGGGTTACAAAACACTTGACAGTTCTTAAATGTTATGGCGCCCAAGAGATGTCAAATTTTACTGCCCCAAAACACCTCTACATAAGATATTTCACTCCGGAATGGTTTAATGTATGTACCCACAACACCTCTACATAAGATGTTTCACTCAAGAATAGTTTGATTTCTGTACCCGATGACGTAGGGTTACCACAGTCGGCTCCTAGGTTACTATATGATCATTCTAACACCGTCAAGCTTACAAGATCTACGCAAGATACAAACTGACACTCGTCGTCGGTTACTTACTTGGAGTTAGTCGGGTTTTGGTGTGTGTGTGTGCGGAAAATAGGTCACATCCGGGGAGGGTTTACTCCAACATCGCATGCGTGCAAATGTAGAGAAAAAGTCACAACACAAACACAAACTTAAGTAATAATAAGTAATTTAGGATCAAATGGTCAAAAAGGTCAAAAAATTCAAGATTTGTTTTTCTTTGTTTCGAATATACAGGTTGAAAACTGTTCACTTTTAATGTCAAAATGAGTATAATATTCAAATAGGCCTTAGGTCAGGGTTTTCCAACCTTTTTTGCATGGTGCCCCCCGGATTATAAAATAAAAATCATGCCCCCCTATATTTTCCTTCATTGCTTCAATAAAAAACACAAATTATTTTTACAATATTTATTTCACACGATTTATTATTTATTAATGGGATGTTTGCGCCTGCATTTTTTGAACCAGTTGGTCGATATAAGGTTCTGTTTTTGACAGAGCTATCATCAAATCATTATGGACTGCAAGACGATTTCACTGTTTAGTCTTAATTTGCACTAATGCTGAAAATCCGGTTTCACATAAAGTAAGTCGAAGAAAATGGCAGAAGTATTCACAAGGCAAGAGTGGCAAATTTTGGATTAACGAGAAAGCGTTTTATCCAAAATTTCTCCAAAGTCAAGAGGTGAAAGTCATCTTTCATTGTCAAATCTGCCTTCATTTCCAGAAATTCTTCTTGGACATCTTCTGGTAATTGCAGAACATTGACCATTGGAACTACGTGGCGCGACTAAATCTGAATGTGTGTTTTAAATAATAAACAATGATAAGTAATTAGATTAAAATATCCGAACACTTCATGCCCCCCCTAAGATCTCTCTACGCCCCCCCCCCCCCCCCCCGGGGGAACACGCTCCACTGGTTGGGAAGTCCTGCCTTAGGTAATAATATTCAATTAATGAATTACAAATGAACAGCTTCCAAATATCATAAATAATATGAAGTTAGCAAGCAAGACTTTTGTTTATGCGTTTCCTCCATATCTGTGTCATATGGTGATTTATCCTTTTTGGTTATAAAGTATCATACTTCATCCTTTTTTAATATGCTTGCTATACTTGCTATTCATCAATCTTCACGCATTACTAGTTATGTGCCTTGAAAAAAGCAATTTTCATAGCGCGGAAATACATAATAATATGACTGATCAGAGGACCCTTTGCGCAGAGGGCATTACCCTTCCTCCCGATTAAATGGAAATCATTTAGGAAATCTTAAATATATCTTTAAGCACTTGACATCAGTGGCGGCGCTAGGCGTCGGCGACGTCGGCGACCGCCGACGGCCTCGCACCTAAGGGGGCCTCGCAAAACTTTTACAAATGATTTAAATGCATTTACAGACTTTTGAAATGCATTACAGAGTTAACTTTTTTAACACAATGATAGATGCTATTATAGTCGACACCGAATGTCGATTTAAAGCGCTCAATGAATATTTTGAGCAATTTGCGATATCAGTTATTTGAAATCGATATCAAAAGAGGACCTTCTCAAGCATTGTAATGATTTAGGTACAATACTGCGACATGGCGACGGCGAAAACAGTGACATACAGCCTTTCGAGCTATCTGAAGAGCTACAGCTTTTAAAAGCGAATTCACTTGACTGTCAACGACGCGAAACAACTCATTCAGTACATTTTAGAAAATAATTTGGAAGAAATAGGTATATCCAAATGTTTACATAGCAATATATGCTCAAATCATGCTCACAGTTCCCGTCAGTACAGCTTCCGCTGAGAGAAGCTTCTCAAAGTTAAAATTGATTAAGACCTACTTGAGAAGCACGATGACCTAAGAGAGACTATCTGCGTTATCAATTCTATCAATTGAAGCTGAAATAGCGGCTAGTATTAGCTATGACATAATCCTGAAAAAGTTCAGTGAGGCCAAAAGCCGAAAAGTTCGTCTATTTTAATTTCTATTTGTGTAATTTTTAACATCATTTGATTAGCAATAAAACTCGTTTACTCATACATTAGTTTCACTATAATTCGGCTCATGAAATTTAACGTTTTCTTTTTGACTGGGAAATAAAAAAGGCCTCGCGAACCTAATTTCGCCGACGTCCAAGTGTGGTCTAGCGCCGCCACTGCTTGACATCCTCCTGTAATTGCTCGGTTTTCATATATTATCTCCCCTTTTGAAGTCAGAGAATTTGAGATGTGGAAATTGCGGTTTTAGATATTTTTTCTGGGAAGTAGTTGATTATTTTCCCTGAGAGAACAAGATCTTTAAAGTGATGAAACAGAGATTTGACTGGCAGGCCACGAGCGCCAACTTCCAATGCTAAAAGATGAACAGTGAAGCCGTTCCGTTCCGGTGATGGCATTTGCGAGTTCACTTTCTGTAAAGGTAGTCGTGTTTTTTTATTCTTTTTAATATATTTACATGTTACCTGTTTCGTTTATATATGGATTCTTTTAGTTCTAGTAACTGTATAGTTTTAGCTTGAATTAATTATTTTATTGATTGTTTTAGTTATATGGTATCTTATATTTAAATGATGTAATTACAATGTATTTAGATTCTTCTTGGACAAAACATTATAAAAATTAGTTTGATTATCTGATTATTGATGATTATTGCTTTTGTTTGATCATTTCTGATATTGATTATTTTAATTGTTGACGGTTTTAGTTTTACTGATTGCGCCTTGTATAGCTTCTACTTTATGAAGTTTCTTCTGAAACGAAATGTTGTATGCTCTCTGGACAGTTTGTTACTTAAACATTGTATGTTTTTTTAATAATTCTCACAATAAAGAACTTGAACTTGAACTAGTTGATTCTATAGATTCAGTAGGTATAGAATTTATCTGCACTGCCATTTAACAGTTTCTTGAATGGTTTGTAGTGGCAATTCAGTATTAACTGTAGTTCAGCTTCAATATATCAATGAAACAATAATACATCTAACTTAAAAATTAATGAGTTTACCGCCAACTATATGAAGGATCACACCGTGCTGAAGCTTTCCCTTTAAGTATATCGATTGTGACATTTACTAGTCAGATGCCTATCGAATGAACGGTGAAGTTTGCAGGACAACCCAAAAAAAAGCAAAACCCCCGTTGAAATGAAACACAATGACACCCGCCGTGCAGAGACAAAAGAATATGGATATTACCTCTTCGCTGGAAGACTTGTCGTGACGAGGCGGAGTGGAAGGTCGACCGGCCTGACTGAGCAGGTCGGGCAAAACGGAGCTCGTTCGCGTCCCGGCGCCGCTCTCCGAACCGCGTCCCTGAACGCACAAAAAAATTATATCATTATTGATATTAGTACAGATCAGTGGTTCTCAAACTTTTCAGGGCGACGGCACCCTTAATCTGATCAGAAAATGACGACCCAAAGGTCTTATACTCTATCATAGCAGTAAAAAATGTCAACAGTATATATTTTTTTGATTTTTCAAGCAAGTTTTCTACCTACCTCTCATAGGATTACATTGGAAGTCAAACGTGGTTATTGTTAGTTCATTATAGGTACAGTCTTTACTTTGACCGGTATTTTATATATTATAATTATCATGTATGTATAACATGTATAACACAAACATTTTAGCAACTATATTTATAAGAAATTGATCTTACTACATGAAACAACAACTTATATCAAAACTACATATCGTCTTCCCGGGTATAATGACAGTAGGGCGATGTCGACTAAACGGACGAACCCGTCACCACAGGCTGGTATAACGATATGTGATCGTTCTTCCAGCCGTGGGATAAACGTAAAAGACTTAGAGACGAGACAATCTACTGTCTAGCCCTGCCTAAAAGCCCGTCAGAGGCCAACACGTTACGACGAATCACCAGTTTGGAAGGATTTCTCCGTTTGGAATTAACCTGCAGGATACCTCCTGCCTCCCGACTGGTTACATGATTGAGGTCACTTGCGCGTTCCTCTGCCTTATGGAGCGGTGATACGGTGTACACCGAATCTATCGCGGACCACGGCATCCTTTGCCCGGCTTATTCACCCGGAATCGGGTGGCCGAATGGTCGTTTCAAGAGCAGTTGCCATAAGGTTAACAGCCACCCCCACTCTATAGGAGATAGTACTGTATTCAGACTCCCCAGGCTGTCGGTCGGAATGCACAATCGATTGACTGATGCCGCACGGTGCGCAAACCGCCCACGAGCGCCCGAAGGTTGACTCCTAGGGGAGACTGGCCCGCAGGCCAGCGTGCTACCCTGGCTCTCCCTTCTGCGTGGAGGCTGTCGGATGGGTGTCGACCCGTGCATTTGACTGACCCTATACAACTTGGTCTTAATGGCCAAACTGCAACAGGGCCCATTAGCTCCCCGGGATAATGATAGAGGTAAGATCTTTTCTCATTACTATAATTATATCAAACAATGGCAAAGGTTGTGGTTCATATGATTTTTGTATATTTGTAACCTAACCTTTTCCTGTCTAATAAATTGGTAAATCTGAATTTTCAAATCTAGAAATATTTCTCCAAAGGTCGCAGAATTTATAAGTAAGATAAAACGAATTTTCCAAAGAACAATTTTCCTTTCCTCCACATGATCCAGGAAGCAAATGAAATAAGAGGAACCTCGAATTTCAATAAGAGGCCAGGGTTTTAAACTCTCCACTACGAGAAATGTTTTTCTTTAAATGTTCTCAATGCCCAACGCCGAGCACAAGATACCGTGAGGTTGTGGCGAATTTTTAAAATTCACGCACGCTGTGCCCGCCCGTTCCACCTCCGTTATATTTTGCGTAGTAAGAGCAGCAGTTTGCCGCCTACCCGCAGCAGAACAACGGGTGTCGATTGACAGCACTTCAGTCTTCTACCCTGAACTTTACTCGGTAAATTAGTTTTATCTTATTTATTATGTCTTTAAATTCACACAGCAGAAATATTTTAATCATTGCTTAACTTATAAAAACGTCTTCTCCTGGTTTTGGGGGTTACAAACTTTCCTTTAAAAATAAAAAATAAAATCTGGATTTATATTTTAATTGAATATTGACATCACCCACACTTATTCAGGACTGATATTGAATAGTGAATTATTGAAAATTAATCTTTTAGACATATTCATTACTATAAACAGTAATCCCTGTTGAAAAGTTATAGTGTAATGAAATGTGTAAATCTGGAACTTAATACTGTATATTTGGGAAATATAATTAGTAAAATTTTAATTGATTTTCTATTACCGTTTATAAATGGTTTACTGTAAGATATTGCTATAGCGATAAGTACGTCATTTGTGCATAAATTGTTTTTTTTTTATAAAACCAGTGTAATATTCATTAGGTAATGTTTTTATAGCACAATAAAGTTATTCTATTCTATTCTATTACTATTTTTGAAATGAGTGTAAATATTTATCAGATAAATTAGGCTCAGTTTCTACTAGAATATTAGCATTGATGTTAAATATTGGAGAAGTTTGCCTCGCCAAAAACTATTGTTTATCCGAAGACTCAACTTTCGCAGCACCCCAGGATGCCAGATGCCGCATCACCCAGTTTGAGAATCACTGCTATAGACGAAAACCCCAGCGTACATAGCACAAAGTTTTATTAGTGACAAAAACAAGAGCCGCGTTTCATGCAACGTAGTTTTCTGAAATGTAGGTTTCGGACGCGTGTTCCTTTTGCTTGTCCGTACTTTGTGGAGCCGTTGACGCTGACGCCGAGCCGGGATCGAGAGCGAAAGACGTTTAAAAACGAACGACTAAAGCTAAAGCTGTTAATGCTCTACGCCGACAAACATCCAACAATTTTAAATACGGGGTGTATTTGGTTGTATGACTTTCCCATTGTATATGTTAAATTTTAATTATTCTTCTCAACCTTTTTTCTTTGCACTTCTTCTCAACCTTTTTATTACTACACTGATTCAAGTGAAGAAAAAGAATTAAAATTAAAAATATATGGCAGGAAAGTGGTCCAACCAGTATCAGCTATGAGTGCAGTAGTGCCGAGATATGATTCTAGGGATTGGTAGAAACTAAAAACTATATCGTACATATGAAGCCAAAATATTGCAAATGAAACATTTTTTTACAAAAATCTTTTTTTTCAACTAACCATATGAACGATATTAACCCCGAAATATTGTGTTAACCATCATCAATTTCACTTTTGAATGACCAGGATATTGTAAGAGACATGAAAAACATTGCCCGTAACCAAGGGTGGTTTGTTTATTGCAGCAAGTACTACAGTTATAGTATTACAACGAAATATTGTAACGGTGCTACTAAACGGACTATACTTTTATAGCAATATGTGGCCGTAATATTGTCAACTATAGCCCGGCTATCACTGCAACATTTTAATGCAGCATATGGATGGAAAATATATCACAGCCATTCTCGGCAATATTTCTGCAAAAGTAAAGCCTATGTATGGGCCATACTGTGTTGCCCGATTGTGTAGCCCATTGAGACAAACTTATGATTTTGTCTCGGATACACAACGGGCTACACAATCGGGCAACAATAGCCGACGAAATCATACAAGGCACAGGGGCTTATATTGTTTTAAAAGAAAAAAAAAAAAGAAAGATGAGAATTCAACCTTAAATCAATAGGCGTTCCATTTTAAATATCTATGCCTGAATGTTTTTGATGATATGAAGACAAATTGAAAGATCACTAGATGCGAAACAAAGCGATCACTCAGCAAGACACCGGCAATACATAAAAATGCTTTGGCCATTATTTTTTTTTTTATTTGTTGAGTGGGGCTTTTCTAAGGTCTTTATGAGCCTTGTAACACTGCGACCATTGCTGATCTATTGTGTTCGCCACCTACTATAGTTCTGCGCTAAGCCTCGTGTCATTTAAGAACCGCAGCAGGCTTTTGGCGCCCGATTGTTTTACCTCCTCAGGTTGGAGGTAGTGACCACCCAAGTGGGTGTATCTTTTACGCATCAGCGGGCCACACTCGCACATGAGGTGCTGGGGAGTTTCCTCTGCCCCTTGGCAGAACCTGAACATTTTTGTGTCTGAGCTTGAGGTTGAACATGTGTTTGTTCAGGCCACAATGCCCCGTGAGCGCCCTCAGCAGTATGCGTAGATTGTTCCTATTTAGCGACAAGGCCTTAAGGGCCGTCTTACGGTTGTAAGCCTTACGGACGGATTGTTCTAAACACATTTGTTTGAGCATTAGGTTTGCAAGGCTTTTTGGTACACCACAGCAAGGTTCAGGGCCGTATAACGTTCCATTTGCTCCCGTCCTAGCAAGTTCGTCGGCTTTTTCATTTTCCTCGATTCCTGCATGGCCGGAAACCCATCTTAGAATTACCCTGTTCTTTTTGCCCAGGGAATTCAGTAGTGATATGCAGTTTTGCACTCTTTGAATTAATGGTATTCGAGGCTAGTGCCATAAGAGCTGCTTTGCTATCCAAGTGGATGCTTTGGCCATACGAAACATGTGTCGCAATATGGCCGGGACATACTAAAAATACTGTGCATTGCCAGCAATTTTGCCGGCAACTGTATTGCAGCGAAAATGTCGCCCGTTTAGGAGCACCATAAGCGCATAAGTTGCTAATAATTGTCGATTTTATTGCCTCTTGTATATTTAAAAAATGTTGTTTGCAATACTATGCCTTTTACCTTTAAGAATTTTCCAACAAAGAGAGTAGTTTTTTATAAAACAGGATTCTTTGCGCGCGCTTAGAACCGTGTATAGATTAAGAGATGATATAATTATACCATTTTACTAAATGTCGCTTTAATATTCTCTCTGTAAACCCTGTACACCGAGAAATGATACAAAACTGTAGGTACAGTCCAACTAGGGTAGAATTCTAGAATTCTATAAAGGAGGATAGGACAAAATGTAATATATGTCGTTAAAAAGCTCGACAATAACGACAGGACATAAGTCGTTAAAAATCTCTTTTCATGGCTGTCATTTGTTACTATGGCGGTCAGTCTCAGTCAGAAAAAAGTTACAGCTAAAACAAAAACCTATGTTATTGTATCTAAAAAATTGGTTATTACAGTTACATCGTTATTACGTCTTATTGTCAGAATAAGAAACTAATCATCATATATTAAAATTGACAATGCAACCATAATGAATCACGATTGTTACTTTAGCAATTCCTCTCAACAACAAAAAATATGGCGACGCGAAACAATGCATACACGGCTAGTGATAAGAGACAATTTTTTTATATAAGGACTCAGGTTATTTTTTTAGCTGTAATGATTTGAAAATGACCTCCATAGTAACAAATGACTGTCATGAAAAGAGCTCTTGAACGACATATGTCTGGTCGTTATGGGTCGTTGGTGTCCCATACATTTTTGCCCATCCTATTTTAAATTGGCAAGTAAATGTTATGGTTTAGTATGTTTTCTCGATTGAATGGAGTTTAGCCGTTCATTCATAACTGAAGATTGGGATCACCACCTCAATAAACAATCCTCACTGCGTTGTGAAATTTTCATTCAACAGAATCTGAGATGAGAAAACAAAATGGATGTGGGCTCAGAAAGGCTAGCAATATATACCGATGGTTCAACAATAGAGAAAGGGACTGTATACTCAAAAGACCTGAGACTAAAATTGAGTAAATCATTCACACTGCAATTTACCAATAAGGATTCTTGGGTCTTCGTGTTATTATTGCTGCGTGTAAGTTTTTTTTTTTTTTTTTTCTAGGTAGAGTTGAGATTGGCTTTGATCATAATTGAATCTATTGAGTCTGTTTAATGATGTTTGAGATATAGTTGGGGAGCCAGCGACAAAAAAAACCAAGAGTTTTGTAAAAGCTAATACTTTCAGATGAGACACTATTTTGATCATAGAATGCCGCGGTAGTCAGCAGGCCAGATTCCGGGACACCTGGCGCTGGAGTACTAGGAAAGGTGTAATTTTAATTAAAATCTATAAAGTGCTTTGGAAAAGCTGAAAATTCATCATACTCTGTGGATGCAATGAAGAACTCGAAACAAATGGTCAGACTGCTTAGCAATAGAACGCGTTTGGCGTCAGCATTGCTCCATACATGTCACAAAAAGTCCCTGCAAATAGGCCAGTAGGTAAATATTACGCAACTGGAAGGGCCGCTATGAACTCTGACCGCAGCTGTAACTTGCAGTCATAGAGTTTCGAGAATGAGAGTGAGAGCTCGTCGCCAAAGTGCAAAACATGTACAACCAAGCTTGTTGCGAAGATTAATCCTCATAGACAAGATTAATCCACAAAGACAATGACCCTAGCCCTTCTATTTTCCTATATCAGATCTGAGTTGCTAGTATACTGGTTCATCGTTAAAGGCATGTTCTCCTGAACCTTAAAAATGTGCCCCCTGGTGTATTCGGTTTGCTGCGTTAAGAGCACTACTTGTTGGGGGGGGGGGGGGGGGGGATGGGACAACCCATTCATTCAGTCATTCATCCAAATTCCACAACTTTTGCTTAGCATTTCAATAATTTAATTTCTAATAATCTCAAGAATCATTTCCTGGAGTTAAGACACTCACTGCTGATGACACGCTGATTACAACAATAATAATTAGTGATCTTTGTTAAGAAAGCTTAAATGTACGCATATTTCTCCTTAAAATCGACTTGACCTTTACACAATTAAAACAAAATACATATACCGCAATGTGATTTCCAGCTACCAGCGCACCAAAAGTAGGAACCCACAAAAGGAACTTGTTTTTTATACAAATCGTGTGATGTGGATTTTACACTACTACGTAAAACGAGCGTTAATCCGGCACCCGCAAGCGTGTTAAACCCAAACCAACGTTAAAGTGTTAATCGGGGAATTTATGCGTTAAAGCGTTAAAGCAATGCAGAATTATTTTGAAATCTTCTTCACATTCGCAAAATAAATAAAAATAATAAAGCGACAAAAGCGAGCGCGGCGGCATTTAGTTTTTGAAAATCACATTGCGGAATCGTTTTAAAAAGTGTGAAGAAAATAACAAAAGGATTAATTAATTAATCGTTTATAAATTATTTTTTTTAATAAAATCATATCGCACGAATGATGTCAAAATTAAAAGGGAATAAAACGAAATATAAATCAAAGCAAACCCAATAATTCTTGCGGTAATGCCCTTATTATCCAATTGACAATTTTTAAAAATATATATAAAAAGCATAATACGTATGTATGACAACTGGATAGCAGAGAAATCACTTCTCAGTTCATTAGCCTCTCTGACCTTTGCATAGTAGAAGATTGTAATAGTTGTTTGTCAAATAACAATCAACTCCTAACTCAGGACCTTTAATTTGAAATTTCTAAAGTTATATCAGATTTCCAAAGCTTTCATATTATATATGAGGTGTGTAAATGAATTTATTAAATATTCAGATTGGCAACGTTTTGATTAAATACAGAGACTTGGAGGGGGCCTCAGGTGAATATGTGATACAAGTTGTGACATGTGATAATATATGAACATTTTTAGAAAATAGCTTAATAATAACCAGGATGGAAACATCATTTGGACAAAGACATTACTCTTTCATTGCGCCGAGATTTTACAATCTGATCAATATGGAAATAAAAATGAATTTAACATTTAGGGTATTCAAAACTAAAATAAAGAAATGGTTCTCGAGTCATGACAGACTAACCATACATCAAATGATAGAAATTATAGTTTAATAAAACTTAGGTGCACAAATTATTAATATATTTTTAAATAGTATGTATGTTGATTATATATTAACATTCAACTAACTACCAATTCATTTTGTTGTTATATATTGTTTTGACAAAGAATTGTACTTTATTTTATGTAAATTTTTATATTTCTTAACATATATTAAATATTATTTATTGACTTTTTTATTTTTTGTATTATAGATTTATCTTACTCTTTACTTTAGTTTTATGTAAATTCTCTAATTGTCTTGCTCTATTTGATTGTTTTTTTTTTTAGGATCATATTTTAGGGCAATTTAGTTTTATGAGCATTTTAATAAAACTTTTACATAATTTATTGTAAAATTAGAGTCCTGTCCATCCTAGAACGGGCTAGTCCTAGTTGGTTTTGCCATTCGGTTCCTGTTATTTTTATAAGCAAAAAATGTTTTATAGTAATTCTTAAATAAAAATAAATAAATGTGGAACAAGTTGTTCTTATATCACATGTTCACCCTTCAGTACTAGTTTCAAACCCTTCCGTAAGTCATTTGGATGTCCGTAGTGATTATTTTCATGAAACAGTTTTTTCTAGTGCGTTCTAAAAAAGGAGTGTCATCAATTTTGAGCAACGGTGTGCTATTAGGTTTTGCTTCAGACTCGGGCACAGTTCTACGAAAATTTTTCAAAAACTTAAGACAGGCCTAGAGAGACAGTGTTTTGTCAAGTGCCAAGATTTTTTTATGGTTTAACCATTAGAGAGCCAGCCATGGGAATGAAACGCACGACGGCATGTTTTGACCCTTTGATGAAAATTTGTTTGTAAGGGGGTGTTGGTCCACCTATACTAATGTATAACGGTGGCTTATTCAATGAAGGCGACTTTTTCCGCATATAATTGCATAACTGCATAAATCAGGATATAGGCGGCCGTGAATCATCACAGCTGAAAAACCGCCAATCGGCAGGAATGGCCATCCAGGGTTTAAGGCGTTTTCAGAAGGAATAAAGTCGAATCATGCAGCGGAAGGCCTTCATCTTGAATAATCGATGAAAATGTCGATAGAATCCGGGATCTTGTGCGTTCAGATCGTCGGTTGACAGTCAGAATGATCGGGGAAGAATTGAATTTGACTCACACCACCGTTCATTAGAATTTGAGCAATGAATTGGTGATGAGAAAAATATGCTTAAAAATAGTTCCAAAAACCTTTCACAAACCTGTTTTTACTGGTAAAAAAACCTTTTTGGCCAGTAAAAACATTCCAGTGACTCCTCAGTCTCTTTATTCGCCTGACTGAAGTCCTTGCGACTTCTACCTTTTCCCAAGATTGAAAATTCACCTCAAGGGATGTCATTTTGTGACACTCGAAAGCATTCAAACGGCTGTAACCGACCAACCGAATGCTATTCCAGTATCTGAGGATTGGAAGAACCGCCCCCAGCGCTGTGTGGCTTCCCAAAGATCTTATTTTGAGGGAGGCAATATTGAATTGTAATTCTATTTGAATATTTGTTTTCTCTCTATTTGTCTAAAATTTTTGTCTCATTAAACACACCTCGTATTTAAAGAACCAGATATTATTGACGTAAATGGCTCCAGTGAATTAAACTAAAAAAATTGTAGACAGCTATGAAGTACTCGCATTAAGACCTAATTGCTCTACTGCAGAAACTTCTTTTTGATATTGCCTTATTGATATTGTCTGTGGATAATCAGGGATTACTGTCATTCTACTCATATAGGTCCAAATAAGTGGTCATCTTAGAATTTTGTCACAATAACCAAAATTTAATGGATGCAAGGAAGCTGCTACGGGAAAATCTCAACTTTGTGAGTAATTCACCCAGTTCAAGAATGCCAGAAAGTCAATGATAAACCTGGATCAGGGCAACATGCAACTTTTAAAACGTATGAAGATATTATGAAAATTTGTAAATTATCTTGGAATATTGTTGCCGGACAAATGACAATATTATTGATTTGAGTGCTGACGCATTTTAAGTGAGGAACTGATGTTGAAAGGGGCAGTGAAAAAGCTTGCGATAAGTGGGGTGCGGATTTTGATGAAACTACTGGAATATATCCACCGGAAATTGCTCCATGCGCCATTTATTTAACTCTATAACTCGATCAAAAAAGTTCCCGCTAGAAAATGTGTTTTGAAGCTGTAAGGATGCGTACACAAAATATGAAAATGGTCTCCTGAATATATGGAAATTTTAAAGCTTGTCCAGCCACTGCGGGGCCAACTAGGAGTTTCAAACACAACAGGAAAAATCGTCACCCCGAGGAGTTATGACGGCATCAGGTCATTCTGCCTTCTGTGGAGTGAACATGAAAGACTTAGCGGACGAAAGATAATCCACTGTCAAACTAGACCAAGAAACCCATGAGTCCAATGCCTTACGTCGAGTCACTGGGATCAATCCTAATATATTTTTGTTTGTTCTGTTTGTTTTTAGTTCTATACAATGGGCGACAAAACGCTAAGATGGTCACTTATTACGGCTCATTGAAGTATTAGTGCGATACGATTGATATAATAGGCTTTGTAGGTTAGCGTACCGCATCGCAGGCGGTGGATTAACGGACGGGGAGGGAAGTTACCTGATCCGCGCGCGGTTCAATCGCTCCCGGCCCGGCTCCGGCCGAAGCGGAATTCCTGTAGATAATGTCGGACTCGGTTTTTTCGCGCCTCGGGCGGCGGTAGTCGGCCAGGTACGATGACGGCGTACGCGACGCCGCCACGTCCGGCCCGGGCATCCTCTCGTCGCGTTTGACCAGAGCGCGCGCGTCTCGCAGCGCGTTTCCCTGCGGCTGCGACTTTCTGGCCGCCTTTTTGGCATCGCCGCCGTTCGCCATCTTGGCGCAGTCGCTGTTAGTCTTGGCGAAATCGGTCAGGACGGGCTCGCCCGAGTTGAGCCGTTTGGAGCGGTTGAAGATGCCGCTGGAGCGCAGCGGGCCGCTCTTGTCCGCCTTTGCGACGAAAACGGCCGAGTGTCTCGCGCTCGAAAGCGGGAACAGATCGGAATTCTCTCTGCGGAAGCCGCGCTGGAACGGATCGGAGTCCGCCTTATATTTGGCCTTGGCCTCCTCCATCTCTATCCTCGATTGCCTTCGCAACTGCGCCTGTCTCCTCTCGTCTCCGACCGCAAACTTGGAAGGGAAGAACCTCGCAAAGTCCCAGTCCTTCAGCAGCACGGCTTCTTCCGCGTCCGACTGCCGTTTCTCGTTCTGAACGCCGTTTCCGCAAAAAAATAAGGCAAAATAAAACGAACAAAAAAAAACAAAAAAAAATGAACATGCTCGCACGAGTGCGGGATAATAATATGTGCAACCGAATCGACCGAATCGTGATCAAAAAAATCTAATTCATCAACGTACAGTAGAACCTCATTAATCTGGATTAATTGAGAAAATACCAGCAGGGCGATTTTATAACTTTGGCATTCTTGGCATATTACCTTCGCTTTCACGCTGATTTCGCAAATGATAACCGGTTATAGTTCGCTAAATCAGTTCAAAAGCGAAGGCAATAGAGAACGCCAAAGTTATAAAATCAACCTGCAGGTAATACAAAATTTAAAAAAATGAAAATGCCAAGGCATTATTTACAAAGTTATAGCACAGTTGTTTCTAACCTAAGATGTCTCCATCAACGAACATAAGAAATTGGCAATGCCAACCACTTGATTTTTATATTTGAAATTCGGTATACGAGGAAGACTCGCAACTGGATTATTTAAAAAATGAAAAGCCATTTCAAGGTGAAGTTGGGTCTTCATTGTCCAATTCAGAGGCAGTGAAAAGTGGAAATTCAGGGATTAGTTGCTGGACCGTTGCTCTTCTTGGTTAGTTAAAAAATTTAAAACAATTCGTCGTATCCCCATTTGTTGATTTTAAAAAACTATATAACTTCAATTTGA
This sequence comes from Micropterix aruncella, assembly GCA_944548615.1. Classification (NCBI taxonomy): domain Eukaryota; kingdom Metazoa; phylum Arthropoda; class Insecta; order Lepidoptera; family Micropterigidae; genus Micropterix; species Micropterix aruncella. Next base: position 27,124,119 of record OX155968.1, read on the forward strand.
TAATAATCAGATATGCTTTGATAAGATCAATATGTTAGTCCGAATTTGAATTCGCAAAAGGACACATTTCATATTAAAACTAACAATCTATAACTACCAGTACAGTTTTAGTATGTTTATGTCCAATAAAGCACTTTTCGAAGAAGAATACTTTGTTCCAATTAATTGGCACCGTACTGTAAAATATCCCAGTGTCAATTTATAAATCAATAAGCTGATAATTACTCTAAAAGGGCTGGAAATCTATCAAAATTGTTAAAGAGTATTCTTTACTGTATTAGATATTTTATTCTATAGCAATCAAAATGATCCTCACAAGAAAAACCATTTTGCCAAATTAATTACATGGATTTCTCGCTACGTGGAATATATTGCGCTATGAATGTTTATTTGTATAGGACCTTAGTCTTTGGCTACCTATCCATATATCAGATGATTGCATAAGTTCGAGCCCGATTTTCATAGATGTCACAAACTTAGTCTATGCCAGATATTCATTGTATATGATTCTTTATATACATCTTCTCACCATTGCTGTTCAATATATATGCAGAGGCCGTCTTTTCGGCAGCTCTGCACGATGTCTCGGGAGGAATCACAGTTAATGGTCATGTTATTAACAATATCAGATATGCTAATGACACCATCTTGATAGCTGTCACCATGTAGAAACTCGTGGACATCGTCACCACAGTATACCAGACCGTAGATTCTCTTAGAACAAAATTGAAATCAAAGCGAGCGTCACGAGTCGTAAGGGCTCGGATTTGGTCGCCAGATGTCCCGCCACTCGGTCTACGCAGATATCCGAACGCTCGAAAAGTTCGCCATCCTTTACCTGCTCGTAATGCTAACCGTTCGCGTTCGTCGGGACAAACACCTCTGCCCACATTCCTCGCACCCTCTTCCCGCATTGCCATGTAGCTCGATAGTAACGCTACTGGTTGATATACTGCATCGTCACCGTAGCGAGTGCTTCATACGGCATTAACAACAAAGCCAAAAAGACAAAATACATGGTACTAAGTCGAACACCGTAGTCAAACTCTTCCATCAATATAGATGGTGCAGACCTCGAAAGAGTGAGCCGATACAAATAACTGGGTGTCATTGTTGACGATAAAGGTGACCACAGTCTGAAAATTAAATGCCAAATTGAGCAGGCCCGTAGCGCCTTTTGAAAAATGGAGAAAGTCCTCTGTGACCGTAATTTGAGCCTCATCTACGCATGCAAATAGCAAAATATTATCCGTCATCATACATGGAACTGAGGCCTGGACACTCACAGAAAGAATGGCCAAGCGGCTTGCGTTTGAGTTGTGGGTGTATCGGAGAATGCTCAAAATATCGTGGATCCAGAAGGCTAGAAATACAACAGTCCTTCAAAGACTAAATAAAAAAGGCACAGAGGTACTCAAACCCATAAATAGACGCAAGCTTGAATACTCCGGCCACAATTATACGAACTCCTGCAAATAATAACCCAGGGGACAATTCAAGGCAAAAGGAGACCTGGGCGGCCAATGACATCATGGCTTTTAAATCTACACCAGTAGTTTCGGCTAAGCACTGGTGCATTGTTCCGTGCGGCGGTCTCCAAGATGGAAATCAGCAGGATGATTGCAAACCTCCACTAGGAGGTGGCTCTACAAGAAGAAGAAGAAGTCCTTACATTGCATGCACTGAAAATCAAGTACAAGTGTGTCAGACAAAGTTCAAATAAATTGACTTGTGTGCGTTTAAGAATTTTTTCAAAATGGGGACCGATAAGATATATTTGTGCATGTAATGCTATACGAATTTTGGAAAGGTGCGAGTGTTAGGACTACGCAAAAAAACATTGGCAGATTCCTGAACGGTGATTTCAACTTAAATCAGTCTCGCTCTGGCATTTATGACAACGTTGAGAGTTGGATAAAGGAAAAAAATCCAAGGATTACGACTAACAATATTGAATATTGACTTCTCGCCATTTAAAAAAACTTGGATACATTTCTAATCTCTATACTTGGGTGTTGTATCTCCTCACTAAAATCCCCATTCTCCGCATCTCAAGGAAAACCAAGTCGTTTCTTTAAAAATGGAGTCGACAAAATTGTTGATCGTTAGACAAATTATAGAGAAGAATGAAGATTATATACTTGAATAACTTGTTAAATACCATGTAGGTCACCGGTAACCTTGCGGCAGACCTGTTTTCAAAGTAAATTTTGTGCATCAGAGGTCGCGTTTTCTACAGGTTTCAAGTGGTTCTTATTAGTTAAAACTTATGCAATAACCTAATATAATAGCAAATTCATTTGTAAAAATACTAATATCACCAACATGGAATGTCAATTTTGCCTGTTACTGTGCTTTAACAAGAAACTGCAAGTTTATCCGGATTAAAACAAGTCCGGTTTAATAGGGTCCAGATTAATGAGATTCTTCCGTAGGTTATAATGAAATTATTTACGAAAAAATAACAGTAAAATGTACAAAAAAATAGTTGCGGTGGTTATTCAACAGTGGTAAGACATATTGAAATGGGATAAACAAACAAATTAAAAAAAACTTTATTTACAACACCGTATCCCATTCCCTTTTAAAACAATATATTTACAGATGTTTCGATCCATTATGAAGAATTAGAGATTTTTGATTGTCTGGAAACGCTTTCCCAGAATATACAGTTTGTTGTTTGTTGTCGAAAATTAAAATCAATCGATGACGGAATAAATAAAAGGAAAAGAGGACTCACCCTCTTCATGACGAGAGTGCGGTTTCCTTGGGAATCGTCATCCGGCGTGGGCGGCAGCGGTCTGGTGGGCGCCCCGGGAGTTCCTTGTGCGGCGCTCGTCGGAGCGGCTGCGGGGGCCGAATCCTCGCTCAGGGCGCTCAAGCCAGGCCTGTAACAGAACTCGGGACTGGAATCGGGAAGGACGACCAAACGAATCCAAAGAAAAATGCAAAATAAAACAAACAAAGACGGGAATAGGGGAAAATACATGCAAATCGTTAGCAACGATAAAACACAAAGTAACAGATGCAATAATACAGGATGAGTTATACAATCCGTACGTCGCCAAACTGATCAGACAAAGATCGTAGATATCTCAATTACTTTCATCGATGAAAAACCCGCTTAAAGAACGTCTACCCTGGACAACGACTGCTACAAATTTTACGCGGTAAATTCGTTTTCTATCCTATTTATATTAACTCTTTAAATTGAGAGTTAAGAGTTAGATTTTTCTAGACAGCGATTTTCTTCAGATATTTTTTACAATCGTAAGAAAAACCTAAAAGCAATTGATCTACTTTAACGCTTGGAGTAAATGGGTATTTTCATGGATGCACCTGTCTCTTTTGCAGGATTTTCGGCGACATCGACCTTAAAGTACTATAACTACGAAACTACTACACCAATCATAAAAAGAACAACTGCACAATGATTGAATTGAAATTTCGAATATAGAATATTGAAATATCATTTTGTAAAACAATTAGATAATTATGAATAAATATGAGAACGTCAAAGAAGTGAAAAAAACGCGGAACCAGATCTGGTCGTATCATACTCAACGGATAATTGTTTCAGAACCAGATTTGGTCGTATCATACTCAAGGGGTTAAGAGGATTTTTATTGATGAAATTAACCTAAGTATCTATGAATTCGTCAGATCAGCTTGGAGATGGATACATTGTAGTTATAAAAGATCCGTTATGAGGAAATCCCGGATGTGCAAAATACCCGACGCGCTTACGTGGTTGTTTTATTAGCGACACAATCTGCTGTAAGGCTAACTCTTTACAAAATAATTTAACATTCACAAATTATTTCTCAATAGTCTCCAGTCATTTAACCCTTTCACGTCTGAGATTTTCCAAATAAAGAAATCCTTGAGATTATTATTTTTTTAAATGGTACCCAAGATTAAGAAAAGGTACCCACAATGTGCTGTACCTTTATAGATTTAGATGATATAGTATTTATCTATCATACAAAACCGTAGCCCCAGATTTGTATGCATTGGGAACTCACGATCAACCACACAATTGTGTGGGTCTGAAGGGGTTAAAGTCTGATATGCAGGGTGAGTTTTTAATTAGCGACATCCTTGAAGTGGGTGAATCAGTAGGAGTAAATAAGCAACATTTATATTTTTTTAGGAAAAACACAAAAAAAGGTTTTTTTTTTTAAGTTTTGAAAAATAGTATAAAAAGAGTTGAGTGCATCGCTCTATAAATAAATACAAACGGAGCTGCCATGGAATTCACCGACCGGAGTCGGGCCCATCATAATACTATTTTTTACACTTCTGGGGGGTGAGCAGTGGATTCCGGACTTACGAACCGGCTGTGGTAGGTTTAGGACAGCTGTCTTGCCACATGTGAGCGTTCACCTTGCCACCCATTCACTCCCCCTTCGAAGCCATAGAATTTGAGATGCGCAAATCGCAGTTTTAGATAATTTTTCTAAGAAAGAGTTGATTATTTTTCTGGAAAGGCCAAGATCTTTAAAGAGGTGAAATAGAGATTTAGCTGGCAGGCCACGAGCGCCAACTTCCACCGCGTGAAGGTGAACAGTGAAGCCGTTCCGGGTTACGGCATTTGCAAGATCATGGTATTTATTTAATTTGTACTCGTGGTCTTTTGGGATATTTGATTCCCATGGAACAGTTAATTCTACAATAAGAGCCACCTTCCGAGATAGAGAGTAAAGAGTTATATCTGGACGGAGGGCTGTGCATCCGAGACTTTCAGGGAATTTATACTGCTTAGAGACCGAATCAACCTCCAGAGTCCAATCTGTAGCTTTCTCGATTATTGAGAAAGGTTTTGTAGTTAAATGTTTTTTGCCTTTAGAGCCATCCCGCACAAACTGTATTGGGGGTTTGGAGGATACTGTCAAACCCTTGTTGGCACGAGCCACTGAGAGACTAATTACCTCGCGAATAACAGCGAGAACTTTGTCATGGCGGTAAGTGTACCGTCCTTGATCTAAGGCCACCTTGCAGCCAGCTAGAATGTGTCTAGCTGTGCAAGGGGTATTGCTACAGAGGGGACAAGAACTATCCTCGGCAAAGCTCCAACGAGCGAGGTTACTGGGGTCTGGAAGTGTATGCTGAAAGGCATTCAAATAAAATTTCAGCATCTCTGGCGTCCAGTCATAGAGCATTACCTTCCGGTGCATTGGAGGCGGAATGCAAAAGTCACCAATTGTTGTCCAGTCATTCTGGCATTGAAGGCCAATAGCATGAGCCATACTCTTGCTGTCGTAATCTCCCCGCAAAAGAGACTTCTTCAAGTCCACGTCGCTCGTGGTTGTACTGCCATACCCCAGACCAGTGCCATTCTGGCTGATTCCAGTAAGGAACTTTTTGTGGAAGTCTACGCGGGCTTGTAGATCATTTGAATCACTACGGCCACTTATTACGTGCTTCGATATTGCCGGATCTTTGGAATTGCACAGAATCGAATTTTTGGTTATTCTGGAGTTGGCGTAGAGCAGAGAGGGCAGTTTAAGCGCTAGCCCAAAATTTTGTTTGGACCTGAAGAGAGTCGAGTGGTCAGCTGGTTTGGCTAAGGACAGCCAGGATTTTAAACTAGCTGTCACCAGTGCATCTAGACGGGACAGTTGGGTTTTGGTAAAATCGTAAATAAGAAAGGGCCATGACAAATGTGACGTTAGATAATTGTCATAGATCCAGGCCTTACGAGGGCCAGAAATTAGCAAGGCATCTATTTTCGCCAGGCAACTTTTGAAATGCTCTATAACATGATCGCCCGAGACGTCTTTTCCCTGATGGGTGATTTTTCTGCCGAGGAATTTGAAATGATTGTTTGGGTCTATAAGGGAGATATTAGAGCCCTTATAGACCAATTTGGGGTCATAGGATGTAAATTTTGTGCCCATGCGGGCGAGTCCAAGGCAAAAACATTTGGAGGGCTTCACTTTTATACAGCCTGACCAGTCGCAGAAAAGCTCCACTTTCTGTAATAGCAGGGAAAGCTGCTTGGGGCTTCTGGTGATGAAAGTTAGGTCGTCGGCAAAAGCGAGGCACGACGAGGTGTATTGGCCGTCTGTTTTAAAACGGTAGCCCCACTTCCTGTCAAACTGGCTCAGGCTTTCCAGAAGTATATTAAAAACTATATTAATAATCGTCGGGGAGAGGCAACAGCCCTGAAATAGTCTAATTGAATATGGTATAGAGCGGGTAGTCCATTCTTGCGTTTTAACATGGAACGTCAGACAGTTGTAGTAGGAGGCTACAATGTCACGCACGACTGGTGGGAAGTTGTACCAGCGGAGTGCAAAGTGGAGGAGACTGTGTCGGACTGACCCAAAGGCATTCTCTAGGTCGAGCCAGCATACATTGATTTGGCGTTCGTGCTGTCTCGCATCCTTGATGGCAGCAGCCAGGAGAGAGTTGTGCTCGAGGCAGCCCGAGACGCCGCGCATGAAGCCTTTTTGAACTGATACTCCAAGGTACTCATTCCGGTGCATGAATTCGCTCATCCTCGTGTGGACTATGCTAAAAAAGATTTTGGCCACAGTGTCTGTGAGAGCAATGGGCCGAGCGTCCTTTGGTCCGGTGCAAACTGGGACCTTCGGAATTAAGATGACTGTCGCTCGGCCAAAATTCTGTGGGACTACACCGCTATTCCATATATTTCGGAAGATGGATCCTAAATATTGCAGAAGGCAGGGGCATTTTTTGTATACTAAATAGGGAATACCATCGGGACCCGGAGTAGAGCCCGACGGCTTCCTCTTTACTTGATTAAGAATCTCATCTAGTGATGGAGGTTGAGAAGCAAAAGCTACCGTAGGCAGGGGCGGAGTGGAGCCGCATTGGGTCCTCATACGTGGTCGAAAAGTATTCCGTGGCCATATCTTCCGGGATTTGGATTTTTCCCTTGGCGGCAGACAAAACCGTTTTGCTGTAGTTAAAACGGTTTTTGTCGAACCGGGCTTCCTCTTTGGATTTGAGAAATGCTGCCTTGCGCTTGTCGTTTTGCGTTGCTACGCTCTGTATGAGTTTTAGTATAGAGCGGTACGCGCGCGAGAAGTTGTGGCAGAGGGCTTTATCCCCGGCTTTCTTGGCTTCACGTAACTGGCGACGAAGTAGCCGCTTTTGCCTACGGAGCTTTGCCTTAAATGCGTTTTCTCTGTGAACCGGGTCGACATGGGTAGATTTTGGGTAAACACCCGAGAAGTATTCATGGACCGCCACCTGGAAGGACGACAGCTGGACGCTGGCAGGGGCATTACGGTTCACAGAGTGGTCAAGAATAGAAGTTAAATTATTATTATGAAATTCCCAGTCCTCTTTCGCAAGTGAAGGGAATTTTAGAGGAGGGAAGGATACGATTTGCGCGGGTAGAGGAAACGGTCGGGTGACAAACTGCGGGCAGATGTGGAGTCAAGGGACATGTGAGGTTCAACTCTGTCCGTGACTCCTTGCGACGGTTTAAGACACTGACGTGCAGCGTCGCTATCATCGTGCAATATCACGTATAAAGTTTATTCGCAATATTTCACCTATTGCTAGATAGCGCAGCGCGCCCAACCCTTGTCAAACTTTTGTTTATCAGTCAAGTTTTTCAACTTTACCACAAAAAAATATGTTTTTTTTCATTCAAAAAAACATTTTTTCCCTCGAAATTTTGTGCTTAAAAGTTGTTTACTTGGCCGTATTGATTCACCCACTTCAAGGATGACACTAATTAAAAAACTCACCTGTATAGGCTAAATTCAAAACTTAGACCCTCTCTGGGTTCTTTAAATGTAATGTTCCTTTCGGTAATTTTATCCCAAGAGAAAATGATTTTAATATATTTTTTTTTTATAAATGCGATTTTCTTAAAAAATATATGTATTTTTTAAGTAATGAAGCCTTACTTCATTATAATAAGTGTCACAACTATTTTCAGGATTTTTCTCTAACTGCTTTTGTTTAGGATTTCCCCATAGCGACCCTTTTATAAACCTCATTCTGTTTACCAAAAATCAAATTCATAGTGCAAGAGCAAAATAGCAATTTAGTCACTTTTTTGTTTCTAAATACAAATTCACGAGCGCTTTCACATACTTTATCTGATTTTTTGGTACAAATTCGCAGGGAGATTTCAGTAGTTATTTTAAATATTTGCATTTGTATATAATTGAACAGGTTTTGTAGCCTTTACTCCCGGAGTTGAAGTGAAAGAATATGCTGGAGGAAGAGCCATCATATTATTTCACCTTTTTCCACACACGATTACTTGCTAGAGCCACGTCGTCCTCGGATAACTCTATCACTCTCACTGAAAGTCTCTTCAGAACTAAAATCGCTTCCTAAATTTTTGGATTCATCGCTGTCCGACTCATCAGAAGATATTACGCGTTTCGGCATATTGATAACTAGCTGACCCGTGCCCACTTCGTTGGGCGGTAAAACTTTTTACTTGTGATGAAATGATGAGTGTGGTTTGGTTAGTACTGAGTGCTATGATTTATTTCTTGACTGCCAAAAGGGTTATATTTTTACTGCATATATATGTATTACTGCATATATATATAGGTTATATATGTATGTATTTGCATGCTAATTTGACTATATTACCTTATTGTGAGTGTCTTATCTCTTTAACCATTTATGCAGTAAAAGTGAAATTATATGCAGTAAAAGGGAAAAGTCTTTTATTTTAAACACCTGAGACGATCAATTTACTTATTTTTATATGAATTCATAATTGTTGATAATATGACCAATAAACATGACCTAACGATTTAAATTACTTTTTTAATATAAAAAACTACTTTTATAAAAAACTACTTTTTGTGACTTAAATATAAAATTTAGACATATGTTGTCGCTGACTTTTTTGTAGGCATTATTAAGCTCTATCAAGCACTTCTCTAAAACTTAATCATATATCTCTCATCGTTAAAGCAGCGTTTTTTTCTCAGAGTTACTTTGCAAATCTGACCACCACGAAAAAGTCTTTAAATTTTTCGAATGAATATATAGCCTATGACACTCACAAATAACGTGGCTTTCTAATGGTAAAAGAATTTTCAAAATCGGTTCGGTAGATCCAGAGATTACTTCCTACAACGTCACAAACTTTACCTCTTTATAATATTAGTATAGATGAATGTATAGTTGCAAGAACTGAACGGAGAGAATGTAAATTGTGCGAAGCAACACAACTGAGTATTTTTTGTCTGTTTACAAAGGAAAACCCGGTAAAAACCAGTCGGTCCCATTCACACGTGTAACTTGTGAACTTGAAAATACCGATCGTCTATGTTGACGGGGAAATAGCGACTCCTGATGCAGACATTACCCAGAAAACATATGGAACGCTATAATAGCGTGCCCCGCGATTTTGCACGGAAGGAGCTAGACGCGTACGTGCGCGTCGCGCCCGCTGTTGGAGGTTTAATACATACTATTGATGTGGTCCCTTAAAAAGTGTATAAAGGGATTCAACTGTACCTATAGTGGCCTAAATTCATTTCTTCGTGTCAAATAACAATGTTTGCGAGATCGCAAGCTCTGTTGGCAGAGACAAAGTATCACTCCTGTATCACTCCTGCTTCCATTCAAAGATGTTTTATGCGATACTACTATGGGGTAATGCAACCGATATCCATCGCGTTTTTGTGCTACAAAAGCAAGCCGTTAGGACAATTTTTGGTGTAAGCAGAGAAACACATTGCGCCCCTTTTTTTTTAATTACAGCTGGTATCCTTACCATGTCGTCCATGTACATATATCAGTGCCTTTTATACGCCAAAGAGAATCTTTTAAATTGCGAGCTTCACTCCACTCGACATAGCCATAATACGCGACATAAAAACAATGTGTTATTGCCTAAAGTACGCTTGACTAAATATCAAAAAACATTTTTATATATTAGTTTTAAATTGTTCAATGCTTTGCCGTCATCGACGAGAAGATTTGAGATGGCAGCATATAAAATGTGCTTGAAAAATCAGTTAGTCAAACATGCCCTTTACAAACTGAACTTTTATGATTTTGCGTCCACAATTGCTTGATTATAAATAACCATATAACTATACTTTCGCACTAAGTTTTAGATTTTATAGACATTGTTTTTAATTACGCATGTTTCAGAATTTTCCTTTTTCATTGTATTGATTATTATTTATTGCTTGATTATTGATTATTTAGTAAATTTGACTATTTTTAAGTATTTTAACCTCTGATTACAATTATTATTTTTTTTCCTTTAATTAATCAAAGCGGTATTGTGAAATGCTTTTATGTAATGAATAAATGATGATGATGACGCCTGTTCTAGGTTTTTTTGCCTTTTATGCCAAAAGCCTTATCAATTCGATTTTTGAGAACATTCATAAATATTTAGCCAACGCTTACAGTGGTTTGGGTGGATCGCTTGCGAGTAGTGTCCCATCGTTGCGTCCTCGCCCGTTGTTCTCCTCCGGCTCCGAATCGCTGTCCGAGTCGTCCGGAGGATCCAGGATGTTCCGTTCGGGAGGGCCTATGGAAGCGAAAAACACGAGATAACGACAATAATGAAATGAAATAAACATATCTTTGCGGCATAAAGCGGAAGAACTAATAACCAACATGCATTACAGTACGATTTTCTTTAGTTTTTTTAAACCTTTTTAATTATCTGTCTTCTAGGTATGACATTCAGCAATTGTTGTGGCTTTTAAACATTTTTATCTCTGCCGTTCCTTTGTTTGACTTGACAGGACTTGAATGGTATGTGTCCAATGACACATCCATAATCACTGGTGCTGGCACATTATTATGTTAGCAAGTCTTAAGTTAGAAGATCTTCATAATTTGTACTCTTTAGACCCTCTGACATTCTGGTTGTCCGTCGCGGCAGCTTTTCCTAATGTTTGACTTTAGTGGTCAATAATGTTCTATATGTTGTGTAGCAAATATTGAATACAGTATGACAAACCTGGAGGAGCTCCATTCGTTGGAGCCAATAGAGCTTTGGAACCGCCTGAATTCCTCGAGGATCTTGGCGGAGCTTCCGGGCCAGACACCACGCCCAGTTCGTTCAGCTGAGCAGCCAGCATGTCCAAATCCTAAACGTAAACCAACATTATTAGATATCTTTCATATCAGAGAAAATGAAAACTTTAGGATGAAGCAAATAGGATGATTTATCAAAATATACATTTACCACTATTGTGTAAAACAAAATAGGAATTGCTTTTCTTTCGAATCTCGCTGCTGTGCAAAACACTGCACAAATAAATATACAAACAAGAGTACCTAAAACCTTATGATTTGAAGCTTCTTATTTGTGCGCTGGTTTGGACAGCATCGGAGATTGGGGAATAAAAGTATTTGCCAGTTTTGCAATAAAGAATAGCAGCAAATGAGTAACATTTGGCATCTGTTACTGTTTTGAAAAAATAAAATATAAAAAGCATTAAATGGCAAATGAACAAAGCGTCTTACCTCTGGTCTCCTCGGTGGAAGCTGTTAAGCCAAAAATCGATTATAGGTGTTTTTTTAATAACGGCAACAGATTGGCAGTGCGACACATGAAAACAAAAGAGAAGAAAGCCAAACTTAATAGGTGCGATCGGTGCTAGTAATTTACTAACTGCAATATTGTATTAGGTATTAGTACCCTTAGATTTTCCATTTGGTTATTAATATCAGTCTGATATAACATTTAACCGAAAATATTAAAAGAAATGTAACAATAATAATTAATATGCGATTGAAGACTATTGCGGTTGTTGGACATTATAAATAAGATAAGTAAGTAAAATAAATACAAACGGAGCTGCCATGGAATTCACCGACCGGAGTCGGGCCCATCATAATACTATTTTTTACACTTCTGGGGGGTGAGCAGTGGATTCCGGACTTACGAACCGGCTGTGGTAGGTTTAGGACAGCTGTCTTGCCACATGTGAGCGTTCACCTTGCCACCCATTCACTCCCCCCTTCGAAGCCATAGAATTTGAGATGCGCAAATCGCAGTTTTAGATAATTTTTCTAAGAAAGAGTTGATTATTTTTCTGGAAAGGCCAAGATCTTTAAAGAGGTGAAATAGAGATTTAGCTGGCAGGCCACGAGCGCCAACTTCCACCGCGTGAAGGTGAACAGTGAAGCCGTTCCGGGTTACGGCATTTGCAAGATCATGGTATTTATTTAATTTGTACTCGTGGTCTTTTGGGATATTTGATTCCCATGGAACAGTTAATTCTACAATAAGAGCCACCTTCCGAGATAGAGAGTAAAGAGTTATATCTGGACGGAGGGCTGTGCATCCGAGACTTTCAGGGAATTTATACTGCTTAGAGACCGAATCAACCTCCAGAGTCCAATCTGTAGCTTTCTCGATTATTGAGAAAGGTTTTGTAGTTAAATGTTTTTTGCCTTTAGAGCCATCCCGCACAAACTGTATTGGGGGTTTGGAGGATACTGTCAAACATATGATATATTAAAAAGAATAAAAAACACGACTGCCATTACAGAAAGTGAAATATTGTATTTAAAATTATTTTTATTACAATTTTTTTATGACTTATTTGTGGTTTATGTATTTATCCATATAGATACATGTATATTTCCAGAATGTACTTAATCAGACCTTCCATGTTACTAAACATGTTATTTTTCTGTAAATTTATTGATATTTGGATGTTTAGACAACTACTTATTTGATATTTGGACAGTTAAGATACCCTCTGTCACTCAGGATGACATAACGATTGTAACAATACCAAACACTTCTAAATCGGTTTAAGCTTTTCGAAGTTATGGTGGAATAAAGAAACGGAATACATATATAGATGAACCCTGAACACTTTACTCTCCTTTTTTGTTGGGCAGTCGTGTAAAAATATGATTTGCTGTAGCATATTATAAAAAAAAACAAAACTACCCTCTTTCTTTCCGCACTCAATGTGTTAAGGGGCCACTAAAGAAATACTTATTCATACAAGACACCGATGCAAATTACTCTCGAATCAAAACATCACCGCCTTGAAGCTTAGCATAGCGTTAGATTGCAAGTATTCTACAGGCTGTTTTATTTCAAAAGTTATGATTTATGAAAAATGGATTATTTTTCTTTAAATTCTAATGGACCAATGGACCTGAAGAAATTCCTCTCTACGACAGCAACAGACATATTGAGATGTCAACCACAACGGGCGAACCCGTCACCGCAGGACGTTTTAACGATTCATCGTTCTATCGACCGTGCAGTGAGTGTAGAAGACTTTGGACATTACAAATCCGACGTCTAGCTACGCCACAACCCGCAAGAAGCCAACGCCTTTACCGCCAGATAGCCAGTAATGTTACCTGGCGGGCCGACACTCGCCCCCTTGCTTCCAATTGTGACCAGATTTCTCCGGTCTCTCGATTGGTTCCGAGTTCGAGGTCGCTTGCGCGATCCTCTCCCTTACGAAGCGGTGAAACGGTGTGCACCGAATCTATCGCGGACCAAGGCGTCCTTTGCCCGACTTTGAACCGGGATCGGATGGCCAATGGTCATTTCAAGAGCAGTCGCCGTAAGGTAGGCAGACCACCCCCGCTCTATAGGAAACAATACAGTTCCCAGACTCCCCCGACTGTTAGTCGGAGAGCACAATGATTGGCTTGCACCGCTCGGTGCGCAGACCGTCCAGGAGCGCCAGAGGTTTGATTCCCAGGGGAGACCGGTTGACCCAGTGTCTTACCCAGGTTCGCACCCCATGCGTGGAGGCCATCGGATGGGTGTTGACACGTGAGTGTGACCGACCCTGAACACATGGGTCATCGTGGCCACCTCATCATGGGCCCGTTAGCTCCCAAACAGCAACAGACAGGCTGCTAACCTTCTGGGACAGCCTGGGTTGGCTGGAGTAACATAAATAGAAACATGAACCACGCACAACGGCCCAATCAAGAGGCCAAGTGCGGGAAATAGCCCAGGAAAACTAACTAACTACGACAGCAACAGAATGACTGAACAATAATTGGGGACTTTTGCATTCCTTCTCCAATTCACTGGAATGTTAAGTTAATGTTATATGACTGGGTTCAATTTCCAAATTGTTGAAAGAAATACTGAAATAATGAGACTCACCGTTGATTATGCATAAAAGCTAAAATAAAATTTTGCCACAATCAAATATTGCAACAGCTGGTGGTAATAGTACCATTATTATTAATGGTTATTGTTATTAATGTTTTTGTTGTTATTAATTGTTATTAATGTTTTTAATTGCAAGATTTGTGTCAAGTTTTCAATGTATATTTTTTTTATAGAGGCACCTAGGCGCTTCATTTATTTAAGGAATTTCAAAGGAAATATTATAATTTACTAGAAATAATATTTTTATTATTATTATTATTATTATTATATTATACACTAGCAGCTTAAGGCTGATGCGTGTATATCACATGCACTTGTTTTTAAACTTGTGACTGTTTTGCACTAAGAAAATTGTCCAGTTTATTTTTAAAGCTATCGACAGAGATAGCACTGATCACATCCTCTGGCAACGCATTCCAAGCATCCACTACACGATTTGTCAAAAAATATTTCCTTGGGTTCGATGCTGCAATTGTCTTATTTAGCTTCAACGAGTGTCCACGCAGTTGCTTATTGGTGTTCAGGGTATACATGCTCTCGAGGTTGGGCACACTGTAATAACCGTGAAGCATTTTGTAGCCTTCTATTAAGTCTCCTCGCTGCCTACGTTCCTCTAATGTTGTCAGGCGAAGTTCCTTCAGTCGTACTTCGTATGGTTTTTGCAGAATTAAGAATTTTTGCAGAATTAAGATGCGACGTGTTTGTTTTGGATGTTGCACTTACGCATCGGCGACCCCTATGAATTTAGAAATTATTATATCTATATTATTATGGTTAATAACATGTTTTTTAATCCTGACAATATTTTAACCTCGCAGTGATTTAACCATAGCGGAAGATAACAGATTACTGGTTGCTTAACCAAAATTGAAGAGCAACAGTGAGACAAATTGACCGATTAGTTATTTCAAAATATTGTAGTATCTGCAACGCATATACAGGGTGTCTCAGAACGGTCCAACTATTTTATGAGTGAACGAGACGCAAAAGAAGCGGAGTGGAGGTGAGAGAGGGGTAGCACTAGCAAGATCTGTTCTTACATTTTAGTTGCCGTCATGCCTTAGAAGGGAGAGCCATGCTCATTTTGCGTGCGCGCGTATTTCGAGAACAACCGATTGCTCATTCGCGTTCGTCGGCTATTTTGACTTCATTATGGATTGCGCAAGATTGGAGAAACCCCTAGTAATGCCACTATCCTCGCATGGATCCAGGCATTCAACGCTACTGGAAACACACTAGGCGATATTCATCATGGTCGTCCAAGAACAGCGAGAATCCCTGGAAACATTGAGTTGGTTGCGAATTCTGTAAGTCGACAGCGTTAGCATCAGGAAGCGCGAATCACATTTTTTTTGGTCCAAGACTTACAGAAAGTAGGCACTACAATTGCCTCTCGTGGTTCCAACAAGATGGGGCCACGGCACATACCACGAACAACTCGCTAGCAGCACTGCAAGAGTTGTTTCCCGGAAAAGTGATTTCTCGACGGGGTGCCATTGAGTGGTCACCACGGAGCCCTGATTTAACCCCACTTGATTTTTTCTTGTGGGGTTATCTTAAGAGTGTTGTCTACAAGAACAATCCACAAAGTTTGGAAGATTTAAGAAGAAATATTGAAGAAAAAATCAGATTGATTTCTCAGCAAATTTTTCGAAATGTCTTCGATAACGTCCACAAAAGCTTTGAAGAGTGTCGCCAAACAAACGGTCGTCACTTAGCTAATGTGATATTTAAAAAGTAAAATTTCCTTCTTTGTTTACATTTTGGTGTCAATAAATAATTAATTACAATAAGCATTTTTTTTTATTAGTGTTCGAAATAGTTGGATCGTTCTGAGACACCCTGTACAATTTTTTCGTATGGTTTTAATGCGATTTTGCAATATGTCATTAGAAAAAAAAAGATGAAAGTAACTTTTTGGCAATATTAAGTCGGACGCAATGCGTACTCCGTTCTTATTTTATTTGGGCGGTGGGCTCTGCGGGAGAGGACTCACCATAGGCTTGAAGATGTGATGGGAGTTCCTCTGCGGGGGCTGGGGCCCGCCGTTGTGGGGGGCGGCGATGGCGGGCGGCCCCCCGGGCGGTTGGGGGGCGGGGGGCAGCGAGGGAGGCGAAGGCGAGGGGGTGGCCCCCCCTCCCGAGCCCGAGTTGGAGCTGGCTGAAGATCCCGACGAACGCGGCGTCGGCGGTAAAGGCCTGCAAAAACAACATTACCATTATTATCATTGTTATTAATTCATTAAGGACAAGCGGTGAATCGCCGATATGCCCTTATCCGAATCGCAATTTTTTCGTCTCCGTTATCCTCACTTGTACGTTTATCGAAAAACTACATTGTTGCTGAACGAAAACGTAGAAAGTACCGAAATTGTTACTGAAAAAGTTACCAAAATTGGTTTACATGGACGTTAAATCAAAAACTGCTCGAAGGCGCCGTGTGCCCCAGGACCAAGCCTGCAACCACCTATTATGAAAGGCTATTGGATGCCAACTCACACTCCTTAAACTATCTCAAACTTTAATTGTTGTAAAATTAATCAGCTGTGACTTATAGATTACCTGTATCTGTTGGGCTGAGGGGGCTCTGGTACTACGATTAGCCTTTGTGGAATTGCCGGTCGTGCTGGTGGACCCGGTTCTGACAATAAATAAGACACATAGTTAAAAAGGTGACAAAAAGTGAAAACTTAAAAAAAACTGAACTAAAATATATTTAGTGATTTACTCTCGTCTCACAGGGTTGCGGGCAAACCGAATAAACCGCATAGAGATCTTGAGCGAACATAACTAAAGTCGACTAGATGCCGAATCACTCTTAGGTCGAATGAATTCAAGGGCTCGTAAACGGGCTATAAAATGCATCTTGTTCACAATATTGCCGGTAACTATAGGCCAACTAGAGTTGTCAACTACAATGGGCGAGTCCGTCACCTCAGAAAGTTTTAACGATTAGTCGTTCTATCTCCCTGGTGTGAGCGCAGAAGACTTGGACAAAACAGTCCACCGTCAAGCTCCGCCACAAACCCATAAGAGGCCAAAATCCTAATCGCGAGATAGCCAGGAATGTTAACCAGCGGGCTTACACTCACGCCCTTACTTCCAATTGCGACCAGATTACTCCAATCTCTCGTTTGGTTACGAGTTCGAGGTCGCTTGCGGTCCTCTCCCTTACGAAGCGGTGAAACGGTGTATACCGAATCTATTGCGGACCACGGCATCCTTTGCCCAGCTGTTCACCCAGGATCGGGTAGCCGATGGTCGTTTCAAGAGCAGTCGCTGTAAGGTCCGCAACCACCCCCGCTCTGTAGGAAACAGTACTGCTTCCAGACTCCCCCGACTGTTAGTCAGAGTGCGCAATCGATTGGCTTATGCCGCACGGAGCGCAGACCGTCCAGGAGCGCCAGAAGGTTGATTCATAGGGGAAACTAACCCTAAGGCCAAAGTCCTACCCAGGCTCGCACTTCATGCGTGGAGGCCGTTGCATGGGTGTTGACCCGTGAGTGTGACCAACCCTGAACAGAATGGGTCTTCGTGGCCAACCCAGCAAGGGTCCCTTAGCTCCTGGTAACTATAGGCCAGAAAGATTTTCAGCAATATCCTTATGGCAATTATTTGTGCAAACGTTGGTGAGTTACAACCAGTAAGGTTACAGCGACTGCATTGACAGTTTTAAAAACAGACTCAGAGAACATCTGAAATCTTCCACATAAATTCCCTTTCCCTTCCCATTCTCCTCCTTTTTAAACTTTAGCATCCTTATAGGTGTAGGTGTTTGCTGAGGCACATCCTGTGCCCACAAAGAGGAGTTAACTCTTTTTTTTGTATTTGTCATACTCTTTGTAAGCATCTACTCCCAAATAATGCTCATACAATAGTATAGGTTAGCTCAAAATTTTTGCCTGCAGGCAATATGGTCACCTTAAGAATAAAAAGTTTTATTATTATTATTGCTGAGCAATTGAGTTTTCCTACTTTGGGAACTAGAAATCTGATCAGAGCCTCAGAGCTGGTGGACCGGTTTCTCCCGGCGGGATTGCATCCCAGCGCCACTGGACGGTTTGCGCCAATCGGCTGTGCATTCTGAATAATTTCTGACGGGGTCTAAGAACTATGGAAATACACTGTTACTTAAGCAGCAGGGGTGGATGTTGACATGTTGTTATACCACTTTTGAAATGACCTTGGGCCACTCGTTCCCGTGTGGCACTACGGGCAAAGAACGCCTAGGTCTGCGATAAATTCTAACTGAATTACAGCTGTAATACAACAGGTAGAGGTTGCGTAAGTGACTTCGGACCCGTAACCAGTCAGGAGGACGGAGGTATCCTGAAGGTTAATTCCAGGCGGAGATATCCTGCTAAAACTAATAGTCAGGGGGCAAGGCTGCCCCCGCTGGATACTTTTCCCGGTGCCTCGCCGTAAGGCGTTGGTCTCCGTCGGGCAGGTGGCGGAGCTCGATGGTAGACTGTTTGTCCTAAGTCTTCTGCGCTCACTTCAGGGGGGAGACAGAATCGATACATTTCGTTAAAACTTCCCGAGGTGAGGGGTTCGCCCGTAGTAGTCGATCGCGGACCGAGGACACCTTTGGCCGCGATACTCGTACAGGATCGTGCGGCTAATGGATCTTTTTTAACGATAGACGACGCCAGGTTAACGACTACCTCCGCTTCTCCGGAAAGTTACGCTTCTAGACTCCCCCGGTTATTCGCCGGAGCGCACAACTAGAGCCGTCGACTACAACGGGCGAACCCGTCATCTCAGGAAGTTTCAACAATATTAGATCGTTCTTCTCCCGAGAGGCGAGCGTAGAAGACTTAGGACGAAAATAGTCCACTGTCTAGTTACAGCACTCGCCCGTAAGGGCTCTAAGAGAGGGAGAGGACTCACCGGGTATCTGTTCGCGCTCGTGCTTGCCCTTCTTGGGCTGGGCCGGGGGCGGGGGCTGGGCCGCGGGCGCAGTGTCCTTGGCGGGCGGGTTGGTGCGGCCCTCCTGGATCTGCTGGAAGTTGCGGCGCAGTGTGTCCCCGCCCTGGTGCACGGGCGCCTGGTGCACGATGGACGACGCCTCCCCCGCCACCGCCCCCCTCCTCCTCCTCCCCCTCCGAGCCCGAGTACCTGTCCCGCCGAAGCCAGAGACTCACCGTTAAACCAGCTGCATTTTCCACAATCTAACAGTCCATTCGACGGCTGTAGACCCATCCGCGGGCGCGAAAGCCCGTAACGAGTCGCAAACTTACAATTTCACTCGTACGAGTGCCCGTAGTTACAAATTTACAAGTATGGGCCATTTTCCAATACTTTTTAAACTATTATAAATGGAATAAAACTGTCAAAATTATTCTTAATCCAAATATTGACGCGTACGTTTGATATTTGAAAACTAAACAAAAATTGGAAATAATCCACGAAGAAATATAAGGCGATAAAATATATGCAAATGACTGGGGCGAGCGAAAATTGAGAGGCCCTTCAGGCCTCGGCCCCTCGGCCGATTGACAAGTTGATGCCCCAAAAATTTTTAGTAAAAATTAGTAAAAATATTGAATTATGACACTGTCTCGCCAAAACATTAATTACTGCCCGACCACTGTACCCATAATTAAAATAAAACATATTAACCTAATAAAATAAAACAAATTAAATTAAAATAAAATTAAAACAGGGCCGTCACGCTGAATCATATTGTGGCCAATTGGGGCTCTAGGGGTTAAACGAGGGAAAATAAAAATTAGAATGAAGTGAGCTGTTCTTGGAGCTTCATTGAGCTGTCAGTGTCGTATGATCTATCGACTTTCATGGTTTTTAATAGAATTATTATAAAATAAAAAAAACTAAATAATACAAAATCCAGCTATAAGAATTCAATATCCTATGTCTCAATAAAGTTACATTATAACTACAATTAACCGAATCAATTGGGACCGGACCCCATTTGGATAATCAAAAATTGGGATAATTATTTTTTTTTACAAAAAAAAGGTCTATTTTAATTAATTACTGTATGTATGTGGAAAATGGGAGAAAAGACTATAAAAAAAGGCATTTAATTTATTAAATGAAATCGCAACACCGAAAGGGTCGACGACACACTGACTGACTAATCAAAACTAACAGTGACAGATGGGCCAGGGCGGCCACCTGGCGGACAGACGACAGCCAATAATCATCCCTGAGGACAATAGCAGGCGTCGACACAATCATTATTTTGTGAATCGCAGTACGTTTCCGTCTTAATTTCGGATAATCAGCGATTTGGATAGTCGGAGTTCAGATAACTAGAGTTCTACAGTATTACTCAACATTAATTGATTTCTAAAATCTCTCATATTAAACTCCTATACACTAGATCTAATTTTATTTAAAGCACGATCAAAATTTATTTCTTATTACTAATAATAACAGCAAACTTCAGTATTTCATTTTCAGTAAGTCTTTTTCGCACTTGCTGAAACTGTTTACTGTTTTTAAAATATTAATGTTATTACCACACACAACACTACTTGGAAGTTTCTTCCACTCATGCCCGAGTATGTTAAAAAGAAATGTTTCTGTGCATTCATCGATACAATTGCCCGTGATGGCTTCCAGTCGTTCCTCAGCAATGCGAGTTCTCAATGAATGTATACATTAATACAGTTGTATGTAGATGTCCCTTCGCATTCTACGTTCATCCAATGTAATGAGTCCTAGGGTTCGTACTTTCTTCGTAACTCCCCTGTCTCACTGTCTGCGGTAGCTTTGTGAAGTGTCTCCAGGTCCAAGTCCAACTAGAGCTGTCAACTACAACGGCCGAACCCGTCAACTCAGGAAGTTTTAATGATATTAGATCGGCCTGTCTCCCGTGAGGTGAGCGCAGAATACTTCGGACGAAAAACAATCCACAGTCTAGTTACTCCACCTGCCCGTCAGAGGCCAACGCCATACGGCGAGGCACTGGGAAAGGTAACTAGCGGACAGCCTCGCCCCGTGACTACCAGTTTGGAAGGATATCTCCGTCTGGAATTAACCTTCAAAATACCTCCTGCCTCCTGACTGGTTACAGGATTGAGGTCGATTGCGCGGTCCTCTCCCTTATGAAGCGGCGAAACGGTGTCTACCAAATCTATTGCGGACCTTGGCATCCTTTGCCTGGCTTATTCACCCGGGATCGGGTTGCCGAATGGTTGTTTCATGAGCAGTTGCCATAAGGTTAACAACTACCCCCGCTCTATAGGAAACATTTGCTGTTTTCAGACTCCCTCGGCTGTTAGTCGTAAAGCACAATCGATAGGCTGACGCCGTACAGTGTAAACCGTCCAGGAGCGCCCGAAGGTTGACTCCTAGGGGAGACTGTCCAGCGGGCCAGCGTGCTACCTTGGCTTGCACTTCTGCGTGGAGACCGCCGGATGGGTGTTGACCGGTGCGTTTGACCGACCCTATACAACTGGATCTCAGTGGCCATACTGCAACAGGGCCCATTAACTCCCCAAAGTTCAGTAGCGACCGGACATAGGACTTATACACTCTTAGCATAGTCCTTTTTGAGGCTTTTTTCATATAGTATGTAAGGGAGTTTGCCCGTTTCACAACAGATATTAAATGCTTTTCCTATTTTACATTGCATGACATTAAAATACCAAGGTCTATTTGTTCATTCACCAAGTGGTACGTAATCGTATCGCACCTCGGGAACGCAGTCATTTCGGCAAACGATCTTTAGATCGCTAGATCGGCCCTTTAGATCGCTACCAGCTGACCAAAGAATGACTACTAATGGTCGTCACAAACCTGTTAAATAAATGTAATCTTTTACCTATAATCCTCCCTGACTGAATTCTCTTGTTTCCTCTTCTTGCATCTGTCTATGTGATCCTTCAGCTGAATCCTCACTTGTCTCTCTGTTGGCTGATCTCTAATAGTACAAATAAGAAATTCCATGGAGTGTGGCCGTACAGATAATCTAATAATTTCAAATATTGTCAAACAACTCACCTGATGAAAGGATGTTTTAAGAGTTGCTCCGTGTAAGGCCTCTGGTGATAATCTTTAACTAAAACTGTCTCGATGAAACCGTGGAATTTCTTAGGCCATTTTTTTGCTTTCAACCGAGGTGGGGGATTTCTAAAAATAAATAAATTAATAGTTTAAAAAAAACACTAAAAACACGCTTTTATAAAAAAACCAAAAAATTGACAATATTTACACTCTATATTTACAAGTCAATATATTATAGGTTTGTTATAACCATGATACCTGATCGTGTTCAAAGTCCATTACGTGACCTTTCTCACAAGTCCAAACACGGCTATGATACGATATTCCATCATGGAATGCCAGTGCCTATCTTCCGGCTTCATCATCAAACCTTGAAACCTAATCGTGGTCAAAGTTTATTCCAAGACTTTTCTAACAAGTCCAAACACAGCTATGATATGATGTTCTATCATGAAGTTCCAGTTCATATCTTCCGACTCCATCATCAGATCAGTTCGACAGTACCATATTATTGTATTGTCATCAGAACTACATACAGCTGCCAATTTTCATGACGCTACGATCCTTGGAAGATGGTTAAATTAGTTACCTTAGATTCCATTACATAGTTACATACAGGTCGACCTAATAAAAGCGTGTTAAAAAGGCTTTATCAATTTAGAGTTTTAGGTCGCCTACCAAAAATTAAATAGTAGAATGGTTGGTGGCTATGTAAACCTGCATATTTATTGGTAAAAAATTGTGGCACATCATTTAAAAAAAATATATATTTTAGGTGTGGCAATTAAGTTCCGGGAATTTGTCAATAAAACATAAGCAAATTTAGTTAGGAACAAAATGTTATTATTGACCTTCACAACAATCTCCCTTTAACTCTACAAAGTTATTCCAACGCTGCTACCTCGATCGGGAGCAACCTTGGTAATTCTCCAAAGTTAACAACCCGTTCAGCACCGCGGATACAGCTTCTTTGACCTCCTGTGCGCTGCCATGATGACTTCCCTTGAAGTGTGACTTCATCTTAAGGAATAAGACAGTCGCAGAGGCGATATCGGGGCTATAGGGTGAGTCCGGCAATGTTGTAATGCCTTTTTCTCAATTTTCGCCAAAAACTCTTTCACAATGAATGAGGACTGGGCCGGCACGTTGTCGTGGTTTGTCAACATGCACTCGTCTCCGTACACCACCTGCAATTTTTGGAAGATTTCTGAAGGTTTCTAAATGGGTGTTGACCCGTGAGTTTGACCGACCCTGAACAAATGGGTCTTAATGGCCAAACTGCAACAGGGCCCATTAGCTCCCATTAGCTTCCAAACTGCATTAGGAGGGTCTATTAGACAGAGACACACAGACAGAGTTCCCTCTGGAAATGGTGGATATTTCCGCCTCTAGGATAGAAATAGTTTTTTTGCGCATTCACAACACTTTCCCTCCTTGTCAGTTGGTGGGGCAGGAAAGTAAATTTAGTGGGTCACCGAGGCAGGGCAAAAATAGTTTCGGAAACGCTGGTATAGACGGTAAATACCTGGGTATAAGAAATAGCGCTCTCATGGGATGCAAATCGCAGAGTGGAGGCTGGCTCTCGGCCATCTCGAGTGCTGTGATGCCGAGAGACCACAGGTCGGAGCGGTTGTCGTATGTGGCATCGGGGTTCTCATCGCACGCAATCACCTCCGGAGCCATCCAGTAGGGAGTACCGATAAACGTATTGCGGCGGCCAATCGTCCTGTCCAACTGGGCCGATACGCCAAAATCCACTGCGAAAATAAAGAGGATAATGAAGACATGAATGTGTACGAGCAGCGGGTTTATAAACAACAAATCCACATATGAGGGGTGTACTGAAAGATTCTGAAACGGGCCACTTCAAGTGGTTTCTTGATTTTATCAGTAGTCATTATGTGAAATAAACTATTATACTCGCAGTAAAAAAAACAAAGCATTGATTATATTATAGTGTATTAGATTGCTCAACTTTGTACTACAATTCAGCACCTAGGATTTTACTACGAAATGCAAAGTGTAGATGGCACTCATACTTCCAAAAATTGAGGGCCATGATTTTTCAAATATTGTGCCCATTTAAATTACTTAAAAAGGTAGAGCCTTATTGTCTGATTATTTTATATGGTCTTATATCTGTACGTTTAGTTTAAAATGCATAACGTAGATTTAATTTGATTATTTAACATTTTACTGACAATTTGAATATTACGATGAATAATTTTACTACATATCTTTTCGAATTACTATTTCAAATATTAGGCCTCTATTTTGATTATTTATATTTATACAGTCTTGTCTTATTTATAAACGTAACTTAAAATTTGCGATGCGTCTCAGACATAGCCGAGCGAAAATCGTGATTAGCTTCTAGGCATTAGCTTCTAGGCATTAACTGTATTCGCCTACTTGTGTAGCATCGATTATATTGGTTATTAGATTGATTAATGCTGTACTACGTTTTGGCAGCTAAGATTTTATTCATGTTCATAGTTCCAAACGTTGATTAATCTCTCGTATGTTCAGTAGTCTAATATAACAACAAACTAATTTTGAAATCATAATAATAATATAATCATAATAATATAATACTATAATAAAAAACGATTTTTTGAATCATAGCATTTAACCCTTAAAGGACCATAGGACATGTGTCCCATAACTTCAAAATTATTTTATAAATTATGGAATATGACTAATTTTAAATTATATATTTTCCATGTTATTGAAACAGAATCTTAACATCAGATAAAAAAAGCAATTCTTCTTTAAAAATGTATTTTAAAAAAAATTATATATATTGCAAATGACCATTTGATTTTTTTTTCTTTCAGTGCATATAATTGCCGAGTTAAATAATAAAATAATCACTTTGGATAAACTTGTAACTTACCATCTTTATAGACCATAGGGACACTTATGACCCATCAATTTATACAAAATCTATTCAACCAATGTTAACCCCTCGCGGCCCGCGGTTTGAATTTTAATGTGTGCCTTACGGCCCGTAAGAAATTCGCGAGTCTCAAAAAAAAGATGGCGTTTCAGAAAAAAAACGATTACTCCGAAACTGTCACACCGATCGTCTAAAAAAGACCTGTTTTATGTTCCTATTGAAATTTGCTATTAGATATTTGTAACGTCGTTATGTAAAGCAATAAAGATTATTCATAATTATTAGTCGATTAAATAATCCATAATTAGCGGTCGGCCTCGCCTGGCCATTTCGGGCCGTCTGGGGTTCGACGGTAAATATCAATTCTGGACGTTTCGGGCCGTCTGGTACGCGAGGGGTTAACCACCCATTGTGGATTTGTTTTCACAATTTTATAATGCATATTCCCTATGAAAATGGCTTTTATATATACAGACGGGCTTGTAATTGGATTTTTTGGATCATAGCTCTTAATACTTAATATTATTTATATAAAAATCTCTTAATATTATTTACATAAAAATGTAATTTTTATATTTAATAAAGGTTTTGATATGTAATAATTACACACTAACAGATGGTATTCTGTTTGTATTATTTTGGTGATTTAATCCGCATATAAAATCAATGTACCGACTACAAATGTTATAGACTACCATATAAATTGTTATTAGTTTCGAGGAACAATGCATTTAGCGCCACTTGCATGTCGCCGGCGTAGAAGGGTTGCCAACACGTTATATGGCATTGAGCAATATAATACCCTATATATTCAATGATGCCGCGCGCTTTTACCCCACACTACTATACAAGCCACCCTTTTATACTTTACTATATAATACTTAAATTTGGATTTTGCGGTGCTGCTACATTTGTAGCCTTGTTCCCTTATGGGATAGATGGCTGGACTCTCAACCGAGCACAGTCTAGTAAGCAACATATCATACTTACCAAGTTTAACTTCGGCATTGTCCGTGAGTAGGACGTTTTGCCCCTTGATGTCTCTGTGAATGACTTTGTTGGAATGCAGATAACTTAGGCCGCGTAGAATCTCCCTGCAAATGTAGGCGATCCATTCTTCTTTGAGCGACTGGCCCTTTGTTGATTTAACGAGATCAGTCACGGAACCTAGGGACAAAATATCATGGTCAAAATACAGATATTTTAAACACACTCCTAGAGCAAAAGGATGGCCACAAGACTACTTCCTATACTAGCTAGGGCAGCTAATGGGGACTGTTGCAGTTTGGTCAATTATACTCACGGGTCAACACCCATCCGGCGGCCTCTACGTAGAAGTGCAAGCCAGGGTAGGACTCTGGCCTTCGGGCCAGTTTCCCCTAGGAGTCAACCTTCGGGCGTTCCTGGACGGTTTGCACACCGTGCGGCGTCAGCCAATCGACTGGAAACAGTACTTTCTCCTATAGAGCGGGGGTAGTTGCTTACCTTAAGGCAACTGCTCTTGAAACGACCAATCGGCTTCCCGATACCGGGTGAAGAGCCGAGCAAAGGATGCCGTGGTCCGCGATAGATTCGGTAGACACCGTTTCACCGCTACATAAGGGAGAGGATCGCGCAAGCGACCTCAAAGCTGTAACCAGTCGGGACACCGGAGTAATCTGGTTGCAACTGGAAGTATGAGCGCGACTGTCGGCCCGCTAGGTGATTAACCTGGTTATCTCACGGTAAGGCGTTGGCTTCTTACGGGCGTATCGCGTAACTAGACGGTGGACTGTTTTTGTTGTTTTTGTCCTAAGTCTCCTACGCTCACCTATAGTGAATCTCCTACATTCGCCTAAAGTGACTGTATGGGCTGCGATGTCGGTGCGAGGAATTATCGGCACGTACTGTTTTGAACGAAAGGGGACGCGAATTACATTGAATTCAGAACGTTATGTGGAGATGTTGGATGACTTCCCGGTACCTGAAGTGCAAAACTTTCCTGGTTATAACCAAAAAAGTATGGTTTCAGCAGGGCGGAAGCTCTGCTGAAACCATGCTGCTGCACCCAGGGTTGGCTCGGGACATGTTTTCAAAAATGTGTTTTTACTATTAACTTATTGTGTTTTATTTTTGAAGTGCAAATAGTTTATTATTAGTATTATTATTATTATTATAAATAATGGAGATGAATATTGAGACCATTTGTCTTCAAGGTGAACTCAGAGTGAAGTATCTAAGCCATTATTATCTAGAATGCAATTGATCCTAATAATTAAAAACTAGTAAGCTGCATAGGCAGTCACAATTTATTGATATAATAATCAATTAATTATAAGACAAATATTAAAATAATCAGAGCCAACAAGCACTGAAGCAGATAGTCATTCTAGATTAACATATAAATAAACAGCCTGACAATCAGGTCATTTATGAGTCATATGCATTGAAACAGCACAGTGGGGCCATCCTTACAAGTATAGAAGTAGATAGATTTAGCAACCTCTCAATAGTCAAGAGAGTCATAAAGAAAAACTTTATTTCCAAAAGTTCAAAGTTAAATATCTCGAGATCTAAAGCGATATTCTTTTTTCAATTTCCGTCTGGCCAATGACAACAATCTTGATATTGGATTCTTAAATGTGCTCCTCGCAGAGACTACAAAGATTGCTTCTTTTAGGTTTAGCTTCTTCCAGTGGACATCTCATCGACCTCGTCTGACGTATTGAGCATAACACTCTTCAAGCGCTCAATCGATTTCCTCAATCAATTAAAAAAAAATCTCTTGCACGGTCGCTTTTCTTACCTTTTCTTGACTATGCAGATCTGGCTTATCTCAATCTATCAGAAAAACTATTCAATACACTCATACAATTGCAAAATGTGTGCATACAGCCCATCTTCGATCTTCGTAAGTATAATCATGTGTCCGAATAAAGGCACAGTTAGAGTGGCTGGCAATACCGCAAAGGAGTAATATTCATATAGGAGGTTCTGACAATACCCTCCACACCCCCAATGCAGTATATGTTGGACTGCTCTAAAGGCAAAAAAAAAATTCACTACAAAGTCATTCTCAATAATCGAGAAAGCTTCATATTGGATTCTGGAGGTCGGACAGCATTGAATTCTGGAGGTCGATTCAGTCTCTAAGCAGTATAAATTTTAATATAGTTTTTAATATCCTGCTGGAAAGCCTGACCCAGTTCGACAAGAAGTGGGGTTACCGTTTTAAAACAGACGGCCAATACACCTCGTCGTGCCTCGCTTTTGCCGACGACCTAACTTTTATCACCAGGAGCCCCAAGCAGCTTTCCCTGCTATTACAGAAAGTGGAGCTGTTCTGTGACTGGTCAGGCTGCATAAAAGTGAAGCCCTCCAAATGTTTTTGCCTTGGACTCGCCCGCATAGACACAAAATTTACATCCTATGACCCCAAATTGGTCTATAAGGGCTCTAATATCTCCCTTATAGACCCAAACAATCATTTCAAATTCCTCGTCAGAAAAATCACCCATCAGGGAAAAGACGTCTCGGGCGATCATGTTATAGAGCATTTCAAAAGTTGCCTGGCAAAAATAGATGCCTTGCTAATTTCTGGCCCTCGTAAGGCCTGGATCTATGACAATTATCTAACGTCACATTTGTCATGGCCTTTTCTTATTTACGATTTTACCAAAACCCAACTGTCCCGTCTAGATGATTTTACCAAAACCCAACTGTCCTCATTAGATCCCCATGAGCTCAGGGTCGGTCACACTCACGGGTCAACACCCATCCGATGGCCTCCACGCATGGGGTGCGATCCTGGGTAGGACACTGGGTCAACCAGTCTCCCCTGGGAATCAAACCTCTGGCGCTCCTGGACGGTCTGCGCACCGAGCGGCGCAAGCCAATCGACTGTGCTCTCCGACTAACAACCGGGGGAGTCTGGGAACTGTATTGTTTCCTATAGAGCGGGGGTGGTGGTTGTCTACCTTACGGCGACTGCTCTTGAAATGACCATTGGCCATCCGATCCCGGTTCAGAGTCGGGCAAAGGACGCCTTGGTCCGCGATAGATTCGGTGCACACCGTTTCACCGCTTCGTAAGGGAGAGGACCGCGCAAGCGACCTCGAACTCGGAACCAATCGAGAGACCGGAGAAATCTGGTCACAATTGGAAGCAAGGGCGCGAGGGTCGGCCCGCCAGGTAACACTGGCTATCTCGCGGTAAGGCGTTGGCTTCTTGCGGGTTGTGACGTAGCTGGATGTTGGATTTGTTTCGTCCAAAGTCTTCTACGTTCACTGCAGGGCGACAGAACGAGAAAATCGTTAAAACGTCCTGTGGTGACGGGCTCGCCCGTTGTAGTTGACACCGCAAGTTGACCCGTCTAGATGTGTTCAGGGTCGGTCACACTCACGGGTCAACACCCATCCGACGGCCTCCCCGCATGGGGTGCGAATCCTGGGTAGGACACTGGGTCAACCAGTCTCCCCTGGGAATCAAACCTCTGGCGCCCCTGGACGGTCTGCACACCGTGCGGCGCAAGCCAATCAATTGTGCTCTCCGACTAACAGTCGGGGGAGTCTGGGAACTGTATTTTTTCCTATAGAGCGGGGGTGGTTGCGTACCTTATGGCGACTGCTCTTGAATTGACCATTGGCCATCCGATCCCGGGTAAGAGGCGGGCAAAGGACGGCTTGGTCCGCGATAGATTCGGTGCACTCCAATTCACCGCTTCATAAGGGAGAGGACCGCGCAAGCGACCTCGAACTCGGAACCAATCGAGAGACCGGAGAAATCTGGTCACAATTGGAAGTGAGGGCGCGAGTACCTCGAGCCCGCCGGGTTTATTCCTGGCTCACTCGCGGTAAGGCGTTGGACTCTCACGGGTTGTGACGTAGCTGGAAATAGGATTGTACTGTCCAAAGTCTTCTACGTTCACTGCAGGGCGACAGAACGACTAATCGTTAAAACGTCCTGTGGTGACGGGCTCGCCCGTTGTAGTCGACACCGCAAGATGTCCCGTCTAGATGCGCTGGTGACAGCTAGTTTAAAATCCTGGCTGTCCTTAGCCAAACCAGCTGACCCCTCGACTCTCTTCAGGTCCAAACAAAATTTTGGGCTAGCGCTAAAACTGCCCTCTTTGCTCTACGCCAACTCCAGAATAACCAAAAATTCGATTCTGTGCAATTCCAAAGATCCGGCAATATCGAAGCATGTAATAAGTGGCCGTAGTGATTCAAATGATCTACAAGCCCGCGTAGACTTCCACAAAAAGTTCCTTACTGGAATCAGCCAGAATGGCACTGGTCTGGGGTATGGCAGTACAACCACGAGCGACGTGGACTTGAAGAAGTCTCTTTTGCGGGGAGATTACGACAGCAACAGTATGGCTCATGCTATTGGCCTTCAATGCCAGAATGATTGGACAACAATTGGGGACTTTTGCATTCCGCCTCCAATGCACTGGAAGGTAATGCTCTATGACTGGACGCCAGAGATGCTGAAATTTTATTTGAATGCCTTTCAGCATACACTTCCAGACACTAGTAACCTCGCTCGTTGGAGCTTTGCCGAGGACAGTTCTTGTCTCCTCTGTAGCAATACCCCTTGCACAGCTAGACACATTCTAGCTGGCTGCAAGGTGGCCTTAGATCAAGGACGGTACACTTACCGCCATGACAAAATTCTTGCTGTTATTCGCGAGGTAATTAGTCTCTCAGTGGCTCGTGCCAACAAGGGTTTGACAGTATCCTCCAAACCCCCAATACAGTTTGTGCGGGATGGCTCTAAAGGCAAAAAACATTTAACTACAAAACCTTTCTCAATAATTGAGAAAGCTACAGATTGGATTCTGGAGGTTGATTCGGTCTCTAAGCAGTATAAATTCCCTGAAAGTCTCGGATGCACAGCCCTCCGTCCAGATATAACTCTTTACAGATATATCTCGGAAGGTGGCCCTTATTGTAGAATTAACTGTTCCATGGGAATCAAATATCCCAAAAGACCACGAGTATAAATTAAATAAATACCATGATCTTGCAAATGCCGTAACCCGGAATGGCTTTACTGTTCACCTTCACGCGGTGGAAGTTGGCGCTCGTGGCCTGCCAGCTAAATCTCTATTTCACCTCTTTAAAGATCTTGGCCTTTCCAGAAAAATAATCAACTCTTTCTTAGAAAAAGTATCTAAAACTGCGATTTGCGCATCTCAAATTCTATGGCTTCGAAGGAGGAGTGAATGGGTGGTAAGGTGTACGCTCACATGTGGCAAGACAGCTGTCCTAAACCTACCACAGCCGGTTCGTAAGTCCGGAATCCACTGCTCACCCCCCAGAAGTGTAAAAAAATAGTATTATGATGGGCCCGACTCCGGTCGGTGAATTCTATGGCAGCTCCGTTTGTATTTATTATTGAGTCTCGGATGCACAACCAGATATTATAACTCTTTACTGTCTATCTTGGAAAGTGGCCCTTGTCGTAGAATTAGCTGTTCCATGGGAATCAAATATCCCAAAAGACCACGAGTACAAATTAAATAAATACTAAGATTTCGTAAATGCCGTCACCCGGAACGGCTTCACGCGGTGGAAGTTAACGCTCGTAGCCTGCCAGCTAAATATCCGTTTCACCTCTGAAGAGCTTGGTCTTTTCGGAAAATAATCAACTCCTTCCTAGAAAAATTATCTAAAACAGCAATTTCTACATCTCTAATACTATAACTTCGAAGAGGGGTGAATGGGTGGTAAGGTGACGCTCACATGTGGCAAAGCAGCTGTCCTAAACCTACCACAGCCTGTCATTAGTCCGGAATCCACCGCCGCCCCCCAGACGTGTAATAATGGTATTATGATGGGCCCGACTTCGGTCAGTGAACTCCATGGCAGCTCCATTTGTTTAATTTTTTATTTACTTGGTTTCCTCTATTGTGTAATTACCTAATCAACACCATCCTCTCTCCACCGGCTCTTGAACTATTATTGAAAGATTGTGCTAGAATAAAGTTGAACTCACCGGCTCCGCAGTACTCCATGACGAGCCAGAGCTGGTCGTCCTTTCCGGGCGGACTCTTCTTGATGAAAGCGCCATAGTAGGTGGCGATGTTGCGGTGATTGGAGTACTTTTTCAACACATTAATCTCCAGCTTGATCTCTTCTTCCTCATCTTCCGTCACGTCCATCACCTTGATCGCCGCCAGCTGGCCAGTCTTCGTGTGCCGACCCTGTTGACAAAATTAACCTTAATATTAGAAAGCTTTGGTGGCTTATTGTGTAAGCTAGTGGTAGACATTTTAACGAGTAATGTGCTACTGTTAAGACAAGGCTTGGGTGGTGATGGCCTTCTTCGAGAACTTGGTCGGCACTTACCGTCACAACAAAGTCCTTGCTGTAATTCGCGACGTAATTAGCCTCTCAGTGGCTCGTACCAACAAGGGTTTGACAGTATCCTCCAACCCCCAATACAGTTTGTGCTGGATACATTTCACAAGGTAAAATACATTTCACTACAAAACCTTCAGATTGGATTCTGGAGGTCGACTCGGTCTCTAAGCAGTATAAATTCCCTGAAAGTCTCGGATGCACAGCCCTGCGTCTTACTTACGTCTTTACTCTCTATCTCGGAAGATGGCCCTTATCGTAGAATTAACTGTTCCATTTGAATCAAATATCCCGAAAGACTACGAGTACAAATTAAATAAATACCATGATTTCGCAAATGCCGTCACCCGGAACGCCTTCACTGTTCACCTTCACGCGGTGGAAGTTGGCGCTCGTGGACTGCCAGCCAAATCTCTGTTTCACCTTTTTAAAGATCTCGGTCTCTCTAGGAAAATAATCAACTCTTTCTTAAAAAAAATATCTAAAACTGTGATTTCCGCATCTCAAATTCTAAGGCTTCGAAGGGAGAGTGAATGGGTGGTAAGGTGGCACATGTGGCATGTGGCAAGACAGCCGTCTTAAACCTACCACAGCCGGTCGTTAGTCCGGAATCCACTGCTCACCCTCCAGAAGTGTAATAATACTATGTGATGGGCCCGACTTTGGTCAGTGAATTCCATGGCAGCTCAGTTTGTATTTTATTTTATTTATTGAAGAGGGAACCTATTTTATTTATTGTATAACCTGGAAGAGCCGCCGTGAACTCTGCCTGCAACTGTAACCTACAATCGTAGACAGTTAGGATCGGAGGTTCCGATCCAGGAGAACACCTTGGACATGACTGGGCGGTTTCGCATCAAGCGACGTTAGCTGATCGACTTTGCACTCTGGCAAATAACCAAGGAAGTCTGGAAAGGTACGTTTCCTAAGTAAAGGGGGTAGCTGTCGACCTGATGTCATATATCCTTAGAAACGATCCATTGGCTACTTAATCCCGTGTGAGCTTGACAGTCAAAGGACGCCGAATTACCTCTAACCTCAGATAGAGGTCGCGCAAGTGACCTCTATCTGAGGTTAAAGACGCGAGGTTGGCCCGCTGGGTGCAATACGAGTATCTCGCGGTAAGGCGTTGGACTCTTACGGGCTGTCAGCGTAGTTTGATTGTTGGATTGTGCTGTCCATTAAGAGTTTTTCGTTCACTCCACTGGAGACAGAAACACACAACGTCTTCATACGAAGGTAGATTAAAAGTTTCCAGAATGGGGAAGAAAACGCAGGAATTGAACAGGTTTTTGTTTTTATATTTCAATACAATCCCCTTCCAGGGCGATACACTTTTTCCAGCGGTACTCAAACTTTTTTAAGCCCTCAGAATAATACGATTTTAGGAACTCTGCAAATAGGCATTCGTGGCGGCGATGGCCTCCCCATTTGACGTGAAGCGCTTGCCCCCGAGCCAAGTCTTCAGGTTTAGGAACAAAAGGAAGTCGCACGAGGCCAGGTCTGGAGAGTATGGATCATGTGGCACCACATCGTAGCCCAATTCAACTAATATGGCCGTGGCGATTCAGGATGACTGGGCCGGAGCGTTGTACATATAGAATGGCTGAAGGGACGAACTATGTAATTCCTCACGTACATACAACCTTTGCCCAAAGACAGTTGTATTTCATCGCCCCAAATTTTTTTAATACTTTAGAAGAGTCAGTAAAAAATGTTCAAAATGTACACCAATTTAAGATAAAAGTAAAAAAATGGCTCCTTTACGAAGTAGGTCTACAAAGACTGAAAAAGAATTGCTTCATACAATAATTTAAAATATGTGTGTATGTAGATGTAGGTGTGTGTGTGTTATTATATATGTATGTATGTATGTTTGTATGTGTATATGTGTATATATGTACATATGTAACTAACCCTTTATCATATATATTTGTATTAATATGTGTACTATTTTATGTCATTAGCTTAGTGTTAGCATTGATTTTATAGTGTAATAGATAAGTCCATCCCATACAAGCAAATGGCAGCATATTTCTCGCCGTCACTACGCAGATGGCGCTGGTAGAGCTGACATTGAAACGTATAGCAATTTATTTGGATATCTATATTAACATTGATAATTAAGTTTTATTTATAAAGGATCGATTGATTCTAAAAACCCAATAATTCAAGCAGTTACAAAGCACAATCTATGTCGACATCATGTTATATTTTAGAGTGTTGTTTATTTTGAATGCAAATAAATTACAGATTCCCAGAAGCGTTTGTGCAGTCCGCAGACTGAGTGAAATTGAGAGAGAGAGAGTCCACCTCATTTTCTGATACTATCTACGATAACGGCTTCAGGTAAATATTTAATTGATCTTCTTCTACGACAACTGTATAAGCTTTTATTTGTAGTGCATGCAACAAGATAGCTTTTTTTAACATGCCTGGCCACAGCCAACCAGGCCTCGTTACTTATGCTACAAATTAGGGCGCGACTCCCTAAGTGTTAATCGACGATTATTGGTGTTTTCCCAACTAATCTGAATCGTCGATTCTTGCCCCAATACTCAAGGATTACTGATTTTCAAAGAAACAAAAGCAAAACAGGTTAAAAAAAATACTGATAAATCATATAAAAATCAAAATCCTAAACATGCCGATATAATAAACAATTCTCAAGTTTCCTCCGAACTACAAGGTGATGCCATATGGCTTGTGAAAACGAAATGACTCGGGCGGCAGAGGATGGGGAGACTTTGTCGAATACTGCAAGGGACATTGCTCAAGACTAAAGATCCTCATTTACGCGAAGCCCTGACCGATGACAATAGTGGCACAATTCTAGCCATTACCCAAATCTCAAGAAAATTGCATTAAAATATGTCTTTCCAATTAAGGTCAGCACCCGCGGGACTATTTTCAACAGCTGCGCTAATTCAGAGTGATTTGAAAAATATGAAATATGATAAGATTTTTAAAATATACTGTCCCCCGGTAACTTTTAAATGTTTTAGGAATAAAAATTCGTATTGTTAACTTTAATGACTTGTCTTAAATCTTAAACAAGTACCTAATAAAACTTGAATAAACAAAACAATTTTAAATAAAAAAATGTGGTAATAAGTTCGTTTAAAACACACATACGAGGGATGCTACTTAAGTTTTGAGATATGGCAACACCAAGGTAGATACGTCAAATCTGACATCAGCACTGTAGTTTGTTATTTTTAATGGTAAACATGCTCAGCAAGGATGTATCCAGGGGGTGAGGAGACACAGGGGACGAGTCCCCGCCCAAATGTTTTGAGTAAAAAATCAAGGTTTTTGAAAAAATTGAGAATCAGGGAGAATCTGCGACTTATGCACCTAGTGTCAGGCACGTATCCAAGGGGGGGGGGGACGATAGTTTGGAATTAACCCCCGGAAATCAGGCATATTTTCGTTTCATTATAAGGGCAAATTAAAGTATGGTGGGCGCCACATGCCTTATTTCAATGAATGTCCCCCCCTTCCTCCCCCGAAACTGGGGTCTGGATACGTTCCTGGAAAGTTTCTCAGAAAGTTTTGTCAAATGAGTGCTATTTGTGTTGTTTACAGTGACTTTATTGAAAAAACAGCCAAAAAATAAAAATAAATCATGAACATTTTTGTGTCATGATTTTTTATGTTTTTTAACATAGACAGACTTAACAACAGTGTGCCAATGTAGATGCTACTGTAATATCAAGAACTATTCAGAAGGCATTCGAACCATACGAGAAAATTTCTATTTTATGCCAATGACCAATAAAAAGTAAATACAAGTCAAAATAACAAGTAAATATAATAAGAGAAATAAAAAACCTGACAGCCTTGACAAAAAGTGACTATATATTTTTTTTAATGTTTTTTAATGAAATATGTGTGTAATATTTTATGAAGTATTTACCCATCTATATATAGATATATTTTCGGAATGTACTCAATCAGACCTTTCATTTGACACTAAACACGATATATTTATGTTAATTTATTGAAATTTGGATATTTGGACATTTAGACAACTATTTACTTGATATTTTAACAGTTAAGGTACCTTATGACACTCAGGATGACTTAACGATTTTAACAATACCACACACATCTAAATCGGTTCGATCATTTAGAATTTAGAAGTTATAGTGGAATAAAGAAACGGAAAAAATACATAATGAACCCTGAACACATAACGCTCATTTTTTGTTGGGCAGTCAAGTAAAAATTTGCACCACAAACACCTCTAACTGCTACTAAATGGTGCCAAAATTATGAAAGTAATAGAGCAGACAACAAG
This sequence comes from Micropterix aruncella, assembly GCA_944548615.1. NCBI lineage: Eukaryota > Metazoa > Arthropoda > Insecta > Lepidoptera > Micropterigidae > Micropterix > Micropterix aruncella. Next base: position 27,160,729 of record OX155968.1, read on the forward strand.
TTATCGCAGTCGGGCTGGCACCAGTGGCAAGTTATTAAGAAAGAGCCACTCACTGTCTTATCAAGTTGAGCAAAAATTCGCAGAAGCAAGCATTATTCACTGTATGAAGAAGAAGGGAGCTAATGGGCCCTTGCTGAGTTGGCCACGAAGACCCATTCTGTTCAGGGTTGGTCACACTCACGGGTCAACACCCATCCGGCGGCCTCCGTGCATGAAGTGAGAGCCCGGGCAGGACTCTGGCCTTAGGGCTAGTTTCCCCTGGGAATCAACCTTCTGGCGCTCCTGGACGGTTCTGCGCACCGTGCGGCGTAAGCCGATCGATTGTGCACTCTGACTGGAAGCAGTTCGGGGGAGTCTGGAAGCAGTTCTTTTTCCTATAGAGCGGGGGTAGTTGCGGACCTTACGACGACTGCTCTTCAAACGACCATCGGCTACCCGATCCTGGGTGAACAGCCGGGCAAAGGATGCCGTGGTCCGCGATAGATTTGATATACACCGTTTCACCGCTTCGTAAGGGAGAGGACCGCGCAAGAGACCTCGAACTCGTAACCAATTGAGAGACCGGAGTAATCTGGTCGTAATTGGAAGTAAGGGCATGAGTTCAAGCCCGCTGGGTAACACCTGGTTATCTCGCGGTTAAGGCGTTGGCCTCTTACGGGCATGTGGCGGAGCTTGACGGTGGACTGTTTCGTCCAAGTCTTCTGCGCTCACTTTACGGGAGATAGAACGACTAATCGTTAAAACTTCCTGAGGTGACAGGTTTGCCCATTGTAGTTGACAACTCTATTTTTATGAAGAAGCTCCTATTGCAATAACAATTAATATAAACAAATAATCATTTCCATATTAAAGCTAGCTGTAAATCACATAGCAATCCTATCTCGATCAAGATAAAATATGATTCACTCATTTCGGGCGATGTAAATAATCAGAATTAAGAAACAGCCACTTAAAAAATGCACATTACTCATCCATTTTAATGATAATAGCCATTTTCCACATTTATGACTGAGGAGATTGAATTTATGAGGAAAACAGGTGTATTACTAATATGAATTATGTAATGTGGTCTAATGATTAAGCAAATCTTGTTTGGGGTTTGAATTTTAGCACCGAATCTAAATTACGTAAATGTTTAGCCTCACAGAATTTCGGCCAAGCGACAGTCATCTTAATTCCAAAGGTCACAGTTTGCACCGGAACAAAGGACGCTCGGCCCGTTACTCTGACCATTTTTTTTGGCATAGTCCACACGAGGATGAGCAAAATCATGCACTGTAATAGTGATGGGCGTGATTCTCAATTTTCAATCACGCGACGATCACATTACTGGTATTTTATCACGCGTGATAATAACTGCTACTCGTGATTTTCGTGATTGTACTGAAATGTACTGTGAAATGTTAAGTAACAAAGTTTCGTCAATTTGATAACTAATAACAGAAACGCGCATTATATTTGCTTAATATTTATTAGTAATTAGTAGAATTAGCGTTCAGAAAGATTTACTCTCTCGCTCTTTTGGCGCTAAGCCGAGTTCGTCTTTCTGAAATAATGTAAGCCACTTGTCCCCAAAAGTTATTTTATTGCTTTAATAAATCATGAGCAAACTCATTTACACGAACGATTACGACGCGAGCGATAACAGTGTCCAAATTCATACGATAACAGTGTCCAAATTCACGTTACTTACGAAATGAACGCCCACTCATCAGTCATCGTCCAGCCGGCGCGGGCGTTCGCCAGAACGAACGGCGGATCACTGATCCACTGATCATATCACTGATCCACTGATCGCCGATCACTAGTGATCTAAGAATGAACGAAACTAAGTGAACGGTTCAATTAGGCGCTCACCGATCATCGTCCAGTGGCGCGCCGTGCGGTCGTTCGACGGCGATCAGTGAGAACGGCCAATCACTGATCAGTGATCGGTCGCGTCGTAGCGGCGCCGAGTGATGGCAACGCGGTGCTGTTCGTAGCCGTGATTCAAATAGCATGTTCTTTCAAATTCTCGTAACGCGTTCTTCGTGATTGCAAATATCACACGTTATTGTTATTGCTATTCGTGATCACACCCATCACTACACTGTAATGAGTACCTATAGCCGGGGAGCTAGTGATTTTTTTCAGTACTGATTTTCCCAGTCACCAAACGACATTTCAATGACTTATTCTAAGTAGAAGGGCATTTATTTTGTAGGGGGGTTTTCCGGTGCGTTAGGCTATAAAATGCTTTTCAAAATACAGATGTGCTGCACTTTTTATAGCACTAATGAAAACCTTTTTACTGTCAAGTCGAATGCAACATTGATTATATATAAAAAAAACCGGCTGATCTATAGGTTTAGCAAACATGTCTGGCAACTAAACAACCCAAAAAATGGAGGCCCCCTTTTTTTGCAAACCTGAAAATTGGTCAGATGATACTTAACATTATAACAATAGCTTAGGATAACATCTGGTTGTGATTTGCGATCGCCAAAGCCTTGCCAGACTGGTTTAAACCGCGCCAGAATAAAAAGATTAAAAGAATTGCGTGCGTAAAACTGTGCGCACTGCCCCAAACTTCAGTAGAGTCTGGCGAGGTTTTAGTTATTACGAACATCAGCCAGATGTGTATTTTTCGTGGAATTATAGGATCAATTTATCAAGTATAAAAATTTCAAGACTAAAAATGAGAGCAATGAGTTTGTATTTTTGTTTAATTTCTAGATCCCGCCAGACGCATTCTGCGACTTCTTAAAGTAGACAGGCGTCTTTTAGATGATAATCTATGATAATATAAATATTATGAATACGCAGTGGCGGCAGCGGTATGCGGCCTACCCGCAAAACAACGGATTGACAGCTCTTTCATACTACCCTGGACAACGGCGGCTGCAACATCACCGAATCGTCGGGTACTACAAATTTCACGCGGTATATTCGTTTTCTATCCTATTTATAATGTCAAACAACCACAACAGTCTTCGATTTTATAAATATTATTTATTTATTTATTTAGTCACACACATCTAGTAAACAACGTTGTTTACACATCTAGTAAACAATTAATGTCATATTTGTAAGTAAGATGTTAGCAAGAAATTGATGCGACATTATTTTTAATGTTTGACACAGTCGCCTAACTAGGCATTATGAGATTTAATTGTGTAAAAATAAGGTTGACGCAAAAAAAATATGTGGACAAGAGTCCTAATGGTATTAATTTAGAAGTTAATGGTAAGGTATAAGTAGCTTTTATGTACTTTTGCTCAATTTGCTTTGTCTTAATTGCGGTATGCATAAAAGGGAACTACCGCGTATGGGGAGAGTGAATGACAGTTCTAGTTGCGGTTTCTGTTAGGTGCTGCCTGGCATACATTAAGCATGAGCATAATATACACATATTAGATTTCTTTGAATGAATTTTTATTTATCTTTATTGATCATCTTAACTTTTTTTCTTCTAACATCTAAATTTTTTTATTAATTAAAATGTACAATTTGGTGGAGTTATTGATTACTGAGCTTCTCACACTATCAAGTTGGATTTTAAAAGAATCTAAGCAGAATCACATTTAGCTACAGATTAATTCAATGTATACAATCTGCCAAGAAAACCCAAACTCTAATAACAACAACCACAGGTAAATGTTCATAATTTTTGGCTGTTGTAATTTGTGTTCTTAAAAGGATAATATATTACCTTGTATACTTGTCCATACGTGCCATTTCCTACGACTTCGATGAGCTCGAAAATACCAGCAGGATCCTGAAATTAAGCATGAAAGTATATCTTAATGATACTGTTCTCATTGTTCTGTAATAATAATTAATCATCTTGACCCGCCGGCACGAAAGATACGAATATAGCTTATAGATAGGCGACTCAATTTTCTTCCATGATTCACACACAATTCACACCCTATAGAGATCATTCAACTCGCTGGGAGAGGGACTTGTTTTGATTGCACGAAAACGCGAAAACTACATATGAAACTGCAATAATACTCAAGCCGATAAAAACCGCAACACATTTCACCTTTGTTTATCGGGTTGTGCGATGATTTCTTACCTTTAAAGCGTTCAAATCGATGTCGTCCAGTGAGCAATTCGCAGACGGGGCCAACTGGTGCGCCATCTTGCTTGTGTATTGTCGCACGCGGGCACAAAGCACAAGAAACTATCACTAATGTCGAAGCACATGTAAAAAATCCGGCAGCATCGATAAAAAAATACTTAGGGCTACTTATTGCCTAATGAAACATTCGTTTTCCTATCACGAAATAAACATTATTTACAAATTGAAATAACGGAGAGCACAACACCGACCCAACATGGCTGACGCACCCTTTCCGAATAATGGTCGTGTTCGGAAATTTCATTTCAGACCAAACAAATGTCAACTTGGTATGTATGAGCATCAACGAACACCCACATTATTAAATTATTTTTAATAATAAACATTAATATTAAATCACTGTCTTGAATGGCGTTATTATTTCCAATAGAGTAAAATTAAATGTATCGTCGTATCAGTCCTTAAGTTAAACACTGGCAGCTAAACTAGCTAAACTAAAATTGTATAGGCAGATAGATATTCTCAAACTGTTTTTCACAGCTGATCAAATACTTACTGTGGTAGCGGCTATGAAATATATCTAGGGCTAACTAATATGTATGTAGGTAAGTAAAAGAAGTCACTGGCTTGTTTATGTAATATAAATAATCTGTCATTTATTTTTCTACTTACCTAAGCTCGGCTGTTCAAAAAATCGTGAATGTTCTCGAAGTAGCGATAGACAAAAATTACACACCTACTTATCTTCTCTCGTTTTAGCGGGAGCATTTAACGCGAACCTCTTTAAAAAATCTGGCTTTAGCGATGCTGCCATTGATTAATGTCAAACCTATAATATGACCAAAATAATAAATGATCCTACAAGACTTGATTCAGTCAGTCGCATATGTCGACAATATAATTGTAAAATGTGAGGTTATTGCAGTTAGTTTTTAAAACTGAGGTCTTTTGGACCACGAAGAGCACTTTATTAATAGCAAATTCTAACAAATACAAAAAAGGCAGAAATGTCCAAGAAGTTTATTTTAGTAGTAAAATCCCCCAATCTGGGCTTGAGCACTTCCAGGCAGTTTTGAGAACCTCTTCTGTCCCCATTATAAATATAAGCGATCTAAACGAATCGTATCATATATATATATATATATATATATATATATATATATATATATATATATATATATATATATATATATATATATATATATATATATATATATATATATATATATATATATATATATATATATATATATATATATATATATTTAACGGTTCTTATTAGCTACCATACAAAAATCCCAAAATATTTTTTAAAAAATCAACGACTGGGCAACTAAAAGAATAAAAAAGTATCTAGAGCACGGATGTTTGAATTACATCTACGACAAGTAAATTCTGACCCAGAGTTTGTAAAATATGTACAGATGTATAAGCAAATTCTTGAAAAAATTATTTGGGCAACAATATCCTCAACCGCTTTTTCAAAGATCGTACAAAAAAACCAAAGCTACCTGGAACGTCATTAGCAATGCGTGTAGCCGCTGTTCGTAATCTGACGATAGTGTTACACTAATTATAAACAGAAGAATCATGAAGGTTGGTAGTGTTGTTGCAAAGCTTTTGATGATCACTTCACTGAGTTAAAAGTGCATAGGGCATTTGATAATATAAAAACATATCCAGATCTTTTATTAGGTTTCAGCAATCGTAACAAAAATAGCTCTAATTTCACAGTAAGACGCCCCAGGAAATAATAAATGAAAGTAAATAATTAAAAAATGAAAACTCTACTGATCTCTGGTGAAGTCGACAATAATCCTGAAGAGCTTTGTGGTGGTGGTAGTTGTACACTTTTTCATATTTGTTTTGACTTTGGAGTTTTTCTTTCGAAATGAAATAGGCAAAAGTGAGTCCTGCGCATAGAAGGGGCTCGCTAAGACAAAACAATTATCATCCGATATTTTTTTTGCCATCTTTTTGTAAAATTTTCGATTAAAATATTCTTCAGCAAATACGCAATTTCTTTGCTCCAAATAATGACCTTACTCTGAAACAATTTGAGGTTCGGAAGTCGTTGTCTACAATATATTCCATTGTGAGCTTTTTGGAAACGTAGCTCTCCACTCTCCAGCCTGTTTAGAACGGAAATCTCTGGGTTTATTCGGTGATATATCCAAGGCCTTTGACTGCATCGATCACACCATCTTGCTATGTAAGCTCGAGTATTACGGCATTCAAGACAGGGAACTAAATCTAATAAAATTGTATTTGCAATGACGAGCGCAAGTAACCCAAACGCTTTGAGTAATCCCTACATAATTACGCAAGGGGTTCCACAATGGTCTATCCTGTGGTCATTTCTTTTCCTTGTGTACAATAATGTGCTAGATTGTGTGATATCAGATAATGATGAAATTACCCTTTATGCAGATGATACACTTTCAGCGATGCAAACTTAGACATTTTAATGAAGCGAAATGATGCTACGAGTACACTGAAAAGGCTGAGTACCTGGTTGTATCTAAGCAGACTATCCTTTAATGTGGTGTGGTGACGGGCTCGCCCGTTGTAGTCGAGACCGCAAGATATCCTTTAATGCCTCGAAATCTAAATTAATTAATTTATCTCCTCGACCGTCCCAAGATAACGCCATTTGCGTCCGCTATAGTGAAAATCAATATGGAAAAAGTGACCATAAAACATTTTTGTGTAACCATTTAAATATTAAATTCCAGTGGTCAAGTCATTTCGACAAATTGAACGGCAAATTAGGTAGTGCCATACTTGCAATAAAAACAATGTTGTGCGCCTTTAAAGTCGTAAAATTTGCATACTTTGCCTATTTCCAGTATTTGACAAGTTATGGCCTGATATACACAACAGGAATTTAACCTCCCTGCCTTTGGGTTATTATTCAACAATACACAATTAAAAAAACAATTCAAAATGTTTTATACGTGCAGCAGCCGTGTCATGATGATATTTAGAACAGCCTATCATAATTGAATGCGTATACACAATTTTGTGCCAGTGGTGTTGACCATTGAGGAGTTCATTCGTGGGAAGCCAACCATGGATGCCGCAGTCCTATCGTGGTGAAACTTAGAACGGGCTGTCGTAATTGAATGTATATTATACAAAACTTCTTGTCTGTGCTGTTGACAGTTAAGGAGTCCCCTCGTCGGGAGCCAACCCTGGGTGCAGCAGCCATGTCATGGTGAAACTTAGAACGGGATAGCATAACTGATTGAGTATAAAACATTTCTTGTCTGTGCTGTTGACCGTTGAGGAGTCTCCTGGTCGGGAGCCAACCCAGGGTGTAGAATAAGGTCATGCTTACCATAAAAAATGCATTGTCATCGGAATTGAACCTACATGTAAATTTTCAACTTTATATGATCCTATTTGAGGAGTTCCCTCAATTCCTCATGGATCCCATCATCAGAACAGGATATTGATAAAAATGGGACCAATCTGTTAGTATATCCTTTCAAATAAAAAAATAATTTTCTACATCGGTTAATAAATAGCAGAGATGTGAGGTAACAAACATAAAAAAAGATGCAACCGAATTGATAACCTCCTCCTTTTTTTGAAGTAAGTTAGAAAGTAGTTAAGTCTTTGTTTTTTTATTAAATTTCTCAATAACAATAGTTTGTTTAAAATATACCAGTTAAAATATATAGCGGTTTATATAAGCGGTTTTCATATATCGGTTTTTTATAAATTTGTATAAATATATTATTTCTATATACATATACAGTCTATGCTATAAGAAAGGTGAAATTTCTGGCTGGCGAACGTGCAGCGATCAGTGTGTATCACTCCTGCTTCCATTCAAAGGTGTCTTATGCGATACTACTATGGGGTAATGCAACCGATACCCATCGCATTTTTGTGCTACAAAAGCAAGCCGTTAGGACAATTTTTGGTGTAAGCAGAGAAACACATTGCGCCCCTTTTTTTATTAAAGCTGGTATCCTTACCATGTCGTCTATGTACATATATCAGTGCCTTTTATACGCCAAAGAGAATATTTTAAATTGCGAGCTTCACTCCACTCGGCATAGCCATAATACGCGACATAAGAACAATGTGTTATTGCCTAAAGTACGCTTGACTAAATATCAAAAAACATTTTTATATATAAGTTTTAAATTGTTCAATGCTTTGCCATCATCAACGAAAAGACTTGAGATGGCAGCATATAAAATCTGCTTGAAAAATCAGTTAGTCAAACATGCCCTTTACAAACTGGACGACTTTTATGATATTGCGTCCACAATTGCTTGATTATAAATATCCATATTATGACTATACTTTCGAACTAAGTTTTAGATTTTATTGACATTGTTTTTAATTACGCATGTTTCAGAATTTTTCTTTTTATGGTATTGATTATTATTTGTTTGATTATCGATTATTTTGTAAATTTGACTATTTTTAAGTAATCACCTCTGATTACAATTATTTTTTTTTCCTTTTAATTAATCAAAGCGGTTTTATCATCCGGTAAATTATGATTGTAAAATTTGACATGTTCCTCAGTATTGTGAAATGCTTTTATGGAATGAATAAATGATGATGATGATGATGATGATACATTTTTCGATATGATATAATGAACGGACGTATCACGTACGTTCGTATAGATAGGGCGGTAAATTAATTATTTAGATAAATGATTGCGATATTAGAGCCCTTATATACCAATACGTGGTAATATGAAGTAAATTTTGTGTCTATGCGGGCGAGTGCAAGGTTACAACCATTTGGAGGGCTTCTCCTCTTATTTTACAGTTCCACTTTCTGTAATAGTAGCGAAAGCTTCTTAGGGCTCCTGGTGATGAAAGTTAGGTCGTCTACAAAAGCAAGACACGACGAGGTGTATTTAGCGTCATTTTTAAAATGGTAACCCCACTTCTTGTCGAACAGGGTCAGGCTTTCCAGCAAGATATTGAAAGTGATATTAAATATCGTTGGAGAGAGACAACAGCCCTGGAATGTGCAAATTGAATAAGATATAGAGCGGGTTCTACATTCTTGCTTTTTAACATGGAATACCAGAGTGGAAATGGATTGGCAATGTGTAGGTACCTATCTAAATTTATTATGGACAATGGACATTGATTAACTCGCGTAGGTACATACCTATCTAAATTGATTATGGGCAATGGACATTGATAAGCCAGCATATATAAAGTTTGAAAAGCTCTGACTAAAGTCACTTTTTACGCTAGCTGTTGGCATGCCTGTAATTTTTTGTTGCATGATACTGCCGTGCCACTGGCAGGCCTGTTGTAAGCTGTCAGTTTGTTTTAGTTTTTGACAGTTCGTGACAGCTGCGCTTGCCGTTCGTGATAGCTCCTGTTTCCGTTTTGAAATTTCGATATTTTTAAAAATATGACGCTGCCCGTGGTGCTGGATAAACTGTTCGCCTACATCGACGATCATAAATCCACATATATCGAAACTCTTCGCGAAGCCGTTGCAATTAAATCCGTTTCCTGCGATTTGAGTCACAGGCCTTTTTGCCAGTTGATGGTCGAATGGACTGCGGAGAGACTGAAGCGGTTGGGTGCAACGGTATCCTTGAGGGACGTCGGAAACCAAACCCTGGAAGGCGTCGAGGTGAAGCTGCCATCCGTGCTCGTTGCTACTCTCGGAAACGTAAGCTCTCCTTTCATTGGCCTGATTTCAGCTTTTACCCGGAGCTCACGTCATCGTTAGATTTAGGGGGTGGGGTTCCAAATGTGGCTGCAGGCACTAAAAAAAATTAAAAAAAGAAATTGAAAAGGAGCTGTCATGAAATTCACCGACTGGAGTCGGGCCCATCTTAATACTATTATTACACTTCTGAGGGTGAGCGGTGGATTCCGGCCTAACGAACGGCTGTGGTGGGTTTAGGACAGATGTCTTGCCACATGTGAGCGTTAACCTTACCACCCATTCACTCCTCCTACGGAGCCATAGAATTTGAGATGCGGAAATCGTGGTTGTAGATATTTTTTCTAGGAATGTGTTGATTATTTTCCTGGAGAGACCAAGATCTTTAAACCACCATGACAAAGTCCTTGTAATTAGCCTCTCAGTGGCTCGGGCCAACAAGGATCTGACAGTACCTTCGAAACCCCAATACAGTTTGTGTGGGACAGCTAAAGGCAAAAAGCATTTCACTACAAAACCTTTCTCAATAATCGAGAAAGCTTCAGATTGGATTCTGAAGGTCGATTCGGTGTCTTCGCAGTATAAATTCCCTGAAAGTCTCGGATACAGAACTCTGCGTCCAGATATAACTCTTTACTCTCTATCTCGGATGATGGCCCTTATTGTAGAATTAACTGTTCCATGGGAATCAAATATCCCAAAAGACCACGAGTACATATACGCACTTGGCTATATATTCGGATGTAGAGCTGGAATGATCCATTATTATTGTGGAATTCTCGGCGTGAAGGTAGACTCGCACTTGACTGGTTTTATTTTTATTATTTACAGTTTTCACGACCTATTTCAACCTATGACAACCAGTGCAGTCTGTTATTCGCACATTCATCTCCAAGCCTCGAAGCATAGTGCATTGCCAGACCATGACAATATTTTTTTATCTCGGGTTTTATTTTACAAAACTTGGACTTTTCCAGTTTTTTTCTAGCTGACTAAAGGCTGTTTTCTCGCTTATAATTCGTAATCAATCTTATCGCAACACTATCACAGTAAGCAGAGCCCAGTTTCTTATCTATAAGCATTGATTATATAGGGTATATTGCTCTTATTGATTATATAGGTAGATATTGCTCAATGCCATAGTACATTTTGGCAACTCTTCTGTGCTGGCGACGTGCAGGTGCCGCTGATAGCATTGTCTGGCGAACAAATACTAATTTATTTGGTGAACTGTAATAATATTGATAATGAATGTTTGACTGCCGAATACAGGCTGATTACATCACAGAAATAATACGGAGAGATAGAATGCTATCCGTTAGTCTATTTGACCATGAAAGTGTGGAATTATTACTTATTGAAACCTGTAGACCAAATAAAAAATTGACATCTTTATGTAAATAATATTAAAATAATAACTATGATTTTAAAAATAGTTTTTTTTTTACATTATTATGTTTTACCATATAGGCATATTTGAAGCACCATCTACAGCGCGCATACGTTATACTGAGTGCCATCTACTTGTTGCTGTTTGTAGTAAAATCCTGGTTGCCAAATTGTAGTATGACATTGAGCAATCTAATACACTATATAACCAATGCTGCCTATTAAGAATTACTGTGTAGCTCTAACGCAGGCGATTGGGTTTTAAAAGTGTAATGATTTGAAACACAAGATATGCAACGTTGCTCAGGCTACATGTGTATTGTACTATTGCACAAGATATGCAACATTGCTCAGGCTACATGTGTGTTGTACTATATCTGCCCAAAATTTTTATTTATTGCATAATGCCCACCTACGCAATTGCCCTCAATGCGCAAGTATCGATTCTAAAAGTCTTGGTATCGAATGATAAGTATTGATACTTAACTAGTACTCAATTGTTGAATCAGGCCCTATCTGATATGTATATGCGAACCAATCGCATACCAGATAATGTTATCTAGGATAGGTTGTGTTTTATTTTATGTAAACACCTAATGTGATCAGCAACGTCATTGATAAGATATTTTTATTAATAACATGAGTTACACGTCATAATAAATATACATAACTACATTTTCAGTAAAATTTAGGTTACTACAATTGGCCTAAACCAGTCATTCCCAAAGTGTGCGCCGCAGTGCCCCGGAGCGCTGTAGAGAGTAAACAGAGGCACCGCGAGGCACTCCTGCAACGCGAACCGGTTCAGTTCTCAAAGCTCACTGATTGACTTTTGAGAACACTTTTTAAAGCTCACTGACTAGTTTGCAAAATACTTTGATGGAGAAAATGTCGAGAAATTTGCGTGGATCTAAGATCCTGTCCATGCTCAAGCTCCATCGTACAAGCTTTCCGTGCTCAAGCTCCACAGAATTACTTTTCAGGAAGAAGAGAGCCTAATTAAACTCTCTTGCGACAACGGCCTGAAATTTTTTGTTGAGTTTTGGATATCAATCAAAAATTAATTTCCAAGTCTTGAGTTCAAAAGCTGTAAGAATCCTCTTTCCTTTTGCGACAACCTGTACATGCTAATCTGGATTTTCAGCTGTAGCTGTAATAAAAAGCAATTTATTTATTTATTTTATTTAAGAATTAATTACTATAAGGGTCAGGACCAAATTCTTTGTTTTTGATGTCCCTCTTGTTTGAAAGCAGAAATTAAATATTAAAATATCCCAAATTACTTGTTTGTGTTTAATTTATAAAACTTCAGTGTATTTTACATTTAAAAGTCGATTAGCATTTTAATTACTTAGCATTAAAAACATTTTTAAATTATAAACAAAATTACGATCGTTTTTTCTCCCATACAACTTTTAAGTGTCCCCATTCCGATTTTTCACACACCTTGGTTAGTCTTAAATAAAAGAAAACACTGCAGCATTTGCGGTCTACTTTAATAATATACTTTGTTATGCATTTAACAGTATTTCGACATATAAGTTTGCTAAAACATTATATTTTATTATTTAAAAAAGCAAATTGTGCTTGTCCCAAATTTCGTTCCGTTGTGCGACATCAGTTGTGCGACGCGATATTGTCGCAATTAGCGGTGAGCGACGGCCGATTCATTGTTTATTTGTTGTGGGAACATTAGTCCTCAAGCTGGCAACAGATTTTAAATCCCCCAGGAATTCCCTTGCCATTTCATTTATCTGTCAATCGAGGGAGCGTATTGAAGGTCGCCGCGTGTCATTGCAAAATTCGGATGTTTTTCTTTGTTTTGAAGAAAAAGTGGTGTTCATCTTGTTGTTCATCTTGGCATACTGTGAGTATGCCTTTATGAATTCCGTTGTGCTATATATTTTTCCAGTGTGACATATTCCGTTGTGATCTCCGTTGTGACACGATGCAAAGAATTTGGTCGTGACCCATAAAATATTGATTTTGATTACCAAAATAGCCCTATGTGCAGAGCATGCATGGAGGCGGAAGAAACCACAAAACACATTCTGCTAGATTGTAAGCAGGTAGAAGTATACAGGACAAAACACCTTGGGACTCCAGGCACCCTGCGCGAGGCAGCAGGAAACCTGAAAGCCCTGCTGGCTTTCGTCGAGGAGCTGGGGTGGGTGGAATAGCGCTACCCCCGTTACACGCAAAATAGGCACACTGGATGTCGACTTGCGAAGGAACGCCCAGTACAACTAACTAACTAACTAACTACCAAAATAAGCTTACAGGAACCGAATGGCAAACCTTAACCTTTTGTATATTTGAACTCTAATATTACAATAAATTATGTAAAATTATAAATAGGATAGAAAACGAATTTACCGCGTGAAATTTGTAGGACCCGACGTTTCGGTGACGTTGCAGCCGCCGTTGTCTAGGGTAGACTATCCTATTTATAATGTCAAACAACCGCGATAGTCTTCGATTTTAAATTATGTAAAAGTTTTAGTAAAATGCTAACAAAACTAAATTGCCCTAAAATGTGGTCCTCAAAAAAAATAATAATTATAATAAAATAATAATATAATGAATAAAACGCAATTCCATTATACAGCTATAATCGGCATTAAATGGAAGAAACATTTGATTAAATAGAGAATGACAAACAGAATAGTCTTAAAACTAAAATAAAGGAGAAATAAAATTATAATTAAGAAAAGAAAGAACAAGTCATTAATATTGAATATATGTTAACCCGTTGAGTATGAGTCAATCAAATCTGGTCGCGAAACAATTATCCGTTGAGTACGAGTCGACCAAATCTGGTCGCGCGTTTTTTTCACTTCTTTGACGTTCTCATATTTATTCATAATTATCTAATTGTTTTACAAAATGATATTTCAATATTCTATATTCGAAATTTCAATGCAATCATTGTGCAGTTGTTCTTTTTATGATTGGTGTAGTAGTTTCGTAGTTATAGTACTTTAAGTCAATGTCGCCGAAAATCCTGCAAAAGAGACAGATGCATCCATGAAAATACCCATTTACTCCAAGGGTTAAGTAATATAAAATTTAATATAAAAATACCTAGTCAAAAAAAAATACAATTCATTGTCAAATAATATATAACAACAAAGTTAAATATTTTATGCTAGTTAGTTCAATGCTAAAATATAATCAACATTCATATTAAAACTATAATAATAATTTTAAGTTTTATTAAACTATAATTTCTAACATTTTATACATGGCTAGTCTGTCATGACTCGATAACCATTTCTTTAATATATTTTTGAATTTCCTAATTGTCAAATTCATTTTTATTTCTATATTGATCAGATTGTAAAATCTCGCCTTAATGAAAGAGCGATGTCTTTGTCCAAATTTTGTTTTCATCTTGGGTATTATTAAGCTATTAGGAGTGTTCTGTTTTTTTTTAACAAATACGTAGCAATCAGCAAGCTCACCCGTCATATTAACTTACTTATCGTTGAAAATTTTCACCATTTTTTTTTTTGGATTTTGTTGAGACCTATGTAATCAAACTTTGCGGAATTTTCGGTCGAGAAAGTGCACCTAATTTGTCAACAATTCGAATGCCTACATATGCCTTGTTTTTATCTATGTGTCCTATCAAATGGAATTCAGCTTAATCTTTTTGTTTGTAGATCTCTCTTTGATTAGATCTCTCTTGTTAAAAATCAATAAATATTCCGTGTTAAATACGGCAAGGTTAAATCTATAAGGCAATCTAATCATTAATAATATGGCGTCGTCATCAATATTGTTCATTCTGTTTTTTCTATGAATGACCAGTTATCATTATAACAATTATGGTATGGTATCGCATTACAATGATATATAACAAAACAACCCTGAATTTCAGTCTTTGTATAACCATAGGCACATAGTAGCATTAGTGGTAACACCAATTAATCCAATTTAATTGAATTCAGAAAGTCTTTATTGCAGGAATTATAAAAGGCGAATTTCTAACCTGTCAATATCTAAGATATTGACAGGTTTTACAGTCTACTGATAGATATGATAGATATAACTGTTCGGTGGCGTCTAAACAGCATGTACCCAGTCCACGGGTCGGCAACCTATTGAAACGGAAGAGCCAAAAGTTACACTTTACAAAATTTCCCACTTTTTAAAGAACCACTAAAAAAAATTGTTTCAGTATTTGCGTATTTGATTTAAAATAAATGGCTTTAAATACCAAATAATATGTATTCATAAAAAACTCCTCTGATTTTCCTCTGATGTATATTTACTACGACTAATTTAAAATTTACAGGATAAAAACAAACCGACAGTCTGTATCTACGGCCATTTGGACGTTCAACCGGCGCTGCTATCCGACGGATGGAACACACCGCCTTTTGAGCTGATCGAAAAAGATGACAAACTATACGGCCGAGGGTCAACCGATGATAAAGGACCTGTACTCGGATGGATCCATGCAATTGAAGCATTCCAGGCGCTGAACGTAAAGGTAGACTGTTTTATCTTCTGGGGAGTTAATGGGCCCTTGCTTAGTTGGCCACGACGACCCATTCTGTTCAGGGTTGGTCACACTCACGGGTCAACACTTATCCGACGGCCTCCACGCATGAAGTGCGAGCTTGGGTAGGACTCTGGCCTTATGGTCAGTTTCCCCTAGGAATCAACCTTCTGGTGCTCCTGGGCGGTCTGCGCACCGTGCGGCGTAAGCCAATCGACCTTGCCCTCTGACTAACAGTCGGGGGAGTCTGGAAGCAGTACTGTTTCCTATAGAGCGGGGGTGGTTGCGGACCTTACGGCGACTGCTCTTGAAATGACCAACGGCCATCCGATCCTGGGTGAACAGCCGGGCAAAGGACGCTCTGGTCCGCGATAGATTCGGTAAACACCGTTTCACCGCTTCGTAAGGGAGAGGACCGCACAAGCGACCTCGAACTCGTAACCAATCGAGAGACTGGAGTAATCTGGTCACAATTGGAAGTGAGGGCTTGAGTGTAAGCCCGCCGGGTAACACTCCTGGCGATCTCGCAGTTAAGGCATTGGCCTCTTACGGGTTTGTGGCGGAGCTAGACGGTGGACTGTTTTGTCCAAGTCTTCTGTGCTCACTCCAGGGAGATAGAATGACTAATCGTTAAAACTTCCTGAGGTGACCGGGCTCGCCCGCTGTAGTCGACAACCCTAGTTGTTTTATCTTCTTTTGGGAGCTAATGGGCCCTGTTGCAGTTTGGCCACTAAGACCCAGTTTTATAGGGTCGGTCAAGTTTTAGAGGGTCGGCGGCCTCCACCCAGAAGTGCAAGCCCGGTTAGGATTCTGGCCTGCGGGCCAGTATTCCCTTCGGGCGCCTCTGAACGGTTTGCGCACCGTGCGGCATCAGCCAAACGATTGTGCATCCGACTAACAGCCGGGGGAGTCTGGAAACAGTAATATTACCTATAGAGCGACGATAGTTGTTAACCTTACGGCAACTGCTCTTGAAATGACGACGTGGACTTGAAGAAGTCTCTTTTGCGGGGAGATTACGACAGCAAGAGTATGGCTCATGCTATTGGCCTTCAATGCCAGAATGATTGGACAACAATAAGGGACTTTTGCATTCCGCCTCCAATGCACTGGAAGGTAATGCTCTATGACTGGACGCCAGAGATGCTGAAATTTTATTTGAATGCCTTTCAGCATACACTTCCAGACCCCTGTAACCTCGCTCGTTGGAGCTTTGCAGAGGATAGTTCTTGTCCCCTCTGTAGCAATACCCCTTGCACAGCTAGACACATTCTAGCTGGCTGCAAGGTGGCCTTAGATCAAGGACGGTACACTTACCGCCATGACAAAGTTCTCGCTGTTATTCGCGAGGTAATTAGTCTCTCAGTGGCTCGTGCCAACAAGGGTTTGACAGTATCCTCCAAACCCCCAATACAGTTTGTGCGGGATGGCTCTAAAGGCAAAAAACATTTAACTACAAAACCTTTCTCAATAATCGAGAAAGCTACAGATTGGATTCTGGAGGTTGATTCGGTCTCTAAGCAGTATAAATTCCCTGAAAGTCTCGGATGCACAGCCCTCTGTCCAGATATAACTCTTTACTCTGTATCTCGGAAGGTGGCTCTTATTGTAGAATTGAGGCCATCAGAGCCAGAGTGGCCCAAGTGACAATTTTGTAATTTTGAGTTTTATTCAAAAATCCCTATATAAAATCATTATCTACAAAGCCAGAGTGGCCCAACATTGATTTATTCAAGAAATTACAGATGGCGCTATTAAATTATTTTTGGAATTGTAATTATATAAGAACATTAATAGACCACAGTGGCCCAGGTTACTTGGGTCAAAATAGAATGTTGTCGTTCACTTTAGTCTTTGACTCATGTGACTTGGGCCACTCTGGCATTGGCACGAGTGAACTGTCACAGTCAAGTTGTCATTTCGTTTTTTAAGTGTTTTGTGAGTTACTATTAGTATTTGGCTAGGAAATATGAGTGAAAGTGAGGAAGAAGGTGCTAACGGCACTGCATAAAACTTACAAGGTAAGGATTTCTCTTATTAGTCATCAATTTGATTGTTTTAACCTTTGTCAATAAATCTAACCTACAAAATGTTCATAATGTATTTTTATTGACTAATGTTTTGTTTGGCGCAGATTTACCTGGAGCTATAAGGAATGATAATGAGGAAACTACTTACAACATTGAGAATGACTTACGGGGTTGGTACATTTTCTGATTATTTTCATATAATGTTTTTTTCATCTCATATGAATCGTGCAAACTAAATGTTCAAAAAATAATCATTATGTATATAAAATTGTTCCAGATACACTTGGATCAAGCCCAGTGGAGCCCTATCAAGATTCGGGTTCTGAGTACGTTCCAGAACGTCGTAGCAGAAGCTCGTCGCAGGATTTGCAAGATATCCTCAGTGAGTCACCTAATGAAGAAGAGCACCAGCCAACTGTTGCTGGAAATAAGACAAGGAAACGTACGCGGAAGGAAAATATGTGGAAGAAGAATGTGAGAAGGAATAAAAGGGCAAAAGGTGAGGAATATACTAACACTAAAGGTGTTCTCATTCCCGCCAAAGAAATTAATACTGATCATTAATGCCCGTGTAATGGAAAATGTCATGAAAAGATTAAACCTGAAAGACAAGGACAACTTTTTTCGAAATTCTATGAATTATCAAATTTTGATTTACAAAGTTCGCACCTACATTCACTCGTAAATGTTGTGATTAAAGCAAGATCTTTTAAAATTAGAGATGACACCACATCGAAGCCCAAACAATTTTCTAGATTGTATCACTTTCCTGATATTAATGGAAAACTGATTCGTGTGTGCAAATCATTTTTTAACCCTTCAGGCCTCGGCCCCTCAGCCGATTGACAAGTTGCTGTCTCAAATTTTTTTTTAAAAAAATTAGTAAAATAATTGAATTACGACACTTTCTCAACAAAACATTAATTACTGCCAAACCACTGTACCCATAATTAAAATGAAACATATTAACATAATAAAACATAATAAAATAAAACAAATTAAATTAAAATAAAATAAAAACGGGGCCGTCACGCTAAATCGTATTGTGGCCGATATCGGCCAATCGGGGCCTGAGGGGTTAAACACGTTCTGAAAGTATCAGACGGTCGTCTTACAAGGGTTTTGAAAAATAAATCAGTCGGTGATACACCCCCTATTGATAGGAGGGGAAAACATAATCCGAAGAACAAAACCCCTGAACAGAAAGTAAATAAAATAAAATATTTCATTAATACTTTTCCAAAATACGATTCACACTACACAAGACATAAAAGTGAGACTCGACAGTATTTGTCCCCTGATTTAAATTTGACATTAATATATTCTGAATACAAAAAGAAAATCGAAGAACCTGTTTCAAAATACATATTCGAAAAAATATTTAACGAGAGCTTCAACCTTTCTTTCCACGCTCCCATAACCGACTCGTGTAAGAGATGTGACAATTTCAAAATTAAAATAGATGCCTGTGAAAACAATGAGCATTCTAAGAAGAATGATTTTATCATTGAAAAGGAACTACATTTGAGGAAAGCAGAATCTGCCATGGAAAATATGAAACTTGACATTCAAAATGCTAAACAGAATAATGATACTACCGTCGTAATCTTCGATTTAATGAAGACTCTGCCCACACCAGTCATTTCAACTGGTATCTGCTATTACAAACGTCAGTTGTGGACCTACTGTTTAGGTATTCACAATGCTGGTACCGACGATGTTTTTATGTATGTGTGGGACGAATCAACAGCATCAAGAGGACCGCAAGAAATAGGCTCATGTCTATTAAAATTTATCAAAGAACATGTACACACAAAGAAACTAATAATGTACTCGGACCAGTGCGGCGGTCAGAACCGAAATATAAAAATTGCAGCTTTATGTATGTTCATTGTCGCAAGTCCACTCTATTCAGTCGAACAAATTGACCATAAGTTTACGGTCAGCGGCCATTCGTATTCATCTTGTGACAGAGCCTTTGGCTTAGTGGAAAAACAAAAAAGGTATTTCCCAAACATTTACATTCCTGAGCATTGGAACCATGTGATATTAGCTGCAAGAAAAAGGAATCCTTTTAAGATTGTGGAAATGAAACGAGCAGACTTTATATCCACGAAAGCCTTGGAAACTAATATTACTAACAGAAAAGTAGCCGTTGATCGTTCTAAAGTAGAATGGTTAAAAATACAGTGGATGCTATATAACAAGATGCATCCATTCTCCCTGTTCTTCAAATATTCCAACAATCCAGAAGCTATGTTTACAGAAGCTAATTTGAGCAAGAGGGCGTCTCAGGATACTGCCACGTTTGAGCTTGAGATTTTATACCCAGACGGAAGAAAAATCAGCCCCGAAAAGAAAAAAGACCTTCTATGCCTCCTAGACTTTGTGCCACCTGTATATCACTGTTTTTACCAACAGATTTTGATCTCTTCCAACGTAAGGAATGAACTAGATGGCGCAATAAGTGATTCGTCAACTGAGTAATAAAGTAAGAATTAGTTAGATAATAAGAACAGTGAAATTTAACATATAAGATACCAAGTAAAAATAGTAAACAAGCAAGTAGGAAGTTTAATTTGTTTTTTTTATTAGTATTATATGTCTTAAGAACGATTTTAAAAAAAAATAATTCAATAAAACTGATTTGATTTGTGCATTTGGCCTATTATTCATATTTTTTTCATAGGTACATCCTAAATGGTCAATGCCAGAGTGGCCCATCAGACAATAAATATGAAAATACCTAAAATACAATCATATACCACACGTAATAAAAATCTTCATAAATTTCAAAATATTGTACAAAATAAAAACTATGTGTAATAGTACTTTTTCTTCCTACGTTTACTTGAAATTTTACCAAAACTTCTTTGGCCCATATCCACAAAAATGATTTTTGCTGTTGGGCCACTTTGGCTCTGATGGCCTCAATTAACTGTTCCATGGGAATCAAATATCCCAAAAGACCACGAGTACAAATGAAATAAATACCATGATCTTGCAAATGCCGTAACTCGGAACGGCTTCACTGTTCACCTTCACGCGGTGGAAGTTGGCGCTCGTGGCCTGCCAGCTAAATCTCTATTTCACCTCTTTAAAGATCTTGGCCTTTCCAGAAAAATAATCAACTCTTTCTTAGAAAAATTATCTAAAACTGCGATTTGCGCATCTCAAATTCTATGGCTTCGAAGGGGGAGTGAATGGGTGGTAAGGTGAACGCTCACATGTGGCAAGACAGCTGTTCCAAACCTATCACCGCCGGTCGTTAGTGCGGAGTCCACCGCATACCCCCCAGAAGTGTAAAAAAAATAGTATTATGATGGGCCCGAGTCCGGCCGGTGAATTCCATGGCAGCTCCGTTTATATTTGATTTATTTAAAAGGTTGGGCACGGGTCAGCTAGTTTTATATATATATATATATATATATATATATATATATATATATATATATATATATATATATATATATATATATATATATATATATATATATATATACTTGTTTTTAAACTAGTGTATGTTATGTTATATATGTATAATTCATTATATAATGTTATTTTTTGCACAATAATGTTATTCTATTATATTCTATTTACTCTTTCGAGCGTGGCTCGTATAATTTAGTAACGTAAAGTAACGTATAATTTTTCAGATTCCCGTGAACTTAAAATTCATCTTGGAATCGATGGAAGAGAGTGGTTCAGTCGGTTTAAAAGATCTGCTTCTTAACGAAATGAAACCCGAAGGGTTCTTCAAGGATGTGGACTATGTGTGCATCTCCGATAATTACTGGCTGGGCACGGACAAACCGTGCTTAACTTATGGCCTGCGAGGCATCGGCTACTTCTTCTTGGAGGTGAACTGTGCTGAAATGGATCTGCATAGTGGTATCTATGGAGGAATGGTGCAAGAAGGTATCTTTATAATGCATATATTATTTATCATTTAACCCCTCCAATCGCGAAGTAAAAATTCAGCTGTCACTTACGCCGGCGACATTTTCGCGCGTAAATTCGGCGCAAGTCAATGACCTTGAGTAAAACGACTATAACTTGTAAACCACTATACGGATCATAAAAAGAATAACTGTAAAATGATCGCATTGAAATTTGACATATAAAACATTATAACCTTATCGGTTCTAATCTATCTATCTATCTAGAAACGCGTTCTATATTTTAAATGGATTTTTTGCAAGGTGACCGTTGGCTAACCAAAATTGATTAGCTCAAATCTTAGCATTTGTAAGCGTCAAGCCAAGAATGGTTAACTCAAGTAGAAAGAGTTAATTTTTACTTTCTTGGCCTAAGAATTAATGGCCCATTGTAAACGCGCTAAAAAAAATGAGATGAAGACGGATATATCCAAATTAGGGCCATTTCCATACTGAAGTCTGTCTGTGAGTCTGTGTGGGTCTGTGTGAGTGTGTCTCTGTGTGTGTGTCTATGCGTGTGTGTATGTGTGTATTTTTTCAGGATAGCGCCCAAATGCTTCATCCGATTGAGCTCAAATTTCATTATAGCATCATTTGGTCATGGCCTGAGTTGAAAAGATTGTGGTTGAAATCGGCCGACCAGGGGGCGAGCTAGTCATACTTCAATCTTGAAATATTGTACTTAGAGACGTGAAATTCAGTACACAGATGCGTCTTGGGGCCGAAACCACATTGAACCGAAACTCCGGCTAAAAGATGCCAATGGTCCGCAATAGTTTCAAACTGAATCACCCCTGAATATACGGCAGGTAGAGGTTGCGCAAGCGACTTCGAACCCGTAACCAGTCAAGAAGTTGGAGGTATCCTGATGGTTAATCCAAATGGAAATATCCTTCCAAAACTGGTAGTCTAGGGGCGAGGCTGCCAATAAAGAGATTTATCATTTCAGTTTCATTTCAATCTTATCTTCTTCTTCTTTCTTCTTCATCAGCGCGTATTCGCCCACCGGTGGGCATACGCCTCTCCAATCACTCTCCACCCGGATCGGTTGTCCGTTTCCCTCATCCAGACTGGTCCAGCTATCTCCTTGATGTCATCTGACCATCGGGCCGGTGGTCTGCCCACACTTCTTCTGCCTAGCCGGGGTCTCCACTCCAAAACGCGCTTGCTCCACCGTTCGTCGTGTTGTCGGGCCACATGGCCGGCCCAAGCCCACTTCAGCTTGGCCACTCTTTGACCCACGTCGACCACCTTCGTGCGCTGTCTGATGAGCTCGTTTCGGACTCGATCGCGCAACGATATGCCAAGCATGACTCGCTCCATGTTACGCTGCACCACCTTAACCCTTGGAGTAAATGGGTATTTTCATGGATGCATCTGTCTCTTTGCAGGATTTTCGGCGACATCGACTTAAAGTACTATAACTACGAAACTACTACACCAATCATAAAAAGAACAACTGCACAATGATTGCATTGAAATTTCGAATATAGAATATTGAAATATCATTTTGTAAAACAATTAGATAATTATGAATAAATATGAGAACGTCAAAGAAGTGAAAAAAACGTGGAACCAGATCTGGTCGTATCATACTCAACGGATAATTGTTTCAGAACCAGATTTGGTCGTATCATACTCAAGGGTTTAAGCTTGTAGATCATCCCAGCAGTCAGTGTCCATGTCTCACAGGCATACGTCATAGCCGGTAACACACACTGATTATACACCTTTGTCTTGAGCGATTGGGGAATTCTGGATTCAATCTTATCTACCTGAAAATATTACCATAATATTTTTTTAATTTTTCTAAGCTCATTGCAAATGCCCAGTCTAATCGGACCAACAAGTAAATATTCTAAACAGGATAAAAACACGCCTGCCGCTAGAAGAAGGGAACTATTGTATTTATAGTTACTATTGTTACAGTTTTCTATGAAATATTTGTGGTTTATGTATTTATTCATATATATAGATAGATGTATATTTAGGAATGTACTCAATCAGACCTTTCATTTGACACTAAACGCAATATATTTATGTTAATTTATTGTCATTTGGACATTTAGACAACTACTTACTTGATATTTGGACAGTTAATGTACCCTAACGATTCTAACAATACTACACTCTTCTAAATCGTTTGAAGCGGTTAGAAGTTATGGTGGAATAAAGAAACAGAAAACATTCGTACAGAACCCTGAACACATTACACTCCTTTTTTGATGGGCAGTCGTGTAAAAAAGATTTCATTTGTACATAAAAACTTGTTAATGTTGTTTATGTCTAGCTTTACAAGATCTGATCTGGACATATCAGCGAAGCTGCCTGTCCAGAATAAATAATAATAATAATAATAAGGATTATTACTGTAGCAATATGAAAAATCCTTTTGAAATTTTGTATTGCAGAATCGACTACTATTTCCCATTTTCAATTTGAAAGTTTGATCAGATTACATTGAAAAATAAAGTAATAGTTTAAAAAAACACTAAAAACACGCTTTTGGGCTATGATACGATATTCACATACACACAGCTATGATACGATATTCCATCATGGAATGCCAGTGCCCATCTTCCGGCTTCATCATCAGACCTTGAAACCTAATCGTGGTCAAAGTTCATTCCAAGACTTTTCTAACAAGTCCAAACACAGCTATGATACGATGTTCCATCATGAAGTTCCAGTTCATATCTTCCGACTCCATCATCAGATCAGTTCGACAGTACCATATTATTGTATTGTCATCAGAACTACATACAGCTGCCAATTTTCATGACGCTACAATCCTTGAAAGATGGAAATTAGTTACCTTAGATTCCATTACATAGTTAGTTACATACAGGTCGGCCTAATAAAAGCGTGTTAATAATATTGCTTATATCAAGTGTAACGCCATGCCACCAACCAAATGATTTGTTTACACAACATAACATTTGATAAACGAAGTAATGATAAGGGAGTGACTGAACTGAATTGTTAGAGATTACAGTTCATTATCCCATTTCACCATTGTTGATAAAACATATAGCGGGCACACCTAAGCGGTTCAGAAATAGGAAAAACAGCGAACGGAAAATAACTGAAAAATATTTTTTTCTGTTTTGAAGTAATATTAATAACAAATAAATATATTAAAAGGAATAAAAAACACAACTGCCTTTCAAAAAGTGAATTATTGAATTTATAATTATTTTTATAATGGTTTTTTCATGAAATATTTGTGGTTTATGTATTTATCTGTATCATATATTTATTTTTGAAATATATTCAATCAGGCCTTTGCCATTGTAGCGACATGCAATGACACAGGCATCGAGTAACAATCGAGCGTACGATAGTCATGCATGTCCCTACACATGCCCGAGCCGCCCGTTGCACAGGCGGGATTACACCAGTCGTAAACTGGACCCAGCGGACCGCGCCCGCGCGCCTTGCACAGTACCGCATTTGCATTTAACACAGAAGAATAAACAATTGTGCTTCAAACGTCGACTTTCATTACTCATCATATCTTTGGAGTCAGATAGCATCAAGACAGGGTTGAAATAAGGGCAGCCCTGGTCTCAACAACCCCTTCACTGGGGACCAAACCCCTAAACTGATGACCCGACGCAAGAATACAACAACCTTCAGGTAACCTTACCTCCATTAAGTGATAATTCCGACGTTTCATCAACAGCTATCCGACGCCGCGAGCTGTAACGCGCATTAAGACAGTAAAGTGAAAATCAGTAAATACTTCCAATTAAACTCTGTGTTAAAAAAGTGCACCGAACGAAGCGACGCCGGGCGAAATCGCGATAACGCCCGGTTTCCTTATCTCCCCCAGCGAGGCGAATACGGAGAAATTCGCTCGGTCGCTTATCGCGCCGACCGCGAGCCACGAACTCGAGTGACCCCACGCCGCCGGGCAACGCCGTCTTATCAGCACGCCGGTCACTGCATCGAACAGTAACATCACCATACCACAACGAGGTAGAACCAGCAGATCACTCTGGTACAAATGAAGTAAGGATATACACAGATGGCTCCAAAACCACTCAAGGTACCGGAGCCGGCGTCTTCTCAAATGATCTAAACATCAAAATATCAACTACCCTAGGCAACCTAAATACGATCTTCCAAGCAGAATGCATTGGCATCACCAGAGCAGCACAAGCAGTTGCAGCCAAAGATGTCGGAGACCTAAGCTTGAAATTTGTCTCCGACAGTGCCTCCGTGCTACAAGCGCTAGCAAAAAATACTATAACCTCTGTCCTTGTACTGGAATGCCACAATGCGCTCCAATCCATTGCAGGGTCAAATAGAGTGACCCTGCAATGGATTAAAGGGCACAGCGACTCACTGGGAAACGACGCGGCAGACGAACTGGCCAAAAGGGGATCAAAGGAAATATTACATGGACCGGAACCCTTGATGCCCATTCCCCAGGCCCAAATAAAAACATGGCTACGCAGGAACACCGAAGAAACCCACCTTACAGAATGGAAAAAGAACGCAGGATGCAGGCAAACAAAGAACGCGGTTCCGGAAGCATCCAAAAAACTTGCCCGCAACCTCACCAGATTAAAAAGGGACAAAATCCGTAAAGTCATAGGTACTATGACAGGCCACTGTCCCCTAAACAAACACCTGTTTACCATAGGTGTGACAGACAGCCCTCTATGCAGAGGATGCATGGAGGAAGAAGAAACGCCACAGCATGTGCTCATGGAATGCAGGAGCGTGGCAGAGCAACGGGCAAAAATACTACAATCTCCAGCATCTGTCCCGGAGGCCTGTAGCAACCCAAACAGGCTGCTAGCCTTCTGGGACAGCCTGGGTTGGCTGGAGTAACATAAATAGAAACATGAGCCACGCACAACGGCCCAATCAAGAGGTCAAGTGCGGGAAAAAGCCCAGACAAACTAACTAACTAACTAACCACAACGAGTGGGTAAGGACCATGTTTCTTTAAAAAATGGCGAAATTTGGCATAACTACAGGATTGAAGGCATTTCGAAGAACCCGCATCGCGGATGGAATTACGTAATCGCCGTTGGGATCGCGTCAGCCCCGCACCGCGCTCGAAGCAGACGACCCCGCTGCCCCGCACTGCGCGCGAAGCATGCGCCGACACGCCCCGCACCGCCCGACTCCCGCGCACCACACCGAAATATGACGTCAGCCGACGTCGCCAACCGCAAGAAAGATTTCGCCCTCAAATCAGTTGCCGCGCTGACAACACGTCAGCAGTAGCCATTTTATTTAGGCAAGTTGGCAACCACGAACTCCGTCGACAACGAGTACGTGACCAAAGTGTAAACATTTGCACTCTCATGTTCGCATCACAATGGAGCTCAAAATAGGTCAAGTTCGCTTATCGGAACAAGGATTTTCAAGTGACCTACATTTTTATAAACATCAATCGTAGACAGACTCACTACGGACAACGCGCAAATCAAGATGAGAGAGAATATCTGGACATGTGTCACAACTAATGGACACAATAGGGACACTCGGTTCGATTTCTTCTACCAACATTGTTGGGAACTGATTTCTTACACCGATAAAAACATTACGATGGATACTTTTCAACGTGTACTAGTGTACGTCACTACTTTCGCCAGCAACCGCTGCTTGGATCGGCACGTCAGACAAACCATTCATCATCAAAGGTCAGCGATAACGTTTCGCCGACACATTGAAGAAAAATCCCTGATATCACCAGATCGTCAACACTCTCGAGTAGCGAAGTAACATCGCGCGACTCAATTGAACCAGCTCTTCAAATATAAGAGAATGCATACGCTGCTCATCAGCAAACCAAGCACTACAAACGATAACTCTATTCCTAGATGAAAATGGATTCAACGTTCCTGCATCTTGGAAAGAAATATATCAACGTAGAACAAACAATCGACAATCGGACGACATAGCGACAGGCTATCACCGACTTGTACAATTTTCTTTGTCACCCCTACGACAACGGACAATCGGACAACATAGCAACAGGCTATCACCGACTCGTATAATTTTCTTTCGGACGACATAGCGACAAGCTATCACCGACTGTATAATTCTTCTTCTTCGGACCATAGGACCGTAGCAAATACATTCAAGGAAACATTCCACTGGACCAGAAACTGCATATCATGTCAAAAAGCGAAAGTCACGAGACACACGCGCACACCATTGAGCAAATTCGGCGAAGCAGGAAGATTTGAGCACATCCACCTCGACTACGTAGGACCTCTCGAAACATCACAAGGCTGTAGATACCTGATGACGATGATCGACCGGACGACTTCATGGCCAGAAGCCGTCCCAGTAGATGATATGTCGGCAGAAACCGCAGCACGTATATTTTACGAGAACTGGATATGTAGATTCGGATGCCCATCGATAGTAACGACCGACAGAGGACGAAACTTCGAGTCACAGTTATTCTCAAAACTGTCAAAAATTATGGGAATACAGAAGACAAGAACCACTGCCTACCACCCACAATGCAACGGTAAGGTAGAAAGACTACATCGAACGCTCAAAGCAGCAATTATGGCTAGAGGACACACACACAGATGGGCTGAAGAACTACCATCAATATTGATGGGCCTTCGAGCAGCCCTACGCAGCGACAACAACACCAGTGCAGCAGAACTCACCTACGGCACTACGATGAGATTGCCAGGAGAATTTTTCGAAGCTTCCAAGGCAACAACACTAGATACAGACTTTGTTGACAGACTTAAAGACCACATTAAGGAGTTGACAACAAAGCCAAGAAGAAATAACGCAGAGAAAAGCATCTTTATCCACCCAGACTTGCAAACTTGCAGTCACGTCTTTGTCAGAATCGACAGAATAAAAAAACCTTTGACAGCACCCTTCGAAGGCCCTGTACGTATTTTGAAAAGACAGCCAAAGTATTACACGGTTATAATCAATGGAAAAGAACAAAACATTTCTCTTGACAGACTGAAACCCGCATACATACACAACGACAGAATCGAAACGGAAGACACGCCAACAGAAAAGAGCACGTACGTTCCAGATAAAACACACGACAATGAAGACGCATCGTCAGCAAAATCAACAGCGCAATGCACACGCAGCGGAAGGAGAATCAGACCTACAGTTCGTTTCGCAGAACAATAACAAAGAATTTCGCTTCGTAGAAAACTAATTATTCCGACGCTCAAGAAAAATAAAGCGAGCTACCAAACGACACAACGCGTCAGTCAACCGCAACATTCGCACACCATCCAAGCAGCAGAAAAATACAAAATGGGAGCAAGCGCATCCGCAGCAGCAGCAGCCGCTACAACATCCGACATCCTGATCATTGCAATAGCAGTGGGGATGACAGCCTTAATAGTATACGGCATCACCAAGAAGTGCAAAGGAGAGACCGAGAATTGGATGAGGAAGCGGATCTTCCAACACGTCAGCACACCACCAGCAGCCCCTAGAACTTCCGATTCCAGACAGCCAGTAATGCAGGTGTAGTGCAGTTAAGTGTATAAAGCATCACCGGCGCTAAAGGCCAGTGAAGACATTGAAAAACAAAACAACCTCTGATTTCACGATTTAATATGTCAAACGCAACCATGAGAATCTAATGTACATATATATAGTTCATAACCATGTTTACATTTTACATTTTCTACATTTTACACAATGTTTAACTTTTTACAAACATTTTTAACGTATACAATCTTTCGCAGCGTAATATACTAACCATGTCTACTAACGAAAATAAAGTATTTTCTAGGAAGGGGGTGAATGTAGCGACATGCAATGACACAGGCATCGAGTAACAATCGAGCGTACGATAGTCATGCATGTCCCTACACATGCCCGAGCCGCCCGTTGCACAGGCGGGATTACACCAGTCGTAAACTGGACCCAGCGGACCGCGCCCGCGCGCCTTGCACAGTACCGCATTTGCATTTAACACAGAAGAATAAACAATATTGTGCTTCAAACGTCGACTTTCATTACTCATCATATCTTTGGAGTCAGATAGCATCAAGACAGGGTTGAAATAAGGGCAGCCCTGGTCTCAACAACCCCTTCACTGGGGACCAAACCCCTAAACCATTAAACACAATATATATGTTAATTTGATGACATTTGGAGATTTGGACATATATATATACCCAACTATTTACTTGATATTTGGATAGTTAGGGTACCCTATGATACTCGAGATGACATAACGATTCTAACAATACTACACACTTTTAAACCGGTTCAAGCGTTTGAGTTATGGTGGAATAAAGAAACGGAAAACATACAAAGACAATGACCTGTTATCCGTCCCTGGTCAAAGCAGCGACTTTTTTTGGTACTCCTACGTGAAAGCTGCACGACTCTGGAATGCTTTACCGAATAATGTTAGAACAGCCCCTAGCATCTCCTCGTTCAAGGCCAGGTTTAAGGGGCATATAATCCTAAAACCATACATTAACCAGCCCTCCTCTTCCGCCCCTCCTTTTCGCTTCCCTTTCCTTTCTTCTTCTCCTTCCTTTTCTCTGCGTCTTTATTTAATTTTAGTAATTTTTTCCTTTTTTTAATTATCTTTTTCTTTCTTGTTTTCTGTTTGTTTCTTTTTTAATCACTTTAATTTTTATTTTTCTTTTGTGTAGTGAACGTGACAAAAGGCATTATAAACTTAGCTATAGGTTAGCTAATAGACAATACCGCAAGGCAATAAGCTCGCCTTTTTTATTTTGAAATAAAGAGTTTATTATTATTATATTTAAAAATTTCGAATGTATCCCCTATTTAAAAATATGACACAGGGATGCTGCGCTTATTATCAACCAGCCCTTTGATGAAAAAAAATATTTATGGCCATTTCCATTAAAAGAAACACTTAAATATTAATTTCTGATTGAGAAGTTTATACTTAAGACTATATGATCTTTGCAAGTTTTATTGGGGAATGGTAGCAACATAGGATAAAAATGTAAAATGTTATTAATATTTGATTAACCCTTGGAGTAAATGGGTATTTTCATGGATGCATCTGTCTCTTTTGCAGGATTTTCGGCGACATCAACGGCGCTTGACTTAAAGTACTATAACTACGAAACTACTACACCAATCATAAAAAGAACAACTGCACAATGATTGAATTGAAATTTCGAATATAGAATATTGAAATATCATTTTGTAAAACAATTAGATAATTATGAATAAATATGAGAACGTCAAAGAAGTGAAAAAAATGCACGACCAGATTTGGTCGACTCGTACTCAACGGATAATTGTTTCGCGACCAGATTTGGTTGACTCATACTCAAAGGGTTAATTAGTTATATTTAATTATTATTATTAATATTTGATTAATATTTCCTTCATGGATATTTATGATTCATCACTTGCGGGATACTAAATACAGTATTTGACATTCCTCCGTTAGAGTCTTCCTGTAAATGTCAACTCTGTTTGTGTAATCTTTTCCATAGCATCTCATTTCGTCTTTCTTTAACTTCAGCGATGACCGACCTGATTTACCTGCTGAATACACTGGTAGACAATGATGGAAAGGTCCTCGTTGAGGATTTTTACAAGAATGTCGCCCCGGAAACGAAAGAAGAATATGAATTGTACAAGACCATCGACTTCAGTGTTGAATCTTTGAGGTACCTATCCTTACATAATAATATTTTAACATCTCAGCTAGATCTCAGGCGCTTTCTATGAAGATGTTAAATAAAATACAAACGGAGCTGCCATGGAATTCACCGACCAGAGCCGGTCCCATCATAACACTATTATTACACTTATGGGGGCCCCAGGCCCAGGCCCAAATAAAAACATGGCTACACAGGAACACCGATAAAACCCACCTTATAGAATGGAAAAAAACGCAGGATGCAGGCAAACAAAGAATGCGGATCCGGAAGCATCTAAAAAACTTGCCCGCAACCTCACAATAAAATACAAACGGAGCTGCCATGGAATTCACCGACCGGAGTCGGTCCCATCATAATACAATTTTTTTTTTTTTTTTTTTGCACTTCTGGGGGGTGAGCAGTGGATTCCGGACTTACGAACCGGCTGTGGTAGGTTTAGGACAGCTGTCTTGCCACATGTGAGCGTTCACCTTACCACCCATTCACTCCCCCTTCGAAGCCATAGAATTTGAGATGCAGAAATCGCGGTTTTAGATAATTTTTCTAGAAAGGAGTTGATTATTTTCCTGGAGAGACCAAGATCTTTAAAAAGGTGAAACAAAGATTTAGCTGGCAGGCCACGAGCGCCTACTTCCACCGCGTGAAGGTGAACAGTGAAGCCGTTCCGGGTGACGGCATTTGCGAGGTCATGGTATTTATTTAATTTGTACTCGTGGTCTTTTGGGATATTTGATTCCCATGGAACAGTTAATTCTACGATAAGGACCATCTTCCGAGATAGAGAGTAAAGAGTTATATCTGGACGCAGGGCTGTGCATCCGAGACTTTCAGGGAATTTATACTGCTTAGAGACCGAATCGACCTCCATAATCCAATCTGAAGCTTTCTCGATTATTGAGAAAGGTTTTGCAGTGAGATGTTTTTTGCCTTTAGAGCCAACCCGCACAAGCTGTATTGGGGGTTTGGAGGATACTGTGGAACCCTTGTTGGCACGAGCCACTGAGAGGCTAAGTACCTCGCTAATAACAGCAAGGACTTCGTCGTGGCGGTAAGTGTACCGTCCTTGATCCAAGGCCACCTTGCAGCCAGATAGAATATGTCTAGCTGTGCAAGGGGTGTTGCTACAAAGGGGACATGAACTATCCTCGGCATAGCTCCAACGAGCGAGGTTACTGGGGTCTGGAAGTGTATGCTGAAAGGCATTTAAATAAAATTTTAGCATCTCTGGCGTCCAGTCATACAACATTACTTTCCAGTGCATTGGAGGAGGAATGCAAAAGTCTCCAATTGTTGTCCAATCATTCTGGCATTGAAGGACAATAGCGTGAGCCATACTTTTGCTGTCGTAATCTACCCGCAAGAGAGACTTCTTGAAGTCCACGATTAAAAAGGGACAAAATCCGTAAAGTCATAGGTACTATGACAGGCCACTGTCTCCGAAACAAACACCTGTTTACCATAGGTGTGGCAGACAGCCCTCTATGCAGAGGATGCATGGAGGGAGAAGAAACGCCACAGCATGTGCTCATGGAATGTTATACAGAAACTATCCAATTCACAGATAGCCAATTTTTAGGTTAGGGGTAGGATATATTCAGAAAAAAAAGTTCTTTCATATACAAAGACATTTAACTCGCTATCATTACCAAGTCCATTTTTTACATTGTTTTTTGAATTTGCGATAAAACAGGCATTTAAGCGGGTAAGTGGAACCACTTTTGAATATAAATAATTTTTAAAACATCAGTGGTTTCTGATGGTCTAAACCATGGGTCTTCAACCCGCGACCCGCGGTGGCGTTCTTGGCGGCCCGCGCCCACCCGCAGTTTTACTACTACGGCGGGCTGCGACGGACCCACTCGTTTCGTTTGCTTGCTCAGTGTGTTAATGACAATTGAATAGAAAACACGTTGCAACTTTCAACCTGAGACCAGTTTGAGAATTGCAACGACCACTATATTGATAGATATTGATAAAATAGTTAAACTAAACAATGTCAAACATATCATCGATTGAATTTTATTACAATATTTTTTTGTTTGTAAAGTTTTATAATAAATAACTTTGATTATTGTTCTTCAATTACTTAAGTTTATATTGGAATATTTTATGTGTGTTGCGGCCCGCCGAACCAAAATCAAAGTATTGTCGGCCCTTGACCTCAAAAAGGTTGAAGACCCCTGGTCTAAACTCTAAGTGATGGTGGGGGATGATGGGATTCTAAAGCTTCCAAGCCAATAAAATAAAATACAAACAGAGCTGTCAAGGAATTCACCGACCGAAATCGGGCCCATCATATATAATTATTACACTTCTGGGAGGTGAACGGTGGATTCCGGATTAACGACTGGCTGTGGTAGGTTTCGGACAGCTGTCTTGCCACATGTGAGCGTTCACCTTACCACCACTTCACTCCCCCTTCGAAGCCATAGAATTTGAGATTTTAGATAATTGTTCTAAAAAGGAGTTGATTATTTTCCTGGAGAGACCAAGATCTTTAAAAAGGTGAAACAAAGATTTAGCTGGCAGGCCACGAGCGCCAACTTCCACCGCATGAAGGTGAACAGTAAAGCCGTTCCGGGTGACGGCATTTGCGAGATCATGGTATTTATTTAATTTGTATTCGTGGTCTTTTGGGATATTTGATTCCCATGGAACAGCTAATTCTACGATAATGTAAATTAGGTAGAAATAACCGAATACACCATTTCCTTTTAAAGGGAAAGAATAGCAATTATCATATTATTTATCTATAATACATATTTTATTACATACAATCAGATTAAAATAACATTAAAATGTATATACTAGGCGTTGAGTTATTTTGGGCATTTTTTCAACAACGTGTAACGACCCGTTATTTGAACTAATCCTGAAAGTTTGTGTAAAATCGGACGAGTGGTTTTCCAGTTATTTATTATTATTGCTGAACTTCATGTACACTGATATTATTTTTGCGAATCATTCAGTTGCGTAGGCGACTGTCGCATCGAAGGACGTAGCGCGCTAGTTAGTTAGTTTTCCTGGGCTATTTCCCGCACTTGGCCTCTTGATTGGGCCGTTGTGCGTGGCTCATGTTTCTATTTAAATTACTCCAACCAACCCAGGCTGTCCCAGAAGGTTACCAGTCTGTTTAGGTTGCTACAGGCCTCCGGGACAGATGATGGAGATTGTAGTATTCTTGCCCATTGCTCTGCCACGCTCCTGCATTCCATGAGTACATGCTGTGGCGAGGGCTGTCTGTCACACCTATGGTAAACAGGTGTTTGTTTAGGGGACAGTGGCCTTGTCATAGTACCTATGACTTTACGGATTTTGTCCCTTTTTAATCTGGCGAGGTTGCGGGCAAGTTTTTTAGGCGCTTC
The DNA here is from genome assembly GCA_944548615.1 of Micropterix aruncella. Taxonomy (NCBI): domain Eukaryota; kingdom Metazoa; phylum Arthropoda; class Insecta; order Lepidoptera; family Micropterigidae; genus Micropterix; species Micropterix aruncella. The sequence continues at coordinate 27,195,323 of OX155968.1, forward strand.
CGGAACCGCGTTCTTTGTTTGCCTGCATCCTGCGTTTTTTTCCATTCTTTAAGGTGGGTTTCGTCGGTGTTTCTGCGTAGCCATGTTTTTATTTGGGCCTGGGGTATGGGCATCAAGGGTTCCGGTCCATATACAATTTCCTTTGATCCCCTTTTGGCCAGTTCGTCTGCCGCGTCGTTGCCCAGTGAGTCGCTGTGCCCCTTAATCGATTGCAGGGTCACTCTATTTGACCCTGCAATGGATTGAAGCGCATTGTGGCATTCCAGTACAAGGACAGAGGTAATAGTATTTTTTGCTAGCGCTTGTAGCACGGAGGCACTGTCGGAGACAAATTTCAAGCTTAGGTCTCCGACATCTTTGGCTGCAACTGCCTGTGCTGCTCTGGTGATGCCAATGCATTCTGCTTGGAAGATCGTATTTAAGTTGCCTAGGGTAGTTGATATTTTGATGTTTAGATCATTTGAGAAGACGCCGGCTCCGGTACCTTGAGTGGTTTTGGAGCCATCTGTGTATATCCTTACTTCATTTGTACCAGAGTGATCTGCTGGTTCTGCAGTGAGTTGGATATTGTATCTACGATCAAAGACATGATGGCGTATTATTCTGTCCATGGGTGCGTCCAGAAGAGGTATTTCTTCTAGAAGTGTTTTGTTTCCACAGTCCATTTGCTCTTAGTCTTAGAGCGGCTGCCTTAGCCTCCTCTTGGATGACAAGATCCAGAGGTCTCATGTTTAGGAGGTACTCTAGTGCGGCCGATGGTGTGGTTCTCATACATCCAGTGGCTGCTACACACGCTAAGCGTTGCAGGCTCTGGAGTCTCGCTTTCACTGTGGTCAGTTGTGTTCTGGGCCACCATACAACTGATCCATAAGTCAGAGAGGGCCTGATGACTGATGTGTACAGCCAGAGTGTGATTTTTGGGTTGAGACCCCATTTTTTCCCCACTAGTCTCCGATACTGCCAAAAAGTTAGGCAGGCCCTCTTTATTTTGGCATCGATATGACTCGCCCAGTTTAATTTACTGTCAAGGATGACTCCCAGATATTTCACTTGTGTTGATAGGGAGAGTTTGGTGTTGAATAATTTTAGTACTTGTAGTTCTGGTAACTTCCTCTTGTTGGTGAAGAGGATGAGTTCTGTCTTTTTCGGATTTACTGACAATTTATGTTCGTCACTCCATTTTTCTACTACAGTAGAACTCCAATTATCCGAATTAATGGGGACCGGGACCCATTCGGATAATCAAATATTCGGATAATCGGAGTTTTTTTTAAAAAATTGCCATTGGAGAGAAAAAAAGCTACGTTTTGATATTGCACTATTTTTTTATTGAATTAAATGAAAGAAACATGATATTTTCACATGTTTTAAATATAAATAAAATGTACTTATGTACAAGTTTAGAAATAAAAATCATTGTTTTTCAAACATCTCCGTCAATGTAAGCTGTTTTGCGGTCTTCATCCGTTTTCGGGCAGCCAGGTCACGCATTCGCTTGACGGTGAGCAGTTGCAAGTGGTCACACTCGGGCTGACGCTCCATCCACTTCAAAGCAGTCTCGAGGCCGGCAAATGCTTCACTAGCTGATGGTCCAGTGTCTACTTCAACATCAGCAGAAAGTTCTTCTTCCACTTCCACTTCAACATCTTCTCTCACACTTTCAACAATTTCATCGTCATTGAGAATTTGAAAACCAGGGTCAGACGTGTCACAAGCCATCCACTCTCCTACATCTTCAGCACTTACTTCTGTACAACCAGGAATTTTTACAATCATTTTTCTTATTTCCTCTAGTGGCAACGCATCTTCATCATCTTCATCCTCTCCATTTTCTTGTTTCTCATTTTCTTCAGATTCTTTTTTTTGTTCTTCTCAGACGGTAGGCCTTTCAGTTTATTCCACGCACGTCTTAGCGTCACTGCCGTAACCAAACTCCAAGCTTCCGCTATCATGTAACAGCAGTCCTTTAAATTTATTTTGCTATGATTTGCCAAAACCAATTCTTCATCTTCAGCACCTTCGATCAGCAGTTTTCTCAGCAGTTGCCTTCTGTAATGGCGCTTCATTGTTTCAATAACAGACTGGTCCATGGGTTGCAGCAAACTTGTAACATTGGGAGGCAAAAACGTCGTTTTAAACTGCCCATTCTCTCTTTCCAACAGTTCTGCTGTAGGATGAGTGGGTGCGTTATCAACAATTAAAAGCACCTTACTGCCTTCTTTTCCCACCGATTTTTGGTGCTTTTTCACTTCAGGAATAAACACTTCATCATACCATTCGGTAAACAAAGCTGCAGTCATCCAGGCCTTGGGTTGACTTTTGTAGAAGAGTGGAAGTTTTTTTACGTTTTTAAATGCTCTTGGATTTTTTGATTTTCCTATCAAAAGAAGTGGTAGTTTATGATTTCCAGTGGAGTTGGCACAGTTAAGCACTGTAACACGTTCTTTACTGACCTTATGTCCAGGGGCACTAGATTCCCTTTTAGAAGCCAAAGTGGTTTTTGGTAATGCTTTCCAAACAAGGCCAGTTTCATCGGCATTATAAACAAACTCCGGATCATAGGATTCTGCTGCAGTTTTAACTTTTTCAATAAAATTTTCAGCAGCTGCAGAGTCTGCTGAAAGCTTCTCACCAGCCAAATCTAACTCGCGTACACCATGCCTGAATTTAAAGTTCCTTAGCCAGCCGTTACTAGCCTTAAAAGATGAATAACCAAGCTTTTCTGCTAAAATTTTGGCTTTTTCACAAAGGATTGGACCTGAAATCGGATTTCCCATAGAACGTTGCTGCAAAAACCATTTAAACACGGCATCTTCCAAATTTTTGTTGGTTGCTGTCTTCATTGTTTTCCTGGAGGAACTTCCATCTTCATTTTCAAGCACCGAAACAAAGTTTAAAAGTGTTGACTTAATGTTTTTAATGTCACAAATTGTTGCTTGTCCAACACCATAAATCTCAGACAACTTCTTACCCGTTACACCTTTATCGAGTTGCTCTATAATTTTCAGTTTGTCCGCTAACGATAGCACAACACGTTTTCTTTTCGAAGCCATGGTAAAAAACAATTGTACACGCACAAACAAAAGTAAGCCGTAGCGAAAGAGTAGCGTCCTCGAGCAAGGTCAATAGCACACTGACTACAATCAAAACAAACAATGACAGGTGCGCCGTGACTGCAATGCGCCGGAACTGGAGTGGGGACTCATACCACGTGTTGTGCCTACACTGACTTCGCGGAGGGAAGGACAATAGTGAGCGAACGCGCAAACACTGGCTTCGCGGGGGGAAGAATAATAGCGCACTTAACAGTAAATATATTACTAAAACCAATATTTCTAATCTTAGTAAAGTCATTAATAAGTGTTTATGAATAGAACAAAAAGTATATAAAGTTGTTAAAAAAAGACTTTTTTTGGACAATTTTTTTTTCTGAAAGTGATTCGGATAATCGGCAATTCGGATAGTCGGAGTTCGGATAATTGGAGTTCTACTGTATCTGCAAAGCTGAGCGCATGACTTTACATAGCATATTTTCTGCGTTTCCATTTATCATTATTGTTAGGTCGTCGGCATAACCAATAGTAGTGTAACCCCTTTCATTTAGTGTTTTTATGAGGCTGTCCACTACTATGTTCCATAGAAGTGGTGATAGGACCGCCCCTTGGGGGCATCCTTTAACTACCTTCGCTCTTGTGGTAGTATTCATCACTATCTGGACCGCCCTTTTGCTAACCAGCTCCGTGATCCATTTTATGGTAACTGGTTCCACCTTAAGTTCCTGTAGGGCGTGGTTTATGCTGTTGTGCATGGTTTTGTCAAAAGCCCCTTCTATGTCTATAAAGGCGGCAAGTGTTGACAGCTTATTTGTTAGAGCCGATTCTATTTTGTGCACCATCATGTGTAGTGCCGACTCTGTTGATTTGCCTTTTGTGTAGGCGTGTTGTTGTGGGTGTAGTTGTTTATTTCTTAGTGCCCCATCCCTTAGGTGACGGTCCATCAGTCTTTCTAACGTCTTTAGTGAGAAAGACGTTAGGCTGATGGGTCTGAAGGATTTGGTGTGTGAGTAGTCCTCCTTTCCTGGTTTTGGTAGGAAGACTACTTTTGCCTCTCTCTATGCCTTTGGAATGTATTTGAAGGCTATGCAGGCCCTATAGATTGGTAGTAGGTATTTTGTTGCATGGTTCGGTTGCCATTGTAGTAATGCTGGGAAAATGCCATCCAGCCCTGCGGATTTGAAAGGTTTAAAGCTTTTCAGGGCCCATTTTATTTTGTCAGCAGTTACTATCTTGTTCGCGACTTCCCATTCTTGGGTTGTTGGTGCGCTGTAGTTTTCGTCTGGCCACTCAGGATCTTCTGTGATTTGGCATCCAGGAAAGTGTGTTTCCAGGAGTACTGAGCTGGTTTCTACATCTGTGTTTGTGTAAGTGCCATCTTCCTTTTTTAGGGAGCCTAGGAGTTTGAGCTCACCTTTAGCTAGAATTTTCTTTATTCTTCCGGCTTGGTTCGTTGAGTTTATGCTACTACAGAAGTTGTGCCAGGATTCTGTTCTCCGGAATCTGATCCGCTTCTTGTAGTGTTTTTGTGCCGTTTTGTATTTATCCCAGTCCTCACTGGTTCTGGTATTTTTTGCTCGGTTAAAGAGTGTCCTGAGTCCTCGACGTAGCCTTTCCAGCTCTGGCCCTCACCATGAGCTTTTTCCTGGGTCTTTAGGTTTTACAACAGGACATGCCAGTTCATTATAAATAGGATAGAAAACGAATTTACCGCGTGAAATTTGTAGGACCCGACGTTTCGGTGACGTTGCAGCCGCCGTTGTCTAGGGTAGACTAAAGAGCTGTCAGTCCGTTGTTTTGCGGGTAGGCCGCAAACCGCTGCCGCCACTGCGTAGGTTATAACGGTGGTGGGGGGCCGGGCTCGGAGCGCGGGAATTTTTAAAATCCGTCTTGCACACAACACTCACTGTATCCTGTTTTACGTCTTTGCGTTCGGCGTTCGGCGGCGGGAACATTTTAAGAAGAGGGTTCCACGTAGAAGAGAGTTTGTAGCCGTCATCTCTATTGAAGTTCGGAGTTCTTCTTATTTCAATGGCTTCCCGGATCATGCGAGGAAAGTAGAATTGTTCCTTGGATAGAACAATGGGATTTTGAAACTGCATCCAGTGGTTACTTCCGCTATCCAATATATGTTCGCAGATCGCCGATTTTTCTCGCTGAACGTTTTTAACAGCTTTGATGTGTTCTGTCAGTCGCGTGGCTATGGGCCGTTTCGTTTGTCCAACGTAGGCTAGACCGCAGCTGCAAAGACCGCAGCTGGATGTCAAAGTGACGAGGAGAAGTGACAATACTCTCGGACATACGGTATATCGAAAGCCCACACATACGGACAGATATTTGCATGCAAGCTCACACCATCATCCCTACCATCTACGTTCAGTGCAAACGTCGCTCGTGAATCGAGCACGCGATCTATGCGACACTGAGCATTTTCCGAAGGAGATGGAACATGTCAATGATGTCCTTAGGAAAAATGGATACGGAAAATATCACGAGACACGCACACGATCTAATACGGACGAAACTCAAAAACCGAGCAGATCAAGAGCATTCTTACCATACGTCAAGGGCGTGACTGATCGAATAAGTAAGATGCTAAACAGATTCGATATAAAAACGATCTTCAAACCGACCCAAAATATACAGTGGGTTGCCAAATTATTAGGGACAGTACTTGATTTTTGTAATTTTCAGGTTTAGAATAATTTTGTGAGCAAATAAATTGATCCCAATGTAGTTTTCTTTTGTATTTTTTCTGCTGATATCATTATTATTCGTTTTATAAAGTGGCAACACTGGCAGTCTGTCTTATTTGTCAAATAAGTGAGGTTAAATCACATTTGGTGAAAACGGTTGTTAGAGTGAGCTCAATTATTAATTTTTGGAATCATTTCTTGTAAGTTTTTGCAGTGCATATTATCTAAACGTAAGTAATGTTTTATAATTGATTGGTTTTGATAAATGTAATGTGTAAATTTCAATTTGGTAAATAGTACGCCTCAATAACCAAAAAAAAAAAAATTTCAGTATGGGCAAGTCTTCAGACATATCCCCAAGAAAATGTAGGGAAATACAGACCTTACTACTCCACTCTACACGTTCCCAGAGAGAGGTAGCTGAACTTACAGGTGTTTCGAAATCAGTGGTAAACCGGAAAACTTCAAATATACAATCAGATCACAAAGCTCAAACAGGTATTTTGGAAACGATGGTCATCCGAGTACTTAAGTACACTGCAGGAGCGCAGAAAATGGAACCGAGAAATGCCAGACATAAAAGTCGGTGATATGGTCCTTGTAAAGGAAGACAATCTCCCACCTCTCCAGTGGCGTTTAGCCAGGGTGGTTGAGGTATACCATGGCAGGGATAAGAGGGTGCGAGCCGTCTCTATCAAAACTGCGGACGGAACATATGTTCGACCGATAGTGAAACTCTGTCCATTGCCTGTGTCTTGAAAAATGCTTATGTATTTTATTAAATTTTCTAAAGTTTTGTTATTTTGCATGTACTTTGCTTTAGATCTTTGATTTTGACCTTTTTTGCTAAAGTTTTTGTAAATTTGCTAAAGATTTTGTTATGAATTTGCTTGGATTTTTGCTTTAGAGTTTTTTTTTTGCTAAAGTTTTTGTAAATTTGCTAAAGATTTTGTTATGAATTTGCTTGTATTTTTGCTTTAGAGTTTTTTTTGCTAAAGTTTTTGTAAATTTGCTAAAGTTTTTGTTATGAATTTGCTTGTATTTTTGCTTTAGAGTTTTTGTTTTGCTTTAGATTGTTAGTAAAATTTTGTTTGATGCTAAAGCAATGCTTTGAAATTTTGTAGAAAATTTGATAATTTGAATTGCTTGTTTGAATTGTATATTTTGAAATGTTGGCATTTCAAAGGGGGCGGTGTTTCGTACTTAGCCTAAACCGTTCTAGCGTGGCAACATTACATCGAGCGATGCCGCTGAACGCAACCAACGAGTGAAGGGAAGACGGGTCGAACGCCGCCACTAAAAACGTCAGATTACCATACGATCGGAGCGGACGGTCGATATCGTCGCCACTGCAATTCCTGCTTGTATAAATTATATATTTCGCTCGCGTGTACTTTGTATTGTACGAAATAAATCTGTGCCACCACGAACAAGGCGTTTACCTGGAATCCTGCAATCCTGCACCAGCGACATTTAGAGGTTGTCCGAGGAGACCGCACCTCATTACACCGAATTAAAATAAAGACAGATAAAAAACTGCCTCTAGAAGCGGACCGAATTGGTAAAAGTGGCAGAAAAAAGATCACCACTCCTCGTACCGACCGTAAAATCAGAGACATCTGTCTTCAAAATCGTAAAAAGAGTGTGGCTCGGCTGACTACAATGATAAAGGACGAGGGCATCAACATTTCTAAAAGGACTGTCCAGAGGCGCTTGGCCGAAGAGAACCTGACTGGTCATCGCCCAACCAAAAAACCACGCCTGACTTTGGCAATGAAGAAAAAGTGACTGCAATGGGCCAGACAACACCAAAATTTGACTGTTGAGGACTGGAGTCGAGTAACTATGATTTACAAATTATCTTGTGATATTAGTAATAACGATTTATGATTATGTAAATATTTTACAGGTCTGCTTCTCTGACGAGTCAACTTTTCAAATTATGGTTGATAAAAGCTCATTCGTCCGCCGACGCCCAGGGGAGCAGTTCCATCCTGACTGCCTTGTGGAGAGAGTTAAACACCCTGTTAGCATCATGGTATGGTCTGTAATCTCAGCCAAGGGTATGGGACGCCTCTACATCGTGGAAGGGACCATGAGGCAAGACCAATACAAGCGAGTACTGGAAAGTCGGCTCCTACCTCAGGTTGAAGAATGGTGCCCTGGTGATGAGGAGTATGTGTTTATGCACGACTCAGCACCTTGCCATAAAGCCAGGAGTGTTACTGCATTCCTGGCTGACCAAAACGTGAGGGTTTTGCCATGGCCGGGGAATTCCCCTGACTTGAACCCGATTGAAAACCTCTGGGAACTGACAAAAAGGGAGGTCGCCAAAGAAGTAGTCACCACCAAGCGGCAATTAATTGAAACACTTATAAGAGTGTGGCATCACAGCCCCAATCTCCAGCAGAACGCAACAGACTGCATAGAGAGCATGCCCCGACGCTTGAAAGCCGTTATTGCAGCTAATGGTGGTGTTACAAAATATTAAGATTTTTCTGAAAATTTTCTGTCATCACTTTTTGTGAAAAAATAAATACTTATGACTAAGGAATATGTTGTTTTCTTATTCTAATATAACACCCTAATAAATAACAACATAACTACAAGACCTAACACCCACTATTTGCCCACAAAATTAATTTAAACTTGAAAATTCAAAAAACAAGTACTGTCCCTAATAATTTGGCAACCCACTGTAGCTCGATTTTTGAGGCCTGTAAAGGATGTAATACCACTGCAAACCCCGGGTGTGTATAAAGTCGAATGCAGCTGCGGTCTAGCCTACGTTGGACAAACGAAACGGCCCATAGCCACGCGACTGACAGAACACATCAAAGCTGTTAAAAACGTTCAGCGAGAAAAATCGGCGATCTGCGAACATATATTGGATAGCGGAAGTAACCACTGGATGCAGTTTCAAAATCCCATTGTTCTATCCAAGGAACAATTCTACTTTCCTCGCATGATCCGGGAAGCCATTGAAATAAGAAGAACTCCGAACTTCAATAGAGATGACGGCTACAAACTCTCTTCTACGTGGAACCCTCTTCTTAAAATGTTCCCGCCGCCGAACGCCGAACGCAAAGACGTAAAACAGGATACAGTGAGTGTTGTGTGCAAGACGGATTTTAAAAATTCCCGCGCTCCGAGCCCGGCCCCCCACCACCGTTATAACCTACGCAGTGGCGGCAGCGGTTTGCGGCCTACCCGCAAAACAACGGACTGACAGCTCTTTAGTCTACCCTAGACAACGGCGGCTGCAACGTCACCGAAACGTCGGGTCCTACAAATTTCACGCGGTAAATTCGTTTTCTATCCTATTTATAATGTCAAACAACCGCGATAGTCTTCGATTTTATGCCAGTTCATAACTACTTAAAAGGGTTGTAGTTAGGATCTGTACGTTTGTTTCTATGTTTTCTGTGCTAAGTGCTGCGTTAGTTAGTTGTTTGTCTCCTAGCGCTTTGTTTAGTGAGTTTGTGTACCTTTTAATATCTGTTTTACGGGGGTTACAATATGGGACAGGGTCTGTTAGCTTGTACCGTATTTGAAAACAGACGCGGCGGTGGTCTGCAAACGATGGCTCATTTGATACGTGCCATCCCTCAATCAAACTGGCCGCTGCGTCCGTTGCCAAGGTAATGTCTATGATAGTTTGGTACCTAGAGTTTACAAAAGTAGGTTCCCTACCTTTGTTTATAATGTTTAGGTTTTTTTGAAATAGATATTCTGCTAAGGACTCTCCCCTTCTGTAGCGCGCTATGAAACCAGTTTTGCGACAAGACATTTGTATACATATATTCCCATTGGCAATGGCCTCAGTGACTTAGTTACATCGCAGCTGTTGCAGCGTCGACAGCTGGTAGCTTTCACGAAGCTATATCATAATTGTGCAATTTTACGATTGGCATGAGTTTATCGAGTCCTTATTTAGTGGTGATATCTAATTGAGTGACACGTTTGAGTGATTTTTAGTACAGTGCATTGATATACATAAATAATGTAACGAGAAAATCTTTAATTCTAATCAGGTAACTACAGTTTTATTATTGAATTCAATGAGTAGGTACTTCTACCCACGTAATTATTCATTTAATATAATATGGCACCGAAGTTGACATTCTGCGGCCGTAAAAAAGTTTGACGTATCCGATCGGCGCATTTATTAACCCAGTGTTACACGCACAATTTCAAATTTCCATTAATTTTTGTCATGTCTCCAAATTATAAAATTAGTATATCTGTGTTCTGTACCATACGTATAAACTGTACTGTGAAAAAATACCTTTTCAAACCAAATATATTTTTTATTCTATTTCTATAAATACTTAATAAGAATTGCTATTGTAATTATTGCAAATATTTAATGGGAGAAAATGGGCTCGTGTATAAAACTTATGTAAATTTTGTAATAGATATCTAATTTCTACATATTTGTATTATTGTAATGTCTAACAGAATGTTAAGTACAGAAAGTTAAGAATGTTAAGTACAATTGGTTACGTACATAATGTACAATTGCTAAGTACAGAATGTTAAGTACAATTGGTTTTATGTATGTATATAAAAAAAATACCTGACAAATCTGTGTTCATCATTGAGGATGTTCTGCTGGGACAGGTAAGTCATAGTTCTTTGATGATAATATGTTTTATGATCTTAAAGATGACCCTGTTAAGAGGCGGATGGGGACACGCTCAACTTGTTACCTTTCTGTTAAAAAGACGTGGATGAATTAGAGGAAATATATTTTGCGATATTATAGATATGGTGTTTAATTTCACGGCAGCTCTATTTGTATTTGCTTCCTAGCGGATATCAATCTCCATAAGAACTACGCCAACCACCGTATCTATATCAACTCGGATAGCAAGGGAGCTTTTATGGCACTAACCTCGAATACTATTAATTCAAAGCTAGTGCAAAACTGCGCATCACTACTGAATTCCCCGGGCGAAAAGAACAGAGTAATTCTAAGATGGGTTCCCGGCCATGCAGGAATCGAAAAAAATTAAAAAGCCGACGAACTTGCTAAAGCGGGAGCAAAGGGAACACTATACGGCCCTGAACCTTGCTGTGGCGTACCAAAAAGCCTTGCAAACCTAATGCTCTAACAAATATGTTTAGAACAATCCATCAACCACTGGAACAACACGCCAGGGTTGAATCAATTCAAAAAGGCTTACGACCCTAAGACGGCTCGTGAGGCCTTATCGCTAAATACGAATAATCTACGCATACTGGTGAGGGCGCTCACGGGGCATTGTGACCTTAACAAACACATGTACAACCTCAAACTCCGAGACACAAAAATGTGCAAGTTCTGCCAAGGGGCAGGGGAAACTCCCCTGCACTTCATCTGCGAGTGTGGCCCGCTGATGCATACAAGATACATCCACTTGGGTGGTCATTACCTCCAACCTGAGGAGGTAAAACAATCTATAGATCAGCAATGGTCGCAGTGTTACAAGGCTCATAAAGACCTTAAAAAAGCCCCACACAACAAATAAAAAAAAAATGGTAACATTAGATTTAAGTAGTTCTCTTGGTTGTTTTTAGAAAAAGCATCGGTGCCCACAAATTGCTGCACAAAGAAAACAAAGAGCAGCTACTGATGCGTAGATGGAGATACCCAACTTTGTCCATTCACGGAATCGAAGGAGCGTTCTCTGAGCCGGGTTGCAAAACGGTCATTCCGGGTCGTGTCGTCGGCAAATTCTCAATTCGGATCGTTCCCAACCAAGAGCCGCAGGAACTATTTGAATGTCTCTCAAAACATCTTAATAAGAAGGTGAGTCATTATTGACATACTACGGTTTTCAAATAAAGTGATGAGTATGATGGTTAACCTTTATTAAATGTTCTATTAAACTTTTATAAAATTAAACAGAGGTAGGGAAACTACTTTTGTAAACTCTAGGTACCAAACTATCATAGACATTACCTTGGCAACGGACGCAGCGGCCAGGATGGCACGTATTAAATGAGCCATCGTTTGCAGACCACCGCGCCGCGTATGTTTTCAAATGCAATGCACTGGAAAGTAATGTTGTATGACTGGACGCCAGAGATGCTGAAATTTTATTTGAATGCCTTTCAGCATACACTTCCAGACCCCAGTAACCTCGCTCGTTGGAGTTATGCCGAGGATAGTTCACGTCCCCTTTGTAGCAACACCCCTTGCACAGCTAGACATATTCTAGCTGGCTGCAATCAAGGCCTTGGATCAAGGACGGTACACTTACCGCCACGACAAAGTCCTTGCTGTTATTCGCGAGGTACTTAGCCTCTCAGTGGCTCGTGCCATCAAGGGTTCCACAGTATCCTCCAAACCCCCAATACAGTTTGTGTGGGGGTGGGCTCTAAAGGCAAAAAACATCACTGCAAAACCTTTCTCAATAATCGAGAAAGCTTCAGATTGGATTATGGAAGTCGATTCGGTCTCTAAGCAGTATAAATTCCCTGAAAGTCTCGGATGCACAGCCCTGCGTCCAGATATAACTCTTTACTCTCTATCTTGGAAGATGGTCCTTATCATAGAATTAACTGTTCCATGGGAATCAAATATCCCAAAAGACCACGAGTACAAATTAAATAAATACCATGACCTCGCAAATGCCGTCACCCGGAACGGCTTCACTGTTCACCTTCACGCGGTGAAAGTAGGCGCTCGTGGCCTGCCAGCTACATCTTTGTTTCACCTTTTTAAAGGTCTTGGTCTCTCCAGGAAAATAATCAACTCCTTTCTAGAAAAATTATCTAAAACTGCTATTTCTGCATCTCAAATTCTATGGCTTCGAAGGGAGAGTGAATGGGTGGTAAGGTGAACGCTCACATGTGGCAAGACAGCTGTCCTAAATCTACCACCGCCGGTCGTTAGTCCGGAATCCACCCTTCACCTCCCAGAAGTGTAATAATTATATATGATGGGCCCAATATTTGGTCGGTGAATTCCATGGCAGCTCCGTTTGTATTTTTTTTTAAATTTTTATTTTATTTATTAACTGTTCCATGGGAATCAAATATACCAAAAGACCACGAGTACAAATTAAATAAATACTATGACCTCGCAAATGCCGTCACTCGGAACGGCTTCACTGTTCACCTTCAGGCGGTGGAAGTTGGCGCTCGTGGCCTGCCAGCTAAATCTCTGTTTCGCCTCTTTAAAGATCTTGGTCTTTCCAGAAAAATAATCAATTCTTTCCTAGAAAAATTTCCTTTATAGACGCCCGAATAAGTTTGAACACATTTCGTGCGGTGTTAGATTTAGCTGCTTTATCTTCGGAGGGTAGTTTTAATGCGGAAAAGTGACAACCGTTCATTTCACATTCCGCTCTGGCGTACTGCTCTGTCTCGTTCACATGAACTAATTTTCGATTTTAGTTTAACCCTTCGGCTACGTAACGACAAAATTTGGTTGCACATCAGAATACCGTTGACGACGTAACCACCACTATTGGCGGCTTGCTCCCGGAGCGCACAGTAATATTATTTTCTAATTCGGACGCATCCTAAAATCCATACCAAATATGCCATTATTACCATTGATACATAGACGGCCGCTAGAATAATTTCGCGCGTCATTTCGCGGATATTTCTGGTGAAATTCCATTGTCAAACATCATTATTTTTTTTTCGAGAAATCATCAAAATTTTTATTGCTTTTTATGAGCTAATATCTAAATATTTTTGTATATAAATCAGCAAAACAAAATATTACCTTTGATAGAGAATCTAATAAAGATCAGGATAATATTCACAATTTCTAAATAGGGTTCCACATTTTTGTAATATGAATAAATGAATATGAATAAATATGAGAAAATCGAAAAAGTGAAAAAACTCGGCATTTCTAACTTGTACTTGTCTTAAGTACAAGTTAGAAATGCCGAGTTTTTTCACTTTTTCGATTTTCTCATATTTATTCATATTCATTTATGCAATCATTGCAAAGTTATTCTTTTTATGATTGCTATAGTAGCTCCATAGTTATAGTACGTCGAGCGCGGTAATATTGCAAGAAATTCCAATAAATTGCTGCGGTCTGCCATGAAATTATGCCGCTACTCGAAGGGTTAAGAGAAACACAATGCACTACCTAAAAAGTGCATTTTTTTGCAGTTTTATACAATATTGTGTTTTTTCCAGTGGGCAGAACGTGGGTCTCCTAACAAAATGTCATTCACTACACCGGATCATATGGCGAAGTGGTTCATAGAAGATCCTTTTCACAAACACTTCCAAGCTGCTGCCAGAGCCACCAAAATGGTTTATAAGGTTTGCTTCATTAATTATTATTATCTTGGAACAAAAATTTATCGTAATCATAGACTAGGTGGTGAGTTTGTTTGTTTTGTTTCTACTGTTTGTTGTGTAATTTCATATTTGGTGGGTTGATTATCATACGAAAATCTCTTACAACCAACCCTACTATGAAATGTTTATTTATTTATTTATTTTATTTTATAGCAAACTTACAGATAGTAAATATATAATACTAGTATTTTAAAAAGAAACTATATAATACTAGTAAATATATAATACTAGTAGTTTATATCAGGGATGCATCGATACGCCTTTTTGCCGATACGATACCAATACCGATACACGTATGAAAATATCGGCTTTGCTGATACCGATACAGATACACTTACAAAATTCGAAAAAAAAACCATGTTAAATTTTATTTTTTATTAATATTTGAAATTGTAGTCGTTAAAATTTAAATAGTAGAAAAATGTAGTACTTAAAATATTTTAGTAGTCAAAATTAACATTTATTAGGTTTTTGTTTAAGAAACAGCATTCCTAAATTATGTATCCGTCAAAAATTATACCAATTTTTTGAAGCGCAAAATTTTAGAAAGCGTAGTTGTAACGGCTGTTAAAATATCGCCGATACCGATATATCGGCAAATTCAAAGTATCGCCGATATATCGGTATCGGTATCGTATCGCATGCATCACTGGTTTATATGTATAATATGCGTGTAACATATGTTTGTGTCTTGTTTTTGCATTCGATCGACAGAATTGAAAATGCAATTCTGTTCATTTTATCCCAATGGAAAATGGCAACCCAGCCGGGAATTGAACACGAAACTTTACAATCTAAAGGTGTTGTTCCTAAGCGACGACTGTGGCGACTCCAGCCGCGCGGCTTGAGCCGCAGGACTTTGACTCATACTGCTTCGCATGTAAATAAAGGAAACCCATTTCTATGACGCGGCTGGCGCCGCGCGACGGAAGCGGCTCTAGTGAGGCGGCTCGAGCCGTACAGCTAGACTGCTTGCATGAGCAGTCCAGTCGTAACAGCCGCGACGACTGGAACTCTGTTTATACGGTTTTGGTGTTTGTTTCCCTATTAAATCATGGATGACTTGTGTTTTCAACCCAAAACACCACCTGTACAAAGATGGAAACGTCAGAGATAAGGTCCTTAGCGTCAATCCCAGTTTTTCTGCAGGGCTGATGGGCTGTTTGACTTTGTTACATGATTTTCTGTTTAAACCACTTTCGATGCACGGTAATATGTAATCAAACTGGACTCTATTTAAACGAAAAAACTTTCTGGACATTAAATCGTCCCGTAGAATATGTCTGTTAATTAAAATGTATTGAAACCCCGCTTCGCATCTTGATAAGTACAATGAATGTGGCTTTTCGTTCTTTTTTGCTTCACCAACAATAACTCTTCTTCCTCCTCTTCTTGCAATAAAAGATAGGTTAACGCCAACAGTGATGCATCTGCCATGATGTCCAAGACGGTACTGCTTTAGTCGCTCCTTTTTAAGGAATGTACCTGGCGGATACAGCCGTACGACTCTAGCCGCGGGCCTCGAGTCGTGCGGCTGAAGTCACCACAGCCGTCGCTTAGGATTGACACCTTAAGATCAGGCGACATAACCACTATGCCACCGGGCTGTAGTGCCATGTGGTAATTTGAGAAGGCGAGCAAAGTAAAGGACGTTGGAATTGTTGTAGATGATACTCAACTGGACGGATCACATTCAAGCCACTGCATCGAAAGTCTGCCAGGTTATCCACATATTTAAAGTAATAAGGAGTGTAATTGCAAAACCTTAATCAACACTAGCTACAAAGCTTTATTCAATAGTATAATATCACTAAGTAAGTTTGGTTAATTTTGACTCTACCAAAGGTAGGAACTCTGGAATCAGCTGGTTTATTGTTATTAAGCTATTGCATAGCTTTTATCGCGGGCCTAGGCCAGCGCGGCGACCGAATGAAGAAATTTCTCAACGAATATGAATGATTTTAAACTGATAATTACGTCTAAACGAGTACTGCTTACGATTCGAAAAAAATATATGTTTAACAAGAACATTTTCCTAATATTCTAAGCTTTGAATATTTTACATTTTGTTTATATTACATAGTGTAATTAATTTGTGAAATTAGGTCTAACCGAACACAAAAACGACTACTACGCAAATACTATCTGGCGTATTCTTATGAAACCTGCACCATTTTAAAGATAATTTAATTATCTATCTTTTTATCTACGATTTTTTTCGAATAATCCGATTTTTTTGATTTATCGAATAAAAAATTCGTGCGCGGCGCTCTATCGGAAGATGTTTAAATTATTCCGAATCATTTGCTTTCGCAGCCGCAAATGATTTGGAATAATTTCAACGTTTTCCGATAGAGCGCAGTTATCTGATATCAGAAAAAATAAAATAAATAAATAATTATAATTGCATAAGTTGTTAAAAATGATATGCAATAGCTTTACCGCGGCAGTCCCCGAGTGCCACACGTATTTTTTATTTATATATTAAGTAATTCAAAAATAATTTCAAACAATTTTATCTTAGGAGCTATGCACAGAAATATTTTAAACATTGAACAAATAGCATAAAATTAATACATTGCATAGTCCAGTGGCAACGTCACCTAACTAGGCCGGGACCTGTTCAATACTGTGATTATGACAAAAACAAAATTAAAATATGTTTGTAACAAAATAAATATATTAACCCTTGGAGTAAATGGGTATTTTCATGGATGCATCTGTCTCTTTTGCAGGATTTTCGGCGACATCGACGGCGCTCGACTTAAAGTACTATAACTACGAAACTACTACACCAATCATAAATAGAACAACTGCACAATGATTGCATTGAAATTTCGAATATAGAATATTGAAATATCATTTTGTAAAACAATTAGATAATTATGAATAAATATGAGAACGTCAAAGAAGTGAAAAAAAACGCGCGACCAGATTTGGTCGACTCGTACTCAACGGATAATTGTTTCGCGACCAGATTTGGTTGACTCACACTCAACGGGTTAAATTATTATGTAATGCATGTTTATATTTATTACCACAGGTTGAACCCGATATGACCCGAGAAGGTGGGTCGATTCCGGTGACGCTGACGCTGCAGGAAGCGAGCGGCCGCAACGTCCTGCTGCTGCCGATGGGCGCCTGCGACGACATGGCCCACTCTCAGAATGAAAAACTGAACATCAAGAATTACATTGAAGGGGTAAGTGTATAACTGTAGACACTAGCTCAATGCCACCGCAGAAAGAAATGCCTACTATTACGACACGTCACCGGGTGAAAAACTCCTATTCAGCAGCCTCCACGAAAGAGGGACTACCCTGGGAAGGACCCTCGCGTCCCAGGACTCACTGTTGGTGGATCGGTTTCTCTTGGAGGATTGCCTCCTAGCGCAACTGGATGGTTTGCACACCGTGCGGCGATAGCCAATCGATTGTGCACTCTTACTAATTGCCAAAGGAGTCTGGAGACTATGGAAATAAACTTTTTCCTAAGCAACGGGAATGGATGTTGACCTATCGTCTTCCACTCTTGAAATGACCACTCGGCTCCCTGATCCCGAGTCAGGCAAAAGATGACATCACTGCTGAAAATACGGCAGGTAGGGGACTGTGCAAGCGACCTCGAGCTTGTAACCAGTCGGGTGGATGGAGATATCCTGATGGTTCAATCCAGACGGAGATATTCTGCCAAAACTGGTAGCCAGGAGGCGAGGTGGCCTGCTGGGCTACCTTCCTAGTGTCTCACCGTAAGGCGTTGGACTCTAGCGGGTTGGTTGGCTTTGCTGGACTAAAGTTTTCTACCTTCACCTCACAGGAGAAAATTTTCCTGGGATGGCGGTTCACCCGTTGTAGTCAACACCTCCAACTATCCTAGACAGCAAACTCAACCGGTAGCAACACTTGAAAAAAGGGTGTGAAAATACTACTTTATGCATTCCAAGTGTAAAAGAAGTTTTAAATATACAGGTATATTTAAATATATAGGTCTATTAACAAGTTACTTAATAATTGTTTTATATTTTGACAGACAAAACTGATGGGCGCTTATCTCTACGAAGTTGGAAAGCTGCAATGATTTTTTTATTACTAATAAAATCTTATTTTCGACTATCTCATGTGTAACGATGATTCCACGATAGTTCCTATGCAAGAAAGCATTTCTATTTATAAATTAAAAATATATATTTAACTTAATAGACTCTAATAGACTGCAAAGTTTTTTATACATCTTTAGCATGTATTATTATGAAAACGTAGAATTTTATACTTTTTTTACATTATATGCAATAAAACAACTATTTACATATTACTGACTATATTTTTACATAAATATGTCCCAAAATTCATGCAAAATTTGAATTTTGAGCCATTTGTGTGATAAAGTGTTGCCAATGAAAATAAAAGACAGTTCAGGGTTATTAAAAATGGAGCGTTACTAAAACCTAGAACAGCAGAGTTTGTTGAATGCATTATGGACCAACAACAAGTGGATGCCGATTGTTTAAACAAAATCATTTTCAGCAATGAGGCCTATTTTCAACTTGATGGCTTCATTAATTGTCAAAATTGTCATATTTGGGGTTCAGAAAATACTCGAAAGATTTTTGAGAAACGAATGCGTCTACGTTTGAGAAACGAATGTCACTGTTTGGTGCGGATTTTCGGCTGGAGGTATGATCGGACCATTCTTTGAAAATGCAGCTGGTCAGGCAATGACAATGGTCCTGGCTCTCACAATGTGATAATCCTGTCGCGAGGGTTTCTGTCGTAGAATGAAACTCGCGATCGATATTCAAATTGCAGTATGTTGTTTAATTCCAAAGTCGTGTACAAAGTGAATTGGTTACGCTTAAACACTATCGCCTATATATACTAGTCGCCGGGCGGCGATCGCCCCGTCTCCCTCTTGTCTCCGCTGTCTCCTTCACTCGGGCCGACCGCCCGATATACACACCGGCGGGGGGACCGCTCTCCAGTCGCCCGTCGTTGGCCCCCGCGAGCTGACGTCCGCGGGCAGCGCTTGAGCTGCAATTGTGTCGTGTTTCGCACATTAGATTTCGCACGTTTAATCGTTTCCGGACGCCACCGGCGATCCCTCCCCCGACCTACTTTTCATTAAGTAGCCACCGGAAGTAAGGCTCCCGACCGGAAAGTCGCCGGAAGCGATCGTCTTAGCGCGTTAGTTTTTCGTGTTTTGATTTTATACTGTGTCGCGGCGCCCTCAGTTGAAACCTTCCCCTTCACCACCAGTCTTCGGATTGCCGTGGCACAAGATGAAAAGCTCTCTGCTGAGAAGTCGCTGCGTTTTGCGTGCGAAACATGGCGGATAGATTCGCGACGGTTTGTACTTTCTCTCATTTATTTCGATGTTTGCTTGTAGCTTCTCGTTGACGGCTTGTTTGTGATGATGAAAATAAACGCCTCGTTGGAGGCACTTAAGACGTGTTTTGATTATTGGGCGTTCGGGGTAGGTAATCCCAGTGATGGCATTGCACATCGCCATCTCCTTAATTCCGGTGTCGCCATTGCACCTCGGCGACACCACCTTCCTGCCGCCTTCGGGTGGAGTGTTCTTCCGGTCCTTTCCTGTTATAACATTTTGAGTAGGAGGGTTCTGTGTGTATTGTTGCTCCGCGACAATCCAGTTTTTCTTGCCTAAATTGCAAGATATGGATGTGGACGACGTGTGACTTGTTCCACAAGCCATACAACCAGAGAAATAAGTCAACAACTGCATTAGTCATTTCTTGGTCTTGTAATTTCCCGTTTTGGTGCTCGGAATTGGCCGTCCAGATCATGCGTTTTAAGCCGTTGGACTATTTTCTTTGGGGTTCTCTTTAGTTTATGGTCTATGCCAATAAGCTCACGACCACCCACGCCTCGAAGGAGGAAATTGAGCCACGAAATTCAGCCAATAAATGATTCTTTCAGTGCTTTGACCCGCTCAACAGTGATTCAATCAGCGCTGTGACCTGTTTCACTATTTGGAAATGCCCACAGCATTACCGAAAACCATAGCTAAATCAACATAAACACAATGGAAATACAGCGGAACCTCTCATAACGAGCATAAATCATTCCAGACTCTTACGCTTTACTCGAAACAATTTTTCCCATACTCGTTATGAGAGGTGCGAATTACTCTCTAAGCAGTATACATTCCCGGAAAGTCACGGATGCACAGCCCTCCGTCCAGATATAACTCTTTACTCTCTATCTCGGAGGGTGGCCCTTATTGTAGAATTAACTTCCATGGGAATCAAATATCCCAAAAGACCACGAGTACAAATTAAATAAATACCATGATCTCGCAAATGCCGTAACCCGGAATGGCTTCACTGTTCACCTTCACGCGGTGGAAGTTGGCGCTCGTGGCCTGCCAGCTAAATTTCTATTATCACCTCTTTAAAGATCTTGGCCTTTCCAGAAAAATAATCAACTCTTTTCCTAGAAAAATTATCTAAAACCGCGATTTGCGCATCTCAAATTCTATGGCTTCAAAGGGGGAGTGAATGGGGGGGTAAGGTGAACGCTCACATGTGACAAGACAGCTGTCCTAAACCTACCACAGCCGGTCGTTAGTCCGGAATCCACTGCTCATCCCCCAGAAGTGTAAAAAGTATGTTGGGCCGGACTCCGGTCGGTGAATTCCATGGCAGCTCCGTTTGTATTTATATATCTTATGAAGAATTACTGCGAATTACTCGTTATGAGAGGTTCCACTGTATATTCAATGTATCCAAAATTGAATCGACTACCATGCACTTATACCCGCCCAACTCTATAGAGATAGAGAGTAAAGAGTTATATCTGGACCTGTGCATCCAAGACTTTCAGTATAAATAAATACAAACGGAGCTGCCATGGAATTCACCGACCGGAGTCGGGCCCATCATAATACTATTTTTACACTTCTGGGGGGTGAGCAGTGGATTCCGGACTTACGAACCGGCTGTGGTAGGTTTAGGACAGCTGTCTTGCCACATGTGAGCGTTCACCTTGCCACCCATTCACTCCCCCTTCGAAGCCATAGAATTTGAGATGCGCAAATCGCAGTTTTAGATAATTTTTCTAAGAAAGAGTTGATTATTTTTCTGGAAAGGCCAAGATCTTTAAAGAGGTGAAATAGAGATTTAGCTGGCAGGCCACGAGCGCCAACTTCCACCGCGTGAAGGTGAACAGTGAAGCCGTTCCGGGTTACGGCATTTGCGAGATCATGGTATTTATTTAATTTGTACTCGTGGTCTTTTGGGATATTTGATTCCCATGGAACAGTTAATTCTACGATAAGAGCCACCTTCCGAGATAGAGAGTAAAGAGTTATATCTGGACGGAGGGCTGTGCATCCGAGACTTTCAGGGAATTTATACTGCTTAGAGACCGAATCAACCTCCAGAATCCAATCTGTAGCTTTCTCGATTATTGAGAAAGGTTTTGTAGTTAAATGTTTTTTGCCTTTAGAGCCATCCCGCACAAACTGTATTGGGGGTTTGGAGGATACTGTCAAACCCTTGTTGGCACGAGCCACTGAGAGACTAATTACCTCGCGAATAACAGCGAGAACTTTGTCATGGCGGTAAGTGTACCGTCCTTGATCTAAGGCCACCTTGCAGCCAGCTAGAATGTGTCTAGCTGTGCAAGGGGTATTGCTACAGAGGGGACAAGAACTATCCTCGGCAAAGCTCCAACGAGCGAGGTTACTGGGGTCTGGAAGTGTATGCTGAAAGGCATTCAAATAAAATTTCAGCATCTCTGGCGTCCAGTCATAGAGCATTACCTTCCAGTGCATTGGAGGCGGAATGCAAAAGTCCCCAATTGTTGTCCAATCATTCTGGCATTGAAGGCCAATAGCATGAGCCATACTCTTGCTGTCGTAATCTCCCCGCAAAAGAGACTTCTTCAAGTCCACGTCGCTCGTGGTTGTACTGCCATACCCCAGACCAGTGCCATTCTGGCTGATTCCAGTAAGGAACTTTTTGTGGAAGTCTACGCGGGCTTGTAGATCATTTGAATCACTACGGCCACTTATTACGTGCTTCGATATTGCCGCATCTTTGGAATTGCAGAGAATCGAATTTTTGGTTATTCTGGAGTTGGCGTAGAGCAGAGGGCAGTTTAAGCGCTAGCCCAAAATTTTGTTTGGACCTGAAGAGAGTCGAGGGGTCAGCTGGTTTGGCTAAGGACAGCCAGGATTTTAAACTAGCTGTCACCAGCGCATCTAGACGGGACAGTTGGGTTTTGGTAAAATCGTAAATAAGAAAGGGCCATGACAAATGTGACGTTAGATAATTGTCATAGATCCAGGCCTTACGAGGGCCAGAAATTAGCAAGGCATCTATTTTCGCCAGGCAACTTTTGAAATGCTCTATAACATGATCGCCCGAGACGTCTTTTCCCTGATGGGTGACCGCTTAGAGACCGCTTAGAGACCGAATCAACCTCCAGAAACCAATCTGAAGCTTTCTCAATTATTGAGAAAGGGTTTTTTGCCTTTAGAGCCATCCCGCACAAACTGTATTGGGGGTTTGGAGGATACTGTCAAACCCTTGTTGGCACGAGCCACTGAGAGGCTAATTACCTCGCGAATAACAGTGAGAACTTTGTCATGGCGGTAAGTGTACCGTCCTTGATCTAAGGCCACCTTGCAGCCAGCTAGAATATGTCTAGCTGTGCAAGGGCTATTGCTACAAAGGGGACAACAACTATCCTTGGCATAGCTCCAACGAGCGAGGCTACTGGGGTCTGAAAGTGTATGCTGAAAGGCATTTAAATAAAATTTCAGCATCTCTGTCCAGTCATAGAGCATTACCTTCCAGTGCATTGGAGGCGGAATGCAAAAGTCCCCAATTGTTGTCCAATCATTTTAGCATTGAAGGCCAATAGCATGAGCCATACTGTTGCTGTCGTAATCTCCCCGCAAGACAGACTTCTTCAAGTCCACATCGCTCATGGTTGTACTGCCATACCCCAGACCTAATGGGCCCTTGCTGGGTTGGCCACGAAGACCCATTCTGTTTCAGGGTCGGTCACACTCACGGGTCAACACCCATCCGATGGCCTCCACGCATGAAGTGCGAGCCTGGGTAGGACACTGGGTCAACCAGTCTCCCCTGGGAATCAATCCTCTGGCGCTCCTGGACGGTCTGCGCACCGAGCGGCGCAAGCCAATCGATTGTGCTCTGCGACTAACAATCGGGGGAGTCTGGGACCTGTATTGTTTCCTATAGAGCGGGGGTAGTTGTCTACCTTACGGCGACTGCTCTTGAAATGACCATTGGCCATCCGATCCCGGTTCAGAGTCGGGCAAAGGACGCCTTGGTCCGCGACAGATTCGGTATACTCCGTTTCACCGCTTCGTAAGGGAGAGGACCGCGCAAGCGACCTCGAACTCGGAACCAATCGAGAGACCGGAGAAATCTGGTCACAATTGGTAGTTAGGGCGCGAGTGCCGCCCGCCAGGTAACATACCTGGCTACTCGCGGTAAGGCGTTGGTCTCTAACGGGTTGTGGCGTAGCTAGACTTCGGATTTGTTATGTCCAAAGTCTTCTACGCTCACTGCACGGTCGATAGAACGATGAATCGTTAAAACGTCCTGCGGTGACGGGTTCGCCCGTTGTGGTTGACATCTCAATATATACCCCAGACCAGTGCCATTCTGGCTGATTCCAGTAAGGAACTTTTTGTGTAACAATAAAATAAAAGTAACGATGCTTTGACTGCTCTGGGCCAAAAATACAATTTTAATGTTAATATGGTCAAAAACAAGATGCCTGCAGTCATACTGCTCCAAAGAACATCAATGATTACTACAAGCTTACATTGGTTCACCATAATCTCCACCGGGTACCTACCGTCAGTGTTCACAATCGAATATGCAAAACGCATAAGTGTAGACATATAGCTGTATGCGTCTTGAGGCATTCAATAAAGCATGCGCTAGACGCAAGATGAAATTGAAAGTGACGACGCAAGATGAAGACAAAAGCGCACGAGTAGGGACATACCTTAACAATCTCTTAACCCGTTGAGTATGATACGACCAAATCTGGTTCTGAAACAATTATCCGTTGAGTATGATACTACCAGATCTGGTTCCGCGTTTTTTTCACTTCTTTGACGTTCTCATATTTATTAATAATTATCTAATTGTTTTACAAAATGATATTTCAATATTCTATATTCGAAATTTCAATGCAATCATTGTGCAGTTGTTCTTTTTATGATTGGTGTAGTAGTTTCGTAGTTATAGTACTTTAAGGTCGATGTCGCCGAAAATCCTGCAAAAGAGACAGATGCATCCATGAAAATACCCATTTACTCCAAGGGTTAAACGTCACAAAAGAAATGGATGCCCTAAATAAGATGCCAGCAAAGGTAAAAACTCTGACAAGAGAATTCTATATTTTTGTGCCAGAGTTCTAATAGGTCTTCCTCTTATCAACGTCTTGTATATCATCTAGCTAGAAACACCGATGACCAGAATTTTCTTTCTGTAAATATCTTTTGATCTTTATCCTGTGTTAAAAATGCAAATTAAAAGAAACATTTATTTAATTTAGAACACAATTAAAAGCTTAAATTAAATAACATTAACTTATAACGAGTAGGTACTATCTTAGTGAGTGTCATGTTTTTGTTCTCAGATTTCTACTCTATTTACATGAATACGAATTTAAACGAGGAGCTATTTTGTAATTTTAGTTTAAATTTTCTTGGGGTTTCTGTAGACGCCCATGAAAAGAATGGTATTTGATGGTCGGTCGTATAGGAAATAGACGAAGGGGTGATTGCAGATGAACTGGGTGGGTTCGACGGGCCGCGAAGACCTGAAGCTGAATATGGCGGTCGCCGCTGCCGCCACTGTTCCTTGCTCGTCGACCCTGATCTTTGCTTTGTGCGCAGCGTCGTCAAAGTGGACTCCTCGGCTTTCGGTCAGAGTGGAGAAGTCTGAGGAATCCATGAAGAGATCGCCGACACCGAGGGTTTCCAAAATCTGGGAATCAATGCAGTTAATTGATCAAAATTATCCCTCTCCCTTGTATGAACATATAATAAGTAGGTGTTAACCCTAGCAAGCTAATGTTCATCAAAACGACGAGCATCTAATAAATATCTCCCTCTCCCTTACTGATTGTTTTACCTACAAACTAGCGGTTTCGCGCCAACTTAATGACCGCTAGGCTGCGTCGCCTGGTGGTCGCAGTTAGCCAGTAAGTAATTTTGTATTTGAGATACCTATAGCATGCATATTCGTCAGTTTGACTAATTCTTAGCTTATATGTACATGTTACACCTGTACTTGCTCCTGCACTGCATCAAAAATCTAAGTAATGTGATAACTAACGTTCTTTTGTAGGTTTTTTGTTATTTCATTATATATTTATTACCAAAGAAAAAAACTAACTTTTTAAACAATGGTTCCTGATTTAGTCATTGTAATTATAAGTGCCTTACTGATCTCAAAGAAATATACCCCCTTTAAGTACATAAAAGGTAACAAAATATTAATTTTTAACTGACTTCAAAATAAGGAGGAGGGTATGAATTCGGTTGTATCTTTTTTTAAGCTATTGCATAGCTTTTATCGCGGGCCTGGCCAGCGCGGCGACCGAATGAAGAAATTTCTTAACGAATTAATGTTTTTAGACTGATAATTACGTCTAAACGAGTACTGCTTACGATTCGAAAAAATATATGTTAAACAAGAACATTTTCCTAATATTCTTAGCTTTGAATATTTTAGATTTTGTTTATATTACATAGTGTAATTAATTTGTGAAATTAGGTCTAACCGAACACAAAAACGACTACTACGCAAATACTATCTGGCGTATTATTATGAAACCTACACCATTTTAACCCCTTGAGTATGATACGACCAAATCTGGTTCTGAAACAATTATCCGTTGAGTATGATACGACCAGATCTGGTTCCGCGTTTTTTTCACTTCTTTGACGTTCTCATATTTATTCATAATTATCTAATTGTTTTACAAAATGATATTTCAATATTCTATATTCGAAATTTCAATGCAATCATTGTGCAGTTGTTCTGTTTATGATTGGTTTAGTAGTTTCGTAGTTATAGTACTTTAAGGTCGATGTCGCCGAAAATCCTGCAAAAGAGACAGATGCATCCATGAAAATACCCATTTACTCCAAGGGTTAAAGATAATTTAATTATCTATCTTTTTATCTACGAATTTTTTCGAATAATTCGTTTTTTTTGCTTTATTGAATAAAAAATTCGTGCGCGGCGCTCTATCGAAAGACGTTTAAATTATTCCGAATCATTTGCTTCCGCAGCCGCAAATGATTCGGAATAATTTCAACGTTTTCCGATAGAGCGCAGTTATCTGATATCAGAAAAAATAAAAAAAATAAATAATTATAATTGCATAAGTTGTTAAAAATGCTATGCAATAGCTTTACCGTGGCAGTCCCCAAGTGCCACACGTATTTTTTTTAATTATAATGTTTGTTACCTTAGAACTCTGTCATTTATGATCCGATTTCGAAAATTCTTTTTTTATTTAAAAGGATATACTTGCAGATTGGTTCCATTTTTATCAAAATCCTGTTCTGATGATGGGATCCACGAGAAATTGAGGGATCTCCTCAAATATTATCATATGAAGTTGAAATTTTACATGCTGGTTCAGTTTCGATCACAATGGTTTTTTTTTTGGTAACATGACCTGATTGGCACCCAGGGTTGGCTCCCGGCGAGGGGACTCCTGATTGGTCAACAGCACAAAACATGAAATTTTGTATTCGCATTCAGTTATATTAGCCCGTTCTCAGTTTCACCATGACATGGCTGCTGAACCCAGGGTTGGCTCCCGACGAGGGGACTCCTCAACGATCAACAGCAGACACGACATTCAACAGCAGACACGACAGACACGAAATTTTGTATATGCATTCATTCAATTACGACGGCCCGTTCTAAGTTTCACCAAGACAGGACTGCTGCACCCAGGTTTGGCTTCCAGTGAGGGAACTTCTTAACCCCTCAGGCCCCGATTGGCCGATATCGGCCACAACACGATTCAGTGTGACGGCCCCGTTTTAATTTTATTATAATTTAATTTGTTTTATTATGTTAATATGTTTTATTTTAATTATGGGTACAGTGGTTTGGCAGTAATTAATGTTTAGGTGAGACAGTGTCATAATTCAATTTTTTTACTAATTTTTACAATAATTTTTTGGGACATCAACTTGTCAATCGGCTTAGGGGCCGAGGCCTGAAGGGTTAACGATCAACAGCACAGACACGAAATTTGTATCTAAGTCTCGTTCTAAGTTTCACCATGACATGGCTGCTGCACTTATAAAAAAAATTGGAGTCGGTTTTTTTTGTTGTTAACCCTTGGAGTAAATGGGTATTTTCATGGATGCATCTGTCTCTTTTGCAGGATTTTCGGCGACATCGACTTAAAGTACTATAACTACGAAACTACTACACCAATCATAAAAAGAACAACTGCACAATGATTGCATTGAAATTTCGAATATAGAATATTGAAATATCATTTTGTAAAACAATTAGATAATTATGAATAAATATGAGAACGTCAAAGAAGTGAAAAAAACGCGCGACCAGATTTGGTCGACTCGTACTCAACGGATAATTGTTTCGCGACCAGATTTGGTTGACTCATACTCAACGGGTTAAAGTTTTAGATAATTGTATTGATTATTCTTTACTTTATATCCCATATTTTCTGTAAATACAATAATCTTGATTAAACTATAATAAAATTTTAATAAACAACACACTTAAAAAATGATTGCCAAAAAGTCAAATGGTTAGTTTATCATAGAAGTTTAGGAACTTTAGCTATCTAGGGTTAAAATGCGTTTAATCTATAAATTGCAAATGCATGCAGGGTAAATTCTGTTCAATTATAGTTTTTAATTTCCCCACACGTATGAATATCATAGTATAATTTATATTAAAAAAGAGAATGGTAATTTTGTAGCCACTCGCAAAGTTTGTTGTAACACTTTCCAACATATACCAAACGAAAATTGATTGCGTGTAATATTTCATTCTAAGCTGATATATGTGGCTGGAAAAAGTTAAAGTTGAATATTTTATTCAATAATGACACATTTTAAAGTAAAGTACCATATTTACTTTGTTTTATATAAACAGTAGGCGACCAAGTGAAAGTAGGCGACTTTAAATCTGAATATTTCACTGTATCCAGTGGTGTGCCCCAAGGGGCAGTGCTGGGTCCAGTTTTGTTCACCTTGTATATTACGGATCTTCAAGCCTCAATCACATCGCAGAGCAGCTACTTTGCCGATGACACAAAATTCTTCGCCAATCCTATTCTATGCAGTGGACAGCTTCAGCAAGATCTCGACAAGATCAAAGCGCGGACGGAAGATTGGTTGCTTACCTTAAACGTTGAGAAATGTGTAGTGCTTCATAACGGGAAAAGCAACCCCAACAAACAATATTTTCTGGAAAACGCCCAACAAGAAGCAGTCAAGCAACAAAAAGATCTTGGAATAACAATTACTGATGATCTCAAATGGGAGAAACACATAATTGCAATTGCTAAAAGAACCAACTCTACTCTCTATCTAATAAGGAAGGCTTTCCAACATCTGTCAATAGAGGTTTTTATCAAGATCTACAAGGCTTATGTGAGACCTATTCTTGGGTATGGCTATCAGATCTGGAACCCTTACTTTTGCAAAGATGTAGATATCCTGGAAAAGGTTCAGCGAAGGGCAACCAAAATGCCAGTGGGCCTGAAGAATAGGAATTATGAAGATCGTTTGAAATTACTACACTCAAACAAAGAAGACAAAGAGGGGACCTGATTGAGACATATTAAATTCTAACACATTATTACGATGTACCTGCACTGAAGAATATTTACAAATTCAACGTCAACACAAATCTTCGAGGTCACAACAAAAAACTCAACCGTACAAAATTTTAATCTAATCCTCTTAAGAATGTTTTGCCAAATAGAGTGGTGGACATGAGGAATAAACTACCATTTGATGTGATTAGTGCAATCTCTGTCAATCAATTTAAAAACAGACTCGATTTGTACCTAAAAACTTGTTAATATTGTTTATATTATATTGTTAATATTGTTTAGCTTTACAAGATCTGATCTGATCAGCAAAGCTGCCTGTCCAGAATAAATAATAATAATAATAGTACAGTTGTTTATAATATTTATATGCAAGGTATATAGGAAAAATATATAAAACATATCACTAACTATACATTAACAGTACATATAACTGCATAGTAGCAGTAATAGTAAAGCGGCATAATAACAGTAAAAATAACTGAATAAGTACTTTTATCTTATCCCGAAAACTAAAGTGGGAAATGAGTTTATGAATGAAAGAGAAACAGCCAATTAGCAACATAGGGAAAGCGTGCGGGTGTCAGGTAAGATTTTGCACCTGGACTGTCTGCATTCTTTTATTTTACGTTAAAGTTGTCTAAACAAGTTCATTGATGTATAAGCTTGTCTAAATATTGACTAAACTAAACTAAACTCGACATTGATTATTAGTATTATTACTTCTTTACACAAGCACAATTAATTGTTGTCCAAGCACAAAGTCCCCAGTGTTTACAATCTGGGCACACATTTCATACAAAAATGCCCATTCTCCTTTATGTACTTTATGATGGATATATTTATTTTTATTATTTATTATTTATTATTTATTTATTAATATACAATATCTTTATATATGTCATATACACACCATTAACATAATATGGTTGAGTTGGGGGAGATTGAGCACATCCTATGGTGAAAATGTTTATCCCCATTCCTAACTAGGTCAGAGACCCGTATCTAGGGTATTGTACCGTATATTGGTACTGTAATGACACTGTATTAAAGTATTAAAAAAATAAAAATGAATTCTATTCTCGATTGCAATAGACAGCTTTAAAATTAGAGAGTACCATTAAATTACAGCATCAAATAAAAAAAGACACATAATCTACCCTTGAAACCTTGTTGAAACCGATTTGAGTGAATATTTCTTAACTGAGTGAAATGCACTGCTACCAACGTAGAGTAAAGAAAATATTTATTGCGGAGTGTTACGCACAAATAAGCACACTATTGACGTTTGAAACTATCAGCAAAATTAAATGCCCTTACTTGAATCTAGGGAAAATATTGTGATTATAAGAAAATAAAAGTTGTCTTTGCTTCTTGTATAACTTACCGGTTTTAATCCGAGCGATCTTTCGATTTCGAATTTTGGTATTTCGACTTCGACTTGTCGTGCGATCAGAGCGAAATCTTCGACGATTGAGGCCAAATTTTCTGGAGTGAATTTTTCAATGACTTCGTCGATGCCTGCGAGTGAGGAAATAAATTATAATTGATAAGCTATAGGACACACTTTTTGTGTCTGGTAAGAGAGAGTTATGAATAAATTTAACAAATATTCCTAAATACTAAAAATGTTTACAGTGTTATATACCTCGTGGATTAACGAACGGCGGCAACAATATGAACATGCTGACATCATCTCCTTTGTAGGGTAGTTCCAAGATGTGAGCGCCCAGTTCTTCGTGAATTGCTATAAGAACATACATTAAAAAATTTACTTTTAGTCATATCTCGGGAGTATTCCCTTAAAGATGACGAGGAATGGATTACTACAGCATGGATTACTACAGCAGGAAAATACTCATATAAACCAAGAGTTCTTTAACTTTATGAACATGAACCGATTTAGAAGTGTGATATTGTTAGAATTGTTATGTCATTCCGAGCGTCATAGGGTACCTTAACTGGCCAAATATCAAGTAAGTAGTTGTTTAACCGCTCAGAAGATAGCTTTCATGCGCAAAAAGCAGCGACAACTTTTTGATCGATTTTGTGAATAAATACTCACAATATTGGTTTTTCGTGAATTCCCTCTTGTTACCTAGTAATTAATCTTGTTACTCATGTATATTATATATTTATATAATATATATGAGGGCCAGTAAAAATGGTTAAGCGCGGATCTGTCAAACGACGCAAAATGCTTATAGGCACTGTCGACTTCCAAATGTTAAATGTCCAAATGTCAATAAATTAATATAAATATATCGTGTTTAGTATCAAATCATAGGTCTCTTTCCGTACATTCCGGATAAATACATAAACCATAAATATTTCATTAAATATATGGATAAATACATAAACCATAAATATTTCATTAAAAAAAAGGTATTAAAAATAATTATACATAGGTACAATAGTTCACTTTCTGTAACGGCAGTCGTGTTTTTGATTCTTTTTAATATATTTACTTGTTTTCATTATTATTATTAGCTATTGGGCAGGCAGCTTAAGCTAATGCGCCCGAATCATCTGTGTTTTGCTGGCTGCACATCCGGGACATGTCCACAGCAGAGCAGCTGCCATCACATCAGATACACTTAACCCCTCAAATGTGAGGCGTCCCTAAAGGGATGCCTTGGCAAAATGTATACAAAATGTATATAAATTTATATAAATGTAAATATAAATGTAAATGTGCACCGCTTTATACTAATCCGCTCTATAGTAATGCTATAGCTCTATAGTAAACCCCGCTCTATGTAAATGTAAATGTAAATATAAATTTATATACATTTTGCCGTAGGCAACCCGAGCTAATCGCCATTCATTTGAGGGGTTAAATGATTTAAGCCCGTAGTGAGATTTCTCCACAACCGCGACTAATGGATATTTAAGATGTCACGCAGGCACTGCAAAAGGAATTTGTTGATTGAGTTTCCGATATATTTACATATCATGGTCTACTTTTGGTCTCTCGACTGGTTACGAGTTTGAGGTCGCTTACGCGGACCTCTCCCTTATGAAGCGTTGAAACGGTCCTACCCGGGCTCGCGCTTCATGCGTGGAGGCCGCCGGATAAGTGTTGACCCATGAGTGTGACCGACCTTGAACAAATGGGTCTTCGTGGCCAACTCAGCAAGGGCCCATTAGCTCCCAGAGGCCAACCCAGCGTCAGGTACAACTTGAGTTGTTGACTACAGCGGGCGAGCCCGTCACCTCAGGAAATTTTAACGATTAGTTGTTCTATCTCCCTGGAGTGAGCGCTGAAGACTTGAGGACAAAACAGTCCACCGTCTAGCTCCGCCACAAGCCCGTAAGAGGCCAACGCCTTAACCGCGAGATAGCCAGGAATGTTACCTGGCGGGCCGACACTCACGCTCTTACTTCCAATTGTGACCAGATTACTCCGGTCTCTCGATTGGTTACGAGTTCGAGGTCGCTTGCGCGGTCCTCTCCCTTACGAAGCGGTGAAACGGTGTTTACCGAATCTATCGCGGACCACGGCGTTCCTTGCCCGGCTGTTCACCCAGGATCGGATGGCCGATGGTCATTTCAAGAGCAGTCACCGTAAGATCCGCAACCACCCCCGCTCTATAGGAAACAATACAGCTTCCAGACTCCCCCGACTGTTACTCAGAGTCGACTTTTGGGAGCTAACGGGCCCATGATGAGTTGGCCACTATGACCCATGTGTTCAGGGTCGGTCACACTCACGGGTCAACACCCATCCGACGGCCTCCACGCACGGGGTGCGAACCTGGGTAGGACTCTGGCCATCGAACCAGTTTCCCCTGGGAATCAAACCTCTGGCGCTCCTGGATGGTCCGCGCACCGTGCGGCGCAAGCCAATCGATTGTGCACTCCGACTAACAGTCGGGGGAGTCTGGAAACTGTATTGTTTCCTATAGAGCGGGGGTGGTTGCGTACCTTACGGCGACTGCTCTTGAAATGACCATTGGCCATCCGCTCCCGGTTCAGAGCCGGGCAAAGGACGCCTTGGTCCGCGATAGATTCGGTATACACCGTTTCACCGCTTCGTAAGGGAGAGGACCGCGCAAGCGACCTCGAACTCGGAACTAATCGAGAGACCGGAGAAATCTGGTCACAATTGGAAGTAAGGGCGCGAGTGTCTCGAGCCGCCGGGTAGTATTCCTGGCTATCTCGCGGTAAGGCGTCGGTCTCTTACGGGTTGTGGCGTAGCTAGACGTCGGATTGTTTTGTCCAAAGTCTTCTATGCTCACTGCAGGTCGATAGAACGACTAATCGTTAAAACGCCCTGTGGTGACGGGCTCGCCCGTTGTAGTCGACACCTCAAGATGTTAGTCAGAGTGCACAGTCGATTGGCTTACGCCGCACGGTGCGCAGACCGTCCAGGAGCGCCAGAAGGCTGATTCCCAGGGGAAACTGACCATAAGGCCAGAATCCTACCCAGACTCGCACTTCATGCGTGGAGGCCGTCGGATAGGTGTTGACCCGTGAGTGTGACCAACCCTGAACAGAATGGGTCTTCGTGGCCAACCCAGCAAGGGCCCATGAACTCCCGGGCGTCAGGTACAGGCTGGGCAAGCGACCTCGAATCTGTGACCCGACTGGAGGATGGAGAAATTCGTCCAAATCTGGTAGTAAGGGCGCAAGGTCGGCCCGCTGTTAGCACTCCCCAGTGACTCAAGATAAGTCGCTTGACTCTTATGGGCTGTTTGCATAGCTTGACTGAGGATTCCATTGTCTGAAAAGTCTTTACGTTTATTCCATGGGAGACAGAATGGCTCGATGTCGTTATAGCTACCTTAGGTGATGGGTTTGCTTGTAGTAAATGACACCCCTTGTATACAATATTCAAGGTGTAAGATATTTTAATTTTAAAGGTATATTTTTTGATGTTTTAACAGCGCTATGGCTGAAAATGTGCCAGTCATCTGGCGGCATTGCGGCAGTCTTCTCCAATCACACTCATCCTATCGCCTACTTCACACTCTTCAGGAACATGAGCGCTGCGGCCTCTAGTGGGAGACAACGGCAGTGTACATCCGCATTAAAAAAAACAGATGATTCACTCACCGTGATTGAAAGATCCCTTTTGTTTCATCATGTGAACGAAAGTCTGTTCGTCGTGGTTTGTGTAAAAGACGTCGCGCTTCGTGCGTTCGGTGAGAAATCTCGACTTCCAGACACCTTTGAAGTAGGCGGCGTTGGCCAGCACCAGTTTGGTAAAGGAAGTGATCCCGTCTTCCGGTATGATGTCCTTGATGTGGTTTTTGGTTTGGTTGGCCACCCATTCGTTGATGTGGTCACGCGCCAGGCTTGGTTCACCGCGGAAGTCCTAAAAAAATAATAAATAAATACAAACGGAGCTGCCATGGAATTCACCGACCGGAGTCGGGCCCATCATAATACTATTTTTTACACTTCTGGGGGGTGAGCAGTGGATTCCGGACTTACGAACCGGCTGTGGTAGGTTTAGGACAGCTGTCTTGCCACATGTGAGCGTTCACCTTGCCACCCATTCACTCCCCCTTCGAAGCCATAGAATTTGAGATGCGCAAATCGCAGTTTTAGATAATTTTTCTAAGAAAGAGTTGATTATTTTTCTGGAAAGGCCAAGATCTTTAAAGAGGTGAAATAGAGATTTAGCTGGCAGGCCACGAGCGCCAACTTCCACCGCGTGAAGGTGAACAGTGAAGCCGTTCCGGGTTACGGCATTTGCGAGATCATGGTATTTATTTAATTTGTACTCGTGGTCTTTTGGGATATTTGATTCCCATGGAACAGTTAATTCTACAATAAGAGCCACCTTCCGAGATAGAGAGTAAAGAGTTATATCTGGACGGAGGGCTGTGCATCCGAGACTTTCAGGGAATTTATACTGCTTAGAGACCGAATCAACCTCCAGAATCCAATCCTCCAGAATTAATAAATAAAACCTAAACGTAATGACCTGTTTAGCCAATTAGTTTATTTGCAATTTTTAAAAGTGGTTTTCCTATCTTTTTTCTCTCTAAATATAGGAGATTACATAATAATATGTAACACGACGGTTACAAACTCTCTACTAAAAAGAACCCTCTTCTTAAAATGTTTTTTAAAGCCCATCGCCAAGTGCAAGGCGTTATACAGGATACGGTGTTGTGTGCACAGCAGTTTTTCAAAATTTGCACGCGACCAACTGTGCCTCAAAATCCTGTGCCCCACCGCCGTTATAATTTGCAGAGTTACAGCAGCAGTTTGCCGCCTACCCGCCAACGGATGACGATTGACAGTACTTTAGTCTACCCTAGACAACGGCGGCTGCAACATCGCCGCAACGTCGTGTTTCTACTCTTTATTGTAAAATGTCACAATGAGCGAGTTTATTATCTTGCGACAATCTCTTACAACCAACTGTACTATGAAGTGTTTATATGTATGTGTTTATATTTATATGTATGGGTGAACAGCCGGGCAAAGGGTGCCGTGGTCCGCGATAGATTCGGTTTACACCGTTTCACCGCTTCGTAAGGGAGAGGACCGCACAAGCGACCTCGAACTCGTAACCAATTGACAGACCGGAGTAATCTGGTCGCAATTGGAAGCAAGAGCGTGAGTGTAAGCCCGCTGGGAAACGTTCCTGGCTATCTCGCAGTTAAGGCGTTGGCCTCTTGCGGGCATTGGAGCTTGGCGGTGGATTGTTTTGTCCAAGTCTTCTGCGTTCACTTCACGGGAGAGAGAACGACTAATCGTTAAAACTTCTTTAGGTGACGGGTTCGCCGTTGTAGTTGACAACTCTATATACAGATGTGGCCAAATTATTATCACCTCCTAGAAAAAACCTATTAATGTAGTTTAGAAAACTACAGCTGCATACTTTTTCTAAATTGGCATGTTTGCAAAGGTTACCTGAAATACCAAGAAGTAATGCAAAAAAAATGACATATTTTTTTAATTACTCCTTTCCATGAGCAATTAATACCTGAATGTCCTTTTTCGGGAAATTAACAGATTTGAGTTATTATTGTTTTGCTAGTTAGTTTCAGCTACAAAGTGCTTTAATTTTATGGTTTCTGTACGGTATTTAAGGATTAGCATCTAATCGAGGATTTTAAATCTCATTTGATACTTTGAACAGTGAACTTGACAGTGAATTTTTGCAAAATTGAATTGTGTTTTTTGAATTAAGCAAAATTTTATATGGGTAAAGCAAAGGATATCAGTGCAGTGACTAAAGCGAAAATGTCGACGTATTTGGAAGTAGGGCAATATTTGCATGGACAAATAGCTCAGAAAGTGGGAGTCCGTCGATCATTTATTAGTAAGTTCGCAAAAAATAGAGCAGCTCAGTTGTCCACAAGTCCTAAAAGAAAAGGAAAATGCGTTCGCAGCTGGAATACAACATTCAGCCAGGATCGATATTTGCTGCTGAAAGCTGAAGAGGGCCAAACCCTATCCCGTAAGTCTCTAAGGGGTACCATGCGTGACGTTGGTGCAGAAATATCGGAGCGGACAGTGAGACGTCAACTTTTTCAATCTGGGCTGTGTGCAAGACGACCACGCAAGAAGCAGAAGCTGAATACTAGGATGATCCAACAAAGAAAAACATGGGCGAATGAACATTTAGGATGAACTACATATGATTGGGAAAAGGTAAAATTGAAATAAACACTATTTTTGATATTATTCTGAAAACACATTTTTCAATATTTTTTTATGTGATTTAAATTATCCCTATTTTTTGAACAGGTTGTATTCAGTGACAATACCATGGTAAGTTTGGCACTACCAATGTCCAGGAATGTTCGCCGATCGAAAGAAGAGGAGTATTTACTTTCATGTGTCCAACAGCAGCTCAAACAGACAGTAAGGGTCATGATTTGGTCAGCATTATCGGCCAAAAGACTCTTCCCACTCTATATCATTGACCGGGTAATGAACGCAGATCAGTATTTAACAGTCCTTCAGACACAGGTGATCCTAATCATGAATGAAAAATTTAACGGAAGGAATTTTCAGGCACGATAAAGCCCCTTGTAATACAGCGAAGAGAGTTACGGAGTTTCTAAGGACTAACAACATCCAGATCCTTGACTGGCCAGTGAATAGCCCAGATATGAACCCTATCGAAATTATCTGGGTTAATTTTTAACACAAAGTGGCAGAAAAAAGCCCGCGGACCGAATCAGAATTGATTGCAGCCATGAAGGAAGTTTGGGAAAATAATGCCAATTTGGTCACCCATGCTAAAAATGCCATCATTGGAACGCCGCGTAGGATAAAATCCATAAAAAATGTAAAGGGAATGTTCACTAAATATTAATAAATGCACTTATAACAAAACATTTTTTTGGAGTCATAAATCTAGGTTTTCGTACAATTTACTAAAAATTTCTAGAGGTGATAATAATTTGGCCACATCTGTATATATGTATAAGTGCGTGTAACATGTGTGTAAGTGTGTGTCTTGTTATTGCATTCGATCGACAGAATTGAAATTCAATTCCGTTAATTTTAACCCAACAGAAAATGATAACCCAGACGGGAATCGAACCCGGAACCTTACAAATGTAAGATCAGGCGATCTAGACACTATGCCATCGGGCGGTGTTTTATCCTATTTATAATGGATTAATTCTTGAATAAAATCTATATTAATATTATTATTTATTTTGGACAGGTAGCTTTGCTGATACTTTCAAATGGGAGTTAATGGGCCCTTGCTGAGTTGGCCACGAAGACCCATTCTGTTCAGGGTTGGTCACACTCAGGGGTCAACAGCTATCCGACGGCCTCCACGCATGAAGTGCGAGCCTGGGTGGGACTCTGGCCTTACGGTCAGTTTCCCCTGGGAATCAAACTTCTGGCGCTCCTGGACGGTCTGCGCACCGTGCGGCGTAAGCCAATCGACTGTGCACTCTGACTAACATCTTGCGGTGTCAACTACAACGGGCGAGCCCGTCACCACAGGACGTTTTAACGATTAGTCGTTCTGTCGCCCTGCAGTGAACGTAGAAGACTTTGGACAGTACATCTACGTCCAGCTACGTCACAACCCGTGAGAGTCCAACGCCTTACCGCGAGTGAGCCAGGAATAAACCCGGCGGGCTCGAGATACTCGCGCCCTCACTTCCAATTGTGACCAGATTTCTCCGGTCTCTCGATTGGTTCCGAGTTCGAGGTCGCTTGCGCGGTCCTCTCCCTTACGAAGCGGTGAAACGGAGTGCACCGAATCTGTCGCAGACCAAGGCGTCCTTTGCCCGACTCTGAACCGGGATCGGATGGCTAATGGTCATTTCAAGAGCAGTCGCCGTAAGGTAGACAACTGCCCCCGCTCTATAGGAAACAATACAGTTCCCAGACTCCCCCGA
The DNA here is from genome assembly GCA_944548615.1 of Micropterix aruncella. Lineage (NCBI taxonomy): Eukaryota > Metazoa > Arthropoda > Insecta > Lepidoptera > Micropterigidae > Micropterix > Micropterix aruncella. Next base: position 27,233,575 of record OX155968.1, read on the forward strand.
TTGTTAGTCGGAGAGCGCAATCGATTGGCTTGCGCCGCTCGGTGCGCAGACCGTCCAGGAGCGCCAGAGGATTGTGCCCAGGGGAGACCGGTTGACCCGGTGTCCTACCCAGGCTCGCACCCCATGCGTGGAGGCCATCGGATGGGTGTTGACCCGTGAGTGTGACCGACCCTGAAACAGAATGGGTCTCCGTGGCCAACTCAGCAAGGGCCCATTAGCTCCCTCCTAAAGTTACGAGTTCACTCTGACTAACATCTTGCGGTGTCAACTACAACGGGCGAGCCCGTCACCACAGGACGTTTTAACGATTAGTCGTTCTATCGCCCTGCAGTGAACGTAGAGACTTTGGACAGTACATTCTACGTCCAGCTACGTCAACAACCCGTGAGAGTCCAACGCCTTACCGCGAGTTAGCCAGGAGTAAACCCGGCGGGCTCGAGATACTCGCGCCCTCACTTCCAATTGTGACCAGATTTCTCCGGTCTCTCGATTGGTACCGAGTTCGAGGTCGCTTGCGCGGTCCTCTCCCTTATGAAGCGGTGAAACGGAGAGCACAACCGATTGGAGCAAACCCCGCACGGTGCGCAGACCGTACAATCTTCGCGGACCAAGGCGTCCTTTGCCCGCCTCTTACCCGGGATCGGATGGCCAATGGTCAATTCCAGAGCAGTCGCCATAAGGTACGCAACCACCCCCGCTCTATAGGAAACAGTACAGTTCCCAGACTCCCCCGACTGTTAGTCGGAGAGCACAACCGATTGGAGCAAACCCCGCACGGTGCGCAGACCGTCCAGGGGCGCCAGAGGTTTGATTCCCAGGGGAGACTGGTTGACCCAGTGTCCTACCCAGGACTCGCACCCCATGCGAGGAGGCCGTCGGATGGGTGTTGACCCGTGAGTGTGACCGACCCTGGACACATGGGTCATCGTGGCCAACTCATCATGGGCCCGTTAGCCCCCGTTAGCACTCTGACTAACAGTCGGGGGAGTCTGGAAGCAGTACTGTTTCCTATAGAGCGGGGGTGGTTGCGGACCTTACGGCGACTGCTCTTGAAACCACCATCGGCCATCCGATCCTGGGTGAACAGCCGGGCAAAGGACGCTGTGGTCCGCGATAGATTCGGTATACACCGTATCACCGCTTCGTAAGGGAGAGGACCGCGCAAGCGACCACCCTTCGCTCACGAATAATTGAAGTCTAGTGAAGGGTGGCCACTCTCACACACCTATAACTTTAAATGGTAATTTATTTCACAAGGCCACCACTCTGTTTTGCATAACGTTCTTAAGAGTATAAGATTTAAATTTTGCACACTTGATTGCTGCGACCTCAAAGATTTGTGTTGACGTAGTTGCTTGATGGTAAAAATCTGGCAGAGCGGAGCCACGTTCAGGAGGATTATTGAATAAATTGATACAAATAATATCCTTACCAGTCTCTCAATTTCCTGTCCAAAGAATGACAGCATGCAATCCCTAATGGGCAAGTTGTTAACCGCATAAACTTTATTCGCAGAGTTGAACTCGTAACTTTCTGATCCGTTTCTTAAGCTTCTTTCAAATTGATCCAGCTTATACGCTTTCATAATGTCCACCTTGTCCTGGAAATTTAAAAGATCACATTAATAATAACTCTAAAATGGAAAACTCTAAATGCTTGTGTTTTTGTCTAGTTTATAATGCAATCTGCCCCTCTTGTCAGTTTTAAGAGGCCGTGGCGGCCAAAAGCTATATGAAGCATAATTTTGTGGCCTGGTTGTGAGAAAACGAAAAAGAATTTTAATACAATTATGCCGGATTTTTAAAACCGGTCCTTAAGCTATCATTTCGCCAAAACGAAATTGGTAAATTATTTCCATATTAATTGTAAATTATCTTTATTCTGTTACTGTTTTCCAAAAAAATAAAAACAATCGATGGTAAAAACGAAACGATGGTAAAAAATCGGTTGTGTCACCCCAAGACTTTCCTGTCAAGTAGCCAGGAACTTAATTCATCTGAACCCCCCCCCCCCCCCAACCTAGCGACACCCTTTCAACCCCCACCCCGATGATGATAAATTTGGAATCAAAATCGAAAACGAAATTGAAATCAAAATAAAAATCGAAATCTAAACCGAAACCGACACCAAAACCGAAACCGAAATCGAAATCGAAAACTATCGAAAAGGAAATCAAAACTCGTATATAAAATTTTGGGTCTCTGCTGTTGACCGTTGGGAAGTTCCCTCATCGGGAGCCAACCCATGGCTTATCAGCCATGTAATGGTGGAACATGGAAGGGGCTATCATTATTAAATGCGTATACAACATTTTGGGTCTCTGCTGTTGACCGTTGAGGAGTTCCCTCGTCAGGAGCCAACCCTTGGTGGACGGATTTCAACCACAATCTTTTCAGCTCATGCCATGACCAAATAATGCCTGTATGCCAAATTTCAGCTCAATCGGAAGAAGCGTTTCGGCGCTATCGTCGGAGAATACACACAGCCACACAACACACACACAGAAATGCCTCCACAATACTTTCCTTGACAGGAAAGTAAAATTGACATCTTTAACTGTAATAATAAAATAATAAGAGCTATGATTGAAAAATTCGTTTGTTAATATATTATTATTTTATACTATATAAGCGTGTTTAGAGCGCCATCTACAGTGCGACACCATACTGTTGTACCACGAAAGTTGCCATATTGTACATAATAAGAGAAGATTAATCAATTTTTGGAACTATGGGTACCTACCATCTACACGTTGGGTTTTAGTAAAATTCTGGTTGCCAAAATGTAGTATGCCGTTGATCAATCTAATACGCTATATAATCAATTCAGAATTATGTACCTTTCTGGTTTTGAAACCAGACGCTGGGCACCGTACCTTTTCTAATCCGAGTTTGAGGCTCTCTTTTAGTGCCGTTTCAGTGTGATCCGCAGACGAAAAGTAAGCGAGGAGAAGCGCTTGGTATACGGAGTGCGGACTGAAGAACACGTTGTCTGCGGGGTTCGCTTTGTTGATGGCGTTGAAGAGGTTCAACGTGAACTCCAGCTGACCTCGGTATAAGTCCTTGGAGACGCTGACACGTCCCGTCTCCCGGTTGTCCGTGTCTGTGAGACACTGGCTGTCCGTCCATCGCACCAGGAGGCATACTAGCAGCGGAACTGATAGCGTGTATCCAAGATGCTTCATTCTGCAATAGGAAAAAAACAATGCAACTTAGTATTGGGTCCTTACCTATCAAGTTGCTTTTCTATATCTGCTAAAAATCAATATGTAGGCCATTAACGACATTTTCAAACATTGCGAAAACAGCATCGTACCTAAGGGGCTCCCTAGACGATCAAGCATGCTTGACAAGCATCGCGTCGTAGGCTGGGAGAGGATCGTAAACCGCAGGAAAAATGCAAATATTTTTTTAAAATATTTACCAAAAATGCCTAATTTTGTAGTTTATACCAGGGAGTCAAGTCATTCATTAATCAATTACGTCTAATTAATGTTAATCCCTGGTATGAACTACAAAATTAGGCATTTTTGGTAAATATTTAAAAAAAATATTTGCATTTTTCCTGCGGTTTACGATCTCTTCCCAGCCCGCGACGCGATGCTTGTCAAGCATTGCGTCACGGGCTGGGCAGGGATCCTAAACCGCAAGAAACATGCAAATATTTTCTTAAAATATTTGCTTAAAAATGCCTAATTTTGTAGTTTTATACTAGAGTATCACGTCATTCATCATCAATTACGTCTAATTAACGTGACTCCCTGGTATAAACTACAAAATTAGGCATTTTTAGTTTGTTTGCATTATTCCTGCGGTTTACTATCACCTCCCAGCCCACGACGCGATGCTTGACAAGCATGCTTGATCGTCTAGAGAGCCCCTTACTGTACCTATGTATTTGTATATTTGTATATTTGTAAATTGGAAAGTTTGAAGTAGGTAATCTTTGTGTAAATTGAGTTTACTTTATATGCCTTTGTTAAATTGAGTACCTATCTAGTTTAAGACTAACTTTAATGCCATTCTTGCACAACAGAAACGGTTGGAATAGAAATACTCTTTATCTTTTATCTTTATAAAGGAATTTTAATGCCAAAAACTTTGCATGATAAACATATATTTTATTAACCCATTGACACACTCCAGTATTCATTTCCAGCTTTATTTCATAATTTGAAAAATAAGAAAGTAAATGCAGTAGGAACAGGTCGTTGGACGAGGAAAAATATGCCACCAACATACAGAATAAACGCAAAAAAATAAAAGAAATTGAAACGAGGTGATGCCCAAATTTTGTTTAGCCATGACATAGCTGCAATAAGATATAGCGACTATAAGATCGTTATTGCGGAAAGCATATTAGAGAATATTACGCTACCACCATACAAGAGGCGAGGAAGGGAAACTGGAGGAGCATGCCCTTTACGATTACAGGCTTGTACAATGGGCACATTTCCCTAGACAAATTCCTCCAAACCCGTTCAGGCTTTGTAAAATGTGTTCATTACTGAAAAAGAAAAGTAAATCACTATGGGAATGTGAGAAATGCTTAGTGGCTCTCCACATAAAAGTTGTGACATAAAAGTTAGTGGCTCTCCACATAAAAGTTGTAATAATTAAATAGTGTTTTTAATTAACAAATTATGTCATACTAGATGACCCGGTGAACTTCGTACCACCTAAAATTGATTTGATTGTAACTATTCATAAGCGTTTATTGATCCTAATCAACCTTCCAAATCCAATTCATTGAAATCTATAATATGGCCGAATCATGTACGGTTTGAGTTTTTCGACTTTTTCGATTTTTTCGACTTTTCCGACTTTCTTGACTTTTCCGACTTTTTCGACGTTTTCGACTTTTTTGACTTTTTTGGCTTTTTCGACTCTCTTGACTTTTTTGACTTTTTCGACTTTTCGACTTTTTAAAATTTTACACAATCGCTCGGAATGAATAAAAGTTATGGATGGCGCAACTGTCAAATAATAGGATTGCGACGAACGCCATCTATTGAAAGTGGCCCATTTCCCAAAATGACCAATTTCGATTTTTTCGATTTTCAGTTGTTTCTTTTAATTTTTCTTAATATTTTATTCTGTAAACCACCCCTGAATCAAGGCAAACAAAACAAAAAAAAATATAATTCAAATCGGTTTAGTCATTTTCGAGATCTTGCGAGACTAACGCACGGCGATTCATTTTTATATATAAGAAGATTTGAAAAATAAGAAATTAAATGCAGTAGGAACAGTTCGTTAGACGAGAAAAAATATGCTACCAACGTACAGAATAAACGCAAGAAACAAAAGAAATTGAAACGAGGTGATGCCCAAATTTTATTAAGCCATGACATAGCTGCAATAAGATTTAGCAACTATGGGATAGGTATTGCGGAAAGCATATTAGAGAATATGACGCTACCACCATACAAGAGGCGAGGAAGGGCATCTGGAGAAGCACGCCCTTTACGATTACAGGCTGTACAATGGGCACATTTCCCTAGACAAATTCCTCCAAATCCTGTCAAACAAAACCCGTTCAGGCTTTGTAAAATGTGTTCATTACTGAAAAAGAAAAGTGAATCACGATGGGAATGAGAGAAATGCTTAGTGGCTCTCCACATACAAGTTGTAGCATAAAAGTTAGTGGCTCTCCACATAAAAGTTATAATAATTTAATAGTATTTTTAATTTACAAATGATGTCATATTATTAGTGGTGGAATAAAATATTGACCCTATTGGGCTCGATTGCGTTTCTTCGTGAACTAAAATCGGAAATTAGTCCGTTTGAACGAGACAGGGCAATATGCTAGAGCGGAGTGTGAGATGACCGGTTGTCACTTTTTCGCATTAAAACTGCCCGCCAAGGTCAAATCTTACACTGCACGAAATATGGTCGAATTTATTCGGACGAGTATAATATGTAAGTTCGGCAGGTAGTATTTATCGACGATCGTTTGTTTCATATTCCGCTCTAACGTATTGCTCTGTCTCGTTCGCTTGGACTAATTTTAGTTTTAGTTCACAAAGAAACGCAATCGGGCCCATTATCTATGCAGATTTGTCATTTTAATGGGAGTTGCTTAATTGCTAAATTGCAAAGCCGCTAAATCTGTTTATTTTGCATTTCCACTCCAACATAACGTATGGCCTTCTGTTTTGGGGAATGGCACCAAACTCAAAAAGAATTTTTCTCCTCCAGAAAAGAGCGGTACGCAGTTTATATAGAGTCTCTCCAAGAACTTCTTGTAAGCCGCTGTTCGTAGAATCAGGAATCGTGACTCTATTTTCTTCCTACATCTACCAAAATATTGTGTACGCTCGTAGACACCTAGCAGAAGTTCCGGTGAATCTCCACATAAACCGACAGCGACTTAGTGCGATACAGTTTTATTCACCAAAATTTGTCTTTCTATAATGAGAATCCAGAGCAAATGATAAGCCTTGGAGAGGACCAATTTAAAAAGATAATTATAAATAATTTGGTAAGAAACCCAATTTATGGTATAAGGGAGTTTGAAGATTCCGAGTTTATTTCCCATGTTGATACTTAGTAAAATTTGTAAAATTTTAAACATAACGGTATTATGACAGCTGACATTCTAATTCTCATATAATTTAGTATACATCTATTTATGTATAAAAAATTGGAAAGGCATATTGCTAGATTGACAATAAAATTATTTTACGTTGATTATTCTACATAGAATTTGCATTTCTATTTTAATATATTATTCTCTCTTACTATATAATGACATTAGTATTTTGATTATTTGTAAGTACGTAATATTGAATATAATATTACAGCCATGACAACTATCATGATAGTTATGTTTTTAATAATTAAATTTTAAGCATTTAATTTTGTGACGCATCCAAGTGTAGGAATGTCTATCTACTGGAGTAGTTGATTGTATTGTATTGTATTGTATTGTATTGTATTGTATCGTAATTCCTCTGCTGTAAAACTTTCGTGGATAGGAACTGATGAATGCTTTGAAGGCGTTTTCCACCAACTCTTCAAAGTTGTTTTTTTCCTTGTTAAAAGTTATCTAAATTCTGAAAAAAAATATGAAATTCTATTGGAGCGAGGTCTGGAAAAAACGGTGGGTGACCAAGGGTGTCCAGCCGCAACTTCTGCAACTTTGCGACTGTTTGCATCTTTGGTTATCGTACGTTGTCATGCAGAAGCAGTGGCGATGAGCGATTTACCAGGCTCCGTTATTTATTCAAGAGCTTCTCCATCATTGTTTGTCGTTCTTAACAGTACACATTTACTGTATCTGTATAGTCAGACTGCAAGAAGCTGTAATATAAAACACCTGCACAGGATCTCATATTTGAAAATAATGCAAATTTTCAACTTTAAGATGGTTGTACAAACGAAAATATTTGAACAAAAACAAACGACAGAAAGAGAAATAAACAGCTGATTCTTAATAAATTAACAGTTTAAAAAAACACACTAAAAACACGCTTTTATAAATGCACGTAAAAACCAAAAAAGGTTTTTTATAACCTTGAAACCTTATCGTGTTCAAAGTCCATTACGTGACCTTTCTCACAAGTGCAAACACGACTATGATACGATATTCCATCATGGAATGCCAGTTCCTGTCTTCCGGCTTCATCATCAGACCTTGAAACTTAATCGTGGTCAAAGTTCATTACAAGACCTTTCTAACAAGTCCAAACACGGCTATGATACGATATTCCATCATGGAATGCCAGTGCCTATCTTCCGCTTCATCATCAGACCTTGAGACCTAATCGTGGTCAAAGATCATTCCAAGACTTTTCTAACAAGTCCAAACACAGCTATGATACGATGCTCCATCATCAAGTTCCAGTTCATATCTTCCGACTTCATCATCAGATCAGTTCGAAAGTACCATATTATTGTATTTTCATCAGAACTACATACAGCTGCCAATTTTCATGACGCTACGATCCTTGGAAATTGTTTAAATTAGTTACCTTAGATTCCATTACATAGTTACATACAGGTCGACCCAATAAAAGCGTGTTAAAAAAGAATAACATGGCCTTGAATTAAAATTTATTTGAATTTGAAACTCCAACTCAAACTCAAATTTATTTGAATTTGAAACTCCAAGTTCAAAGTGGCCAGTGTGAAAAACAGTAATTACGTATACAATAATAACTTAAGTCTTTGCCCGCAAAATTGAAATTATGAAACTACTTTAACATGTATAATAATAGTCAATAGGTATACTTGGAGATGTCGACTACAACGGGCGAACCCGTCACCCCAGGAACTTTTATCGATAATTATCGTTCATTCTCCCGTGAGTTGAGCGTAGAAAACTAAGGGACGACAGAAACCCTACCGTCCAGCAAAGCCAACAACTTGCCAGAATCCATACGCCTTACGGCGAGGCACTAGGAAGGTAACCCAGCGGGTCACCTCGCTCCCTGGCTACCAGCTGGGACAGGGTATCTCCGTCTCGATTTAACCATCAGGAGAAATCCAGGATACATCCGTCCACCTGACTGGTTACGGGCTCGAGGTCGCTTGCGCTGTAGTCGCTAGTCGTAGTGCTGTTGTCGAGGCCCTACCTGCCGGATATTCAGCGGTGATTTAGTTTGAATTTATCGCAGACCATGGCATCTTTTGCCCGGCTCTGAGCTCGGGATCAGGTAGCCGACTGGTCATTTCAGGAGTGGTAGACGACAGGTCATCCGCTGCTTAGGAAACAATATACAATATACAGAATGGCTGAGTGCATTAAATTTGTACGTAAATGCAGAAAAAACGAAAAATTTTACAATATCGACCAAGTCAACTGCAGCCCCAAGATCTTAATATCGACCTTAATGGAAAAATAGTAAAAACTGTGAGCGAGACTAAATTTCTTGGGATCGTCACTGATGAAAACCTTAACTGGAAACAGCACGTCCAACACTTATGTTCAAAATTAAATAAATATATATACATTCTTAAAATTTTAAAACATATAACATCAGTAGAGACTCGCCTAACAACATATTATGGCTACGTATATCCGCATCTAAAATACGGCATTATAATGTGGGGCAACTCAACAGAAGTCCAACGAATATTCAAAATACAGAAGTCCTGTGTTCGACTTCTAAACGGAGTAGCGCCAGACACTCCCTGTAGGCCGCTCTTCGTTAGCATGTCTATGTTGACTGTGCCTTCTCTGTATATACTGGAATGTTGTGAATTCATTAAAAATAATCCCGATATCTACTCCTTACTGAGAGATGTACATTCAAGGGCTACGAGAAATAGAAACCTCATAAATTGACCCTCAGTGAGGACAGAAATGTGTAAAAAGGGACCTGAGTTCTGTTGTGTTAAATATTTTAACGCTATTCCACAAAACGATAATGACAAATAAATAATATAACATATTTTTATTGTAATTCTCCCACATTTTTAACTTTAAACATTTATATTTAATTCTAGCTATAAATCTGACAAACCGTAGACAGCCTAATAATTCCAGATTGATATTTTAATTTAAAAACAAAGTGACATTTGATTAATATATAGTAATGGAAATTTACTAAATTTGTAGATTTAATTATTATTTTGTTAATACCTATGTCTAAAACGTAATATTTTCGGATTTGTTTTCCTTCAACTGCGAAATGAACATATTTAATTATAGAAAATACATATTGTACGCTTGATTGGTAAACTGTATAGCACATATAATAGTACCTATCCATTTTGTACGACCAACTTACAGTTCACAATAAAGAATTATTATAATATATTTCCATAGTCTACCGACTCCTTCAGTAATTCGTCAGAGTGCACAAACCGATTGTCTAAAGTTGCAAACCGCCCAGTAGAGCCAGAAGGCAATCCCACAGGGGAAACTGATCCACCTGCCTTGAGGCCTGGGACGCGAGAGTCCTTCCCAGGGTAGTCCTAAAAACGAGGAGGCTACTGAATAGGAGCTGAATCGTGAGTTGGGCCAACCCGAGAACAAAATGGAACTTATGGCATAAGTTGAATGAAACCGTTTGCTACCAGTTAATAGGTACAGTCAGAAAAGGTCGCGGAAATAGCTACAAAAGAACCATTTTATATACCGACCTGACAACCGACGAGGAGATAAAGACAACCGACATTTAACTCTTGCAATGACCAACTAATGCCTGCATGCCGAATTTTAGCTCAATCGGATGAAACATATAACCTCTAATTTCTAACCTACCGTGTTTAGAAGAAACACGGTAGAATCCACCAAAACCCAAAAGAATGAAAGAAAAAAGGACGCCACCTACTTTTAAAGAAAAAGAAGGAAACTAATTATATATAAAAAAAAAGATACCCGAAAGAAATTTTGAAAAAGAAAAAAGTTAACCTCAAAAAAACTATCTCAGAGAGGGGGCTAAATATTAATGAGCCTTGGGTTTGGCCCACAGAAAACCCTTTTCCTCAGACACACAAAAGACTAAAGCACAAAAAGAAACACGAGAGTATGTAAAGTATCCGTGTTTATTCGCCCGCAGGCACCCTTCTTCAAATTCCGCTTATCGGTGCGTCACATGTGCTCAGCCACATAAAAATGATAAATTCCGGATAGGAAGACAAATTCCCTGACGTGCCGACGTTATACTCGTACCTAATATATCATAAAACATCTTTATCATATAGGGAGGTTTTGAAATTCTGAAGAAAAAAACAACGATCCACCACACAGACATACAAAAGTGTGTTAACAATACTTTCCTTGCTAGGAAAGTAAAATCATTTTAAATGGCATTAAAGCAATATACAAAACAAAGAAAAAGGCTGCAGCGGCTGTGATGATAATGCCTGACGATAATAACGTCCGACGGATGTTACTATGCTGTTTCACAAACGCGCCGGCAGAATACATAATAATATTATTAAATGAAAGAAAGTAACGGTCAGTGTTACGAAACTGCAGAATTTCACTGCCTTATTATGTGAAGCTAAAATTAGTTGAGTGGTCAAATAAAGGGGGCCGTTATGGCAGTGGGGGGCGCGCAGGCTCCTAAGTGATACAGTACAACGGACAGGACCTACCACTTTAATCGTACCACAGGTGCCATACAACCACGTCTTATACATATACCTAATATTTCTAAATTTCTCTTTACCAATAGAATAGGTACCTCCGCGGACGATTTCAAGAGTAAGCTTTGGAAATCAAATATTATTCTGCTGCCAAATACGATTTTGAAAGATGGATATAACATGGTTTTGGATCCAGTATTTCAAAGTTTATTCCCTCATAGCAGAGCAAGCCCTGCGTTTGTATTATATTTACCTTTTTCAAGCACTTATTTGCGCGAAAAGGCAATTTCATCAGTTGTAGCAATTAAAACGAGTAGCAATACGAATGGGTTTGGGAATTCCTGTATTAAAGTAAAATAAATGCAGGATGTTATCACGGCATTTACAGGGTTATTACTTTCCCGGCGGAGGGAAAATATTGTGAACGCACTTTTGCGTGTCTGTCTGTGTCTGTCTGTGTGTATTTCTCTACGATAGCGCCCGTACACAGAGCCCGTAACCAGTCGGGTGGACGGAGGTATCCTGAGGGTTAACTAGGGTTCTCAACTACAGCGGGCGAGCCGTCACCTCAGGAAGTTTTAACGATTAGTCGTTCTATCTCCCTGGAGTGAGCGCAGAAGACTTGGACCAAACAGTCCACCGTCTAACTCCGCCACAAACCCGTAAGAGGCCAACGCCTTAACCGCGAGATAGCGAGGAGTGTTACCCGGCGGGCTTACACTCATGCCCTTACTTCCAATTGTGACCAGATTACTCCAGTCTCTCGATTGCTTACGAGTTCGAGGTCGCTTGCGCGGTCATCTCTCTTACGAAGCCGTGAAACGGTGTATACCGAATCTATAGCGGACCACAGCGTTCTTTGCCCGGCTGCGCACCCAGGATCGGATAGCCGATGGTCGTTTCAAGAGCAGTCGCCGTAAGGTCCGCAACCACCCCCGCTCAATAGGAAACAGTACTGCTTCCAGACTCCCCCGACTGTTAATCAGAGTGCACAGTCGATTGGCTTACACCGCACGGTGCGCAGACCGTCCAGGAGCGCCAGAAGGTTGATTCCCAGGCGAAACTAACCATAAGGTCAGAGTCCTACCCAGGCTCGCACTTCATACGTGGAGGCCGTCGGATAGGTGTTGACCCGTGAGTGTGACCAACCCTGAACAGAATGGGTCTTCGTGGCCAACTCAGCAAGGGCCCATTAACTCCCAAACCCTGATGGTTAAATCCAGACGGAGATATCCTGCCAAAACTGGTAGCTAGAGGGCGAGGTGGCTCGCTAGGGCCTCGGCGTAACGCGCTGGACTCTGGCGGGTTGTTGGATTTGCTTAGTCCCAAAGTCTTCTACGCTCACCTCACGGAAGAAAGAACTGCCACCCCAACACTTCCTAGTGTGGCAGGTTCTCCCGTTGTAGTCGACATGTTCAAGTATGGCATTGAACAATCTTTACACTATATAATCAATGGTATAGGAATCAAATTGCCTTTGGATACATTTGAATGGTGGTTGCCATTGCAATCCCGCATCCGGTATAGATCTAGACTACCGACATAAGAAGAATACTACCTTACACAGAAGTGTGTCACATTGAAACGCGTGGAAGGTTCAGATTTTAAGTTTGGTCACGAATGCAAAACGAGTAATTCTCTTGAAGGTCAAATCACTATTATTGCGTGGGTTTTTCGCAACGAAACAAGAGCATGCATAATGAAATCGTTCAGAGTCTCGTCATGGGCATTAACGTGTATTTTTGATGGGCCGGGCCCCAAACAGGTCCCAGGATTCTTCTCCTTTAGAATTCTTCAGAAGTCCAGTTAAATTTGAAGCAAAAAATACGCATTCCTCAATAAATGACTACGGTTTGACGAGGGGACCAATTTATTTATAGTGTTTTTGAACTCGAAAGATTTTAATTATACATCCCTATAACAAGTATTAGGATCCTCGCAGACACAAAAGTCCTTTGGATATTTGAGCTATAAGCTCTTTAACCAGCTACCACTCTCCACAAGAAAGATGGAAACAAAGGCGTTTAAAAGATTTATTAAACAAAAGCTACAATCCACACATGCTTTCTATAAGCTGGGTGTTTTTTTTAAGCATGCCAATTCCTTCAAATGGGAATAACATTAATATGTAACTTTCAGGTACCTCATTTTAGTTCTTATTGTTTAATAATAATATTATGAATTTAATATTTAATATGTAGACTACAATGTGTAATGTAACATACCTGATCATATACATACGTTGTTTTTTCCAATTTTGTTTTGATACTTCCTATTGTGTGATTATTTTTTGTATAAAGTGCTTGATGACTTAATATTCTTATAATAATTATCTATTTTATATGTTTACTCATGTACATCGATTCAGCTCTATTTTTTTTTAAATTTTATTTGTCTGACGTGTAAAGCCGACTTTAGTCAACGCTATTGTCGAATTAATATTTATGCTTTAATCGTTTTATATCTACATTTAAACTGACGAATTCTAATATGCGATAATTAGCTTTAATTTATAATTCATGCTTTTATTGTATATTCTGAATAAATAAATTGAATACTGAATACTGAATACTGGATAAGCATTTCTGAGCATATTTACCGAATTTCGGTCTTGGATTTCTCGCTACATATCGCAGTATAGTTAAATGTATAAGTTCATCGTACTTTGGGGGTTTTTGCCCCGGGAGGCATCTCCGAGAATGAGACAAAACTAAGGATTTGGCTGGATTTAAAAAATAATAGCCTTCAGGTAAGAGGCAGAGCGACAATCTAAGTCAAACAGACGAGATATTCTGCCAAATATATCAAGCTGAGATAGCACCACTTCATAATTTGCCCGAAGTTACTAAAGCCCTTTGAAAGTCCTAAAAGTCCAAAGATGTGCATAACTGTAAATCTTTGCACTTTTAGAATGCTAAAGTACAGCGTGAATTAATTGGAACAAAAAATATTTTGCTTCGAAAAGTGCTTTATCTATACTAATATTATAAAGAGGTAAAGTCTGTGAAGTTGTAGGAAGTAATCTCTGGATGTACTAAACCGATTTTAAAAATTCTTTTACCAATAGAAAACCATAATCTATAGAAAGCCACGTTATTTGTGAGTGTCATAGGCTATATATTAATCCAAAAAATGAAAAGACATTTTCGTGGTAGTTGGATTGAGTAAAAGTAAGTCGGAGAAAAAACGGTCGAACGAAAACGTTTCTAACTAACGCTGCCTTAACGATGAGAGATATATGATTAAGTTCTAGAGAAAAGTTGTAGAGCTTGATAATGCCTACAAAAAAGTCAGCGACAACATATGTCTAACATTTATATTTACAAAAGGTAGTAGTTTATATTAAAATTTAAATCGTTAGGTCATGTTTATTGGTCATATTATCAACAATTATGAATTATTATCAAAATAATTAAATTTATCGTCTCGAGTGTTTAAAACAAAAGACTTTTCCCTTTTACTGTATATAATTTTCCTTTTAATGCATAAATGGTTAAAGAGATAAGACACTCACAAATGGAACCGCGACCGTATCTCGGGTTGGAACTCCTGAAAGAATGGTACCAAATACTAACATTACATCTAATATAGTATATAGAGAAGTTTTGAACAATTAAAATAAACATAATTTATACATTCATAATCATTTCATTCACTCATTAGAAACCAGGTGATATAGCCAAATCGGCATGCAAATACATACATGCATATGCGGTAAAAATATAACCCTCCTTTTGGCAGTCAGGAAATAAATCATAGCACTCAGTACTAACCGAACCACACTCATAATTTCATCACAAGTAAAAATGTTTACCGCCCAACGAAGTGGGCACGGGTCAGCTAGTTATATTATATTTCTGTAAAAATAACCTCTCAAACTAAAAGATATCCGATTAGCCCCGGTATACCATACATTAAAATGTACAAATCGTTTTTCACTCAACTATACTAATATATAACTTTATAGGAAATGAGCCCTTATATTATAATACATAATACCTGCATTTAAATATGGCCATTACAAGTGAAATTAGAAACATCCGCTTTTTGAATTAGTGAAATAATTGAGCTAACTGAAGCGCAGCGAATGTTAGATTGCAAAGAGCGGTTACCTAATTTTTATTTTACTAACCTTGGCGTTTTTCGCGTGGGAATTTCAGAGCCCCTTTAATGTCTTTTGGAACTTGCTGTTCCAAAAGACATTACCTACTCTTTCAGTGCGCCGAGATTTTACTATCTGATCAATATGGATATAAAAATGAATTTGACATTTAGGGCATTCAAAAATAAATTAAAGAAATGGTTATCGAATCATGACAGACTAACCATACATCAAATGTTTGAAATAATAGTATAATAAAACTTAGGTGCACAAATTATTAACATATTTTTAAACATATATGTTAAGTATATTTTAACATTGAACTAACTACCAAAAATTATTTGACTTTGACAAGGAAGTATACTTTTTAGACTAGGTATTTTTATATTAATAAATATTAATGACTGTTTCTTTCTTTTCTCACATATAACTTTATTTATTTTATTTAATCGAATTTTATATGATATTTATTGCCGATTAAATAATGGAATTGCATTTTATTTATTATATTATCTTTTAATATATTTTTATTATTATTATTTTTTCTTTATTTTATTCTGAAGACCACATTTTAGGGAAATTTAGTGTCATTAGCTTTTTACTAAAACTTGTATATTTGTAAGCAACCAAGCAATCAAGCAAACTTGATTGTAATATTGGAGTCCTGTCCATCCTAGAACGGGCTAGTCCCAGTTGGGTGACAGAAACAAATAAGCAAAAGGTTAAGGTTTTGCCATCCGGTTCCTGTTATTTTTATAAGCTAATCAATGTTTCATAGTAATTAATTGTTAAATAAATAAATAAATAAAAAAGTTAGTAAAAATTTGTAAAAAAATTGAATGACGACAATGTTTCATCAAAACATTAATTACAGCCAAACCACTGTACCCATAATTAAAATGAAACATATTAACATAATAAAACATAATAAAATCAAACAAATTAAATTAAAATTAAAACGGGGCCGTCACGCTGAATCGTGTTGTCGGGGCCTGAGGGGTTAAACTCTCCGTATTGTTTCTGTTATGTATCCAGCCAAAATATAAAAGTGCGATAGAGAGCACTATAATAATTGAATGTTCTCATTGTTGTCATTGGTTAAATTAATGTTTATTTTTATAGTCAATCAGTCCTTTTCAAAAACTATTAATTACCAATGTTATTATAGACGGCCAAATAAATTGCTATTAGTTTCGACGGACAATGCTATCAGCGCCACCTGCATGTCGCTGAAGCAGAAGAATAGCCAAAACATACTATGGCATTGAACAGGGAGCTAATGGGTCCTTGTTGAGTTGGCCACAAAGACCCATTCTGTTCAGGGTTGGTCACATTCACGGGTCAACACCCATCCGGCGGCCTCCACGCATGAAGTGCTAGCCCGGGCAGGACTCTGGCCTTAGGGAGCCTGGAAGCAGTCGGGGGAGTCTGGAAGCAGTACTGTTTGCTATAGAGCGGGGGTGGTTACGGACCTTACGGCGACTGCTCTTGAAACGACCATCGGCTACCCGATCCTGGCTGAACAGCCGGACAAAGGATAGATTCGGTCCGCGGTCCGCGATAGATTCGGTATACACCGTTTCTCCGCCTCTTAAGGGAGAGAACCACGCAAGCGACCTCGAACTCGTAACCAATCGAGAGACTGGAGTAATCTGGTCGCAATTGGAAGTAAGGGCGTGAGTGTTAGCCCGTTGGATAACACACCTGGTTATCGTTGGCCTCTTAAGGGCATGTGGCGGAGCTTGACGGTAAACTGTTTTGCCCAAGTCTTCTGCGCTCACTTCAGGGAGATAGAACGACTAATCGTTAAAACTTCCTTAGGTGACGGTTCGCCCGTTGTAGTTGACAACTCTAGTTATGGCAATCAAAATTAATTACCCTGTAAAATCAATACTGCTACACTGATTTGGTATGTTATTAGAAATATTGATATACCTATGTTTGTTTTGAGCTGCAACCAATAGCTAACCATGTCTTCTATACTTTTATGTTTTGACAGTTTAAATAGTTGGTTTTATCTATGTAAGAATACTTTTGACTGTTTCTTTCAGCGTAAGAATACTTTTGTTTATAATATATCATGTGAACAGGCACTGCCTATCTTGAACAGGCACTGCCTAGTTAGGAGTGACGCAAAATCATTGTGTAAATATAATTTCTATACAGTTTCTTTTCAATATACATATGATTTTTTAAAAAAATATTAAAAAAAATATATTTACAAGGTTTCTAAAAGTGTTCTAAGGTATTCGTAAGGTGGTTATGTACTTGAAAACACAGAGTCATGTATCTTGAACATAAGTAAGTCGAGGCGAAAATTATAAATATATGAGATATCCTGAGGATACCCCAATTTGCAGCGTTTGTAGCTTTATTTCATAGTCTTTGTCTATTTACAGTTTTAATTTTTTAATCTGTGTTTTCTTGTTTTTTTGTATAAGTTTTTTATAACAACAGCTGTAAATAAATAAATAAATAAATATTAGGTATATACTAATAATTTAAATTGATAATTATAATAGGTTGGAAATGATTCAGAATTTTAATTTCTCTTTATTTAAATCAATAACAATTTAATTTATCGAAAATCTGCCAAGTGAAAGCAAAGTATTGTTTTAAATGATTTGTCTCAAAAACAGATAAAGTGTTTTAAAAAGGTTGTTTGAGTCTGTTGTCCAAATGTCCAAATGTCAGTAAATTATTTAATACAACGGGCAAACCCGTCACCCGAGGAAGCTATGACTATAACGCCAGCAGCCTGGAAGAGTCCAGCGCCTTTCCGCAAAAGAGACTGGGAAGAGGACCCAGCGGGCAAAACTCGTTCCCTTACTACCGAATTTGGACGATTTTCTCCATCCTCCAGTCTGATGATAGATTGGATGTCGCTTTCGCGGCCGCTACCTGACGTAAGCGGTAATTCAGTTGGAATTTATTGGGATCGGGTAGCCAACGGATCGTTTTTAAGCATAGATGACATCAGGTCGACAACTATCCCGCTGCTTAGGAAACGTATGTTTAAGATTAGCCCGGTTATTCGCGGGGGTTAGCGCCGTAAGATGCGCAAACTGTCCAGTTCCGTCCGAGATGTTCTTTCAGATCGGAAACTCCATCTCAACGGTGTACGACTGTAGGTTACAGCTGGGAGGTAATGGGCCCTTGCTGAGTTGGCCACGAAGACCCATTCTGTTCAGGGTTGGTCACACTCACGGGTCAACACCCATCCGGCGGCCTCCACGCATGAAGTGCGAGCTCGGGCAGGACTCTGGCCTTAGGGCTAGTTTCCCCTACGAGTCAACCTTCTGGCGCTCCTGTACGGTCTGCGCACCGTGCGGCGTAAGCCAATCGATTGTGCACTCTGACTAACAGTCGGGGGAGTCTGGAAGTTGGAATAAGTTTGGAATAAATTTTAATTTATCATGTTTAGTGTCAAATGAAAGGTCTGATTGAGTACATTCCGGAAATATACATATATCCATATGGATAAATACATAAACCACAAATATTTCATAAAAAACCGTAATAAAAATAATTATAAATACAACAGTTCACTTTCTGTAACGGTAGTCGGTTTTTTAAAATTATTTTTAATATATTTACTTGTTGAATTTTTTAAATGATTGTCCTTGTTTGCTATTTTTTGACGAAATCTAAAAACCAATATTCAAGACCTCGAAAACAGTAATTGTCTTACAAACTGTGGTACTAATTGGTTATACCAACTTAATTTCGAGTTGATCAGGATATTATTAGTTATTTCCTGTTTGCCGTTTTTATTCTTCCTGCTCATTTCGTTGTGCCTCACGTATTATTCATTCAAGATGTGTTAAACCTCCCTATATTAATTATTAAATAATTTATATAATTATTATATGATTACATGACCTATGAATGAACTGTATACCTAATCCTATGTACCTAAATAAATAAATAAATAAATAAATAAGGAACTTGTCTTCAAGAACATGTCTTTTTAAGATACGCTTCAGGCGTTTTAGTTGTTAAGTTGACTATTGAAACGGTATTATTTCCAAATTGTGTTGGAATTTAATTAGTGGATCATTTAACACTATTGCCACTTTTAATTTGACACTATTGCCACTATTTATATTTCTACTATGGTTTTTCATTTTGAAATTTAACTAATATGTAATTTGTCTAATATGTATTTTTTCTTGACGATTTCACCAGATTAGGTATCTTTGTAGTAGATATCTAGTCTTTTTTGAAAAATAAATTATGATTATGATTATGATTATGAACATCATGTATTCGACTTCTAAACGGAGTAGCGACAGACACTTCCTGCAGGCCGCTCTTCGTTAGCATGTCTATGTCGACTGTTCCCTCTCTGTATATACTGAAATGTTGTGAATTCATTAAAAATAATCCCGATATCTACTCCTTACTGAGAGATGTACATTCAAGGGCTACGAGAAATAGAAACCTCATAAATTGACCCTCAGTGAGGACAAAAATGTGTAAAAAGGGACCTGAGTTCTGTTGTGTTAAATATTTTAACGCTATTCCACAAAACATCGAATCAATGCAACAACCAGGATTCAAACAGACATTAAAGCACTGGCTCAAAAATAAATGCTATAATGGCGTGAATGAATTTTTAAACGATAATGACAAATAAATAATATAACATAATTTTATTGTAATTCTCCAACATTTTAAATTTTAAACATTTATATTTAATTCTAGCTCTAAATCTGACATACCGTAGATAGCCTAATAATTCCAGATTGACATTTTAATTTAAAAACAAACTGACATTTGATTTATATATAGTACCTAACTAGCTGCGCCCAGCGGTTTCACCCGCGTGGTGATGGAAAATTGTGATAATGATGATAGAAAACCATATATCTTTATAAATTATAGCCTATGTGTTATTCTGATGTGTAAGCTATATTATTGTAAAGTTTCATCAAAATCCATTCAGTAGTTTTTGCGTGAAAGAGTAACAAACATCCATACATACATACAAACTTTCGCGTTTATAATATTAGTAGGATAGTAGGATAGAATTTAAATTTCGAATGTCAATTTCTTAGATTTTTTCCTACTTACTTGTCAGTTATCGTTATATTTTAGATAATTCACACTATATCTTTATAAATTATAGCCTATGTGTTATTCTGATGTGTAAGCTATATTATTGTAAAGTTTCATCAAAATCCATTCAGTAGTTTTTGCGTGAAAGAGTAACAAAAATCCATACATACATACAAACTTTCGCGTTTATAATATTAGTAGGATGGAAATTTACTAAATTTGTAGATAATAGTTCTAATTATTATTTTGTTAATACCTACATATGTCTAAAACGTAATATTTTCGCATTTGTTTTCCTTCAACTGCGAAGTCAACATATTTAATTATAGAAAAATACATATTGTACGCCTGATTGGTAAACTGTATACCACATATAATAGTACCTATCCATTTTGTACGACCTACTCACAGTTCACAATAAAGAATTATAATTATTATTAAAATGTATTGTACAAACTGGAGTTTGGTAAATTCAACCTTTTTCCGCGTACTGCTCAAACGAAATGCGACAAGAGGTGAAAGTGTTCGTATACAGTCGCGACATCGTTTATGAATCACCCGTCCATTAAAGAAAGAAAACCAAGAGCGTTAAAAATACGAGTTATTGTACCCACCGAAGCAGTGGGAACTATATGAATCAAAAGAAATGAAAGTTTTTAAATAAGTACTACTTATGTAGACGAATTGCATACAATCTCATAGAAAGACTCATTTCCGAGAGTGTCTTTCTTTATTAAATTATAGCACCTACTTACGAGCATTATATAGAACTAGCTGACCCGTGCCCACTTCGTTGGGCGGTAAAACGTTTTACTTGTGATGAAATTATGAGTGTGGTTCGGTTAGTACTGTGTGCTATGATTTATTTTCTGAATGCCAAAAGAAGGGTTATATTTTTACTGCACATGTTATGTATGTATTTGCATGCCAAATTGACTATATTACCGTTATTTGTGAGTGTCTTATCTCTTTAACCATTTATGCAGTAAAAGGGAAATTATATGCAGTAAAAGGGAAAAGTCTTTTGTTTTAAACACTTGAAACGATAAATTTACTTATCTTGATATGAACTCATAATTGTTGATAATATGACCAATAAACATGACCTAACGATTTAAATATTTTTTTAAATATAAAAAACTACTTTTTGTGACTTAAATATAAAATTTAGACATATGCTGTCGCTGACTTTTTTGTAGGCAATACCAAGCTCTACAACTTTTCTTTAGTACTTAATCATATATCTCTCATCGTTAAGGCAGCGTTAGTTAGAAACGTTTTCGTTCGACCGATTTTTCTCCGACTTACTATGCAAATCCGACTACTACAAAAAAGTTTTGCCAGGCTCTTCACCCGGTATCGGACAGCCTAATGCTCGTTTCGAGAGCAGTTGCCTTAAGGTACTACCCCCGCTCTA
Source organism: Micropterix aruncella (assembly GCA_944548615.1). NCBI lineage: Eukaryota > Metazoa > Arthropoda > Insecta > Lepidoptera > Micropterigidae > Micropterix > Micropterix aruncella. The sequence goes on from OX155968.1 coordinate 27,255,200, forward strand.
ATGATAACAATAATAACATTCAATTATTAGTGCCATCTATCGCATTAATTTGTCAATAATTCGAATAGATACGTATTAAAAGTTATCCATCGCAACATTCAAGTTGTCAGTAAAATGTTAAATAATCAAATGAAAGCTACGCTATGATTTTGTAATTAAATCGTAATAGTCACATTTCAAAATAAAATCCTACCTGCCAAAACGTACCATGGCATTGAGCAATCTATAATCAATGATATTATATGGTATAGGTTGCTTATTATTGAATGGATTTTTAGACGTTACCTATACACAAAATACTATAAAAAACACTAAAAACACGCTATTATAAATGATCTTAAATCGTGGTCAAAATTCATTACAAGACCTTTCTAACAAGTCCAAAAACGGCTATGATACGATATTCCATCATGGAATACCAGTGCCTATCTTCCGGCTTCATTATCAGACCTTGAAACCTAATCGTGGTCAAAGTTAATTCCAAGACTTTTCTAACAAGTCCAAACACAGCTAAGATACGATGTTCCATCATAAAGTTCCAGTTCATATCTTCCGACTCCATCATCAGATCAGTTCGACAGTACCATATTATTGTATTGTCATCAGAACTACATACAGCTGCCAATTTTCATGACGCTACGATCCTTGGAAGATGGTTAAATTAGTTACCTTAGATTCCATTACATAGTTACATACAGGTCGACCTAATAAAAGCGTGTTAAAAATGAAGTCCGTTATATTGCGCGGCACATTAGATCGACGCATAATAGTTACTGTCAAATACGTACCGGCGTATTTGCAGGGACTTCATTTTTGTGACATGTTTGGAGTAATGCTGACGTCACGCATTCTATTGTTAAGCAGTCTGACCATTTGTTTCGAGTTCTTTATTGCATCCACTGTGCACTGATGAATTTTCAGCTTTCCAGACCACTTTGTGGGTACTAATTGAAATTACACCTTTCCTAGTACGCCAGCGCCAGGTGTCCCGGAATCTGGTCTACTGACTCTACGCCAGCAATCTATGGCGAAAACGCTGTCTGATCTGAAAGTATCAGCTTTTACAAAACTCTTGCACTTTTATGTCGCTTGCTCCCCAACTATTTGAATGTCCGGTCTCGTGAAACTTCTTCAATTCGTAAACTTCAGTTAGAGAGAGAGAGAGAGAGAGAGATAGAGAGAGAACCAAACAGAAATAGCTGATTAATCTATCAACAAATGTTATCTTTTCCTTTTACGAAAGGTCATGAACTGACCATTTTAAAGACTCCAGATAATGCGTCTCTCTATCTACAAATAAAAATAGATGCATATCCTTATGGCATAATAATATGTATGTATGTAATGGTAATTAATTTACATTTTTTAAAACATAGTTTATATTTTATTCATATTTTTATGACATTTTACATTTTTATTACAGGTTTTAGGAATACGACTATTTCTTTTATTTTTATGTTTATTTTAAGACTTCTGTTTTAATATTATAATATACTCCATATATAGTAATTATAAATATTTAAATACTATCTGACATATTTGTACATCATTTTTATTTATTATTATTATCGTTATCAAAATTTTACTTCCGTTGTCTAGCAAATAATAATTAATAATCACTATCTCTACTAATATTATAAAGAGGTAAAGTTGTGAGTTCGTGAGGTTGTAGGAAGTAATCTCTGGATCTACTAAACCGATTTTGAAAATCCTTTTACCGATAGAAAGTCACGTTATTTGTGAGTGTCACAGGCTATATATTAATCCGAAAAATGAAAAGACTTTTTCGTGGTAGTCGAATTTGCAAAGTAAGTCGGAGAAAAAACGGTCGAACGAAATCGTTCCTAACTAACGCTGCCTTAACGATGTGAGATATATGATTAAGTTCTAGAGAAAAGATGTAGAACTTTATAATGCCTACAAAAAAATCTGCGACAGCATATGTCTAACCATTATATTTAAGTCACAAAAAGTAGTTTTTTTATGTTAAAAAAATAATTTTAATCGTTAGGTCATGTTTATTGGTCATATTATCAACAATTATGAATTCTTATCAAAATAAGTAAATTTATCGTCTCAAGTGTTTAAAACAAATGACTTTTCCCTTTTACTGCATGTAATTTCCCTTTCACTGCATAAATGGTTAAAGAGATAATACGACATAGGTATGGAAATCAATTATTACATCTAATATAGTATACAGAGAAGTTTTGAACAATTAAAATAAACATAATTTATTAAATCATAATCATTTCATTCACTCATTTGAAACCCGGTAATATAGCCAAATTGGCATGCAAATACATACATACATACCTATGCAGTAAAAATATAACCCTCCTTTTGGCAGTGAGGAAACAAATCATAGCACTCAGTAGTAACCGAACGACACTCATAATTTCATCACAAGTAATAATGTTTACCGCCCAACGAAGTGGGCACGGGTCAGCTAGTTAGTGTATACATTCTTGTAAATTTAATATGTTGTTTTTTTTACTTAGGTTTTATGTACTTTCATAAATATATTTATAAAAATATAAAGTCCACCTTAAAACAGGCCTAGTTAGGTCACATTAAAACAGGATCACTCGCATTTTTTTGGAATATCATGTTATCAGTTTATTTATGAGTTTATCATCGACTGACTCACTAACTGGCTCATAAAACACCGTATTTTTTACAAGCTCATTTACCTTGCAATGTACGAGTGTGTTAGTGAGTATGTATGTATGTTTGTTTTTGTCAAATCTTGCAACCTGAATTAGAACCACTTCCTCTTATCCTATGAAGTTCAAGTTTACACATTTATTTATTTTTATTTATTAATTTAAGAATTAATATTTTCTTACAAAAATAACAGGAACTGAATGGCAAAACCTTAACCGTTTGCGTATTTGATTCTGTCACCCAACTGAGACTAGCCCGTTCTATTGTGGACAGGACTCTAAAATATTAGAGTCCTGTCCAACCTAATAAGGTACAATCAAGTTTGCTTGATTGCTTACAAATGTACAAGTTTTAGTAAAAAGCTAATAACACTAAATTGCCCTAATGTGTGGTCTTCAAAAAAAAAAAAATAATAATAAAAAATATTAAAAGATAATATAATAAATAAAATGCAATTCCATTACATAATCGGCAATAATATAAAATTAGATTTAATAATATAAATAAAGTTATATGTGAGAAAAGAAAGAAACAGTCATTAATATTTAATATATGTTAAGTAATATAGGATTTAATATAAATGTATCTAGTCAAAAAAAGTACAATTCATTGTCAAAATAATATATAACAACAAAATCAAACAATTTTTGGTAGTTAGTTCAATGTTAAAATATACTCAACATACATGTTTAAAAATAAGTTAATAATTTGGCACCTAAGTTGTATCTATAAAATCAATGGTTGTATTAAACTATTATTTCTAACATTTGATGTATGGTTTGTCTGTCATGATTCGATAATCATTTCTTTAATTTATTTTTGAATTCCCTAAATGTCAAAATCATTTTTATTTCCATATTGATCAGATTGTAAAATATCGGCGCAATGAAAGAGTAACGTCTTTGTCCAAATGATGTTTTCATTCTGGGTATTAGGATATTTTCTTTAACTTCTCTCTTTGGTCTTCGGTTCTGAATTATTCCTAAATTTGAGTTATTGTTTAAAAATAGCCTTAACCCTTGGAGTAAATGGGTATTTTCATGGCTGCATCTGTCTCTTTTGCAGGATTTTCGGCGACATCGACCTTAAAGTACTATAACTACTACACCAATCATAAAAAGAACAACTGCACAATGATTGCATTGAAATTTCGAATATAGAATATTGAAATATCATTTTGTAAAACAATTAGATAATTATGAATAAATATGAGAACGTCAAAGAAGTGAAAAAAACGCGGAACCAGATCTGGTCGTATCATACTCAACGGATAATTGTTTCAGAACCAGATTTGGTCGTATCATACTCAACGGGTTAAGAGGGAATGTTTTAAAAAAAGTTGCCTACAATTGGTTCAGTTCCGATGACAACGCATTTTTTTGGTGACAATGGCCTGATTCTACAACCGGGATCAACTCCTGAAGAGGCTATTCTTCCATGGTCAACAGCACAGACACGCAATTTTGTATACGCATTATGACAGCTCGTTCTAAATTCCACTTTGCCATGGCTGCTGCACCTATTGTTGGATTCCGACGAGGGGACTTCTCAACGGTCAACAGCACAGAAACTAAATTTTGAATACGCATTCAACTATGATAGCCCGTTCTAAGTTTCGCCGCAACAGGGTTACTGCATCGAGAGTTGGATTCCAACGAGGGCACTCCTCAACCACAGTAGACAGAAGGAATCAACGGTCGACAGCACACACACGAAATTTTGTATATCATTCGATAGCCAGTTCTAAATTTCACTATAACATGGCTTTTGCACCCAGGTTTGGCTCGGGGCCGAGCATTTTAATAAAAGCTTGTTTTTTTTAATGTGTTTTTACTATTAACTTATTACGTATGTTGTACATTTAAACATAAAAACACATTGCAACTACGTAATCCTTAGAGAACCAGCCATGGGAATAAAAATCACGACAGCGTTTATACAACCCTCGAAATTTTGTTTGTAGAGGGTGTTGCAGACTAATGTAATATAACGATGGCTTATTTAATGAAGCTGACTTCTGCCACAGTAGATATATCTACTGTGCTTCTGTCGTATATAATTGCATAAATACGAAGATTGCACGAATTGTCACAAAAGATAAACCACCGATCGGTGGTATTGGCATTCCAGCGGCTAAGGCCCAACAGAGAGTTGTCAACTACAACGGGCCTGAACGGGCTAACCGCCACCCCAGGAAGGTATAGAAGGGTGGTGTCGACTACAACGGGCGAACTCGTCACACCAGGCTGGTATAACTATATGTCATCGTTCTTTCAGCCGTGGGATGAGCGTAGAAGACTTAGAGACAAGACAATCTACTGTCTAGCTTGCCAACAGACCGCTAGAGACCAACGCCTTACGGCGAGGCACCTGGAAAGGTAAGCAGCGGGTAGCCTCGCCCCCTAAATACCAGTTTTGGTAGGATATCTCAGTCTGGAGTTAACCTTCAGGATACCTCCATCCTCCCGACTGGTTACGGGTCCGAAGTCGCTTACGCGGCCTCTACCTGTTGTATTACAGCGGTAATTAAATTTGAATTTATCGCGGACCTGGGCGTTCTTTTTCCAAAAAAATAACTTTTTAAGCTATTGCATAGCTTTTATCGCGGGCCTAATAGGCCAGCGCGGCGACCGAATGAAGAAATTTCTTAACGAAAATTAATGATTTTAAACTGATAATTACGTCTAAATGAGTACTTCTTACGATTCGAAAAAAATATATCCTAAACAAGAACATTTTCCTAATATTCTTAGCTTTGAATATTTTAGATTTCGTTTATATTTCATAGTGTAATTAATTTGTGAAATTAGGTCTAACCGAACACAAAAACGACTACTACGCAAATACTATCTGGCGTATTATTATGAAACCTGCACCATTTTAAAGATAATTTAATTATCTATCTTTTTATCTACGAATTTTTTCGAATAGTCAAAGAATAATAACCGTTTTTTTTGCTTTATTGAATAACATTCGTGCGCGGCGATCTATCGGAAAACGTTTAAATTATTCCGAATCATTTGCTTCCGCAGCCGCAAATGATTCGGAATAATTTCAACGTTTTCCGATAGAGCCCAGTTATCTGATATCAGAAATATACGCGTGGCACTCGGGGACTGCCGCGGTAAAGCTATTGCATAGCATTTTTAACAACTTATGCAATTATAATTATTTATTTATTTTATTTTTTCTGATATCAGATAACTGCGCTCTATCGGAAAACGTTGAAATTATTCCGAATCATTTACGGCTGCGGAAGCAAATGATTCGGAATAATTTAAACGTCTTCCGATAGAGCGCCGCGCACGAATTTTTTATTCGATAAAGCACAAAAAACGGATTTTTCGAAAAAAATCGTATATAAAAAGATAGATAATTAAATTATCTTTAAAATGGTGCAGGTTTCATAATAATACGCCAGAGAGTATTTGCGTGGAAGTCGTTTTTGTGTTCGGTTAGACCTAATTTCACAAATTAATTACACTATGTAATATAAACAAAATCTAAAATATTCAAAGCTATAAATATTAGGAAAATATTATTGTTTAACATATATTTTTTTCGAATCGTAAGCAGTACTCGTTTAGACGTAATTATCAGTTTAAAATCATTAATTTTCGTTAAGAAATTTCTTCATTCGGTCGCCGCCTGGCCTAGGCCCGCGATAAAAGCTATGCAATAGCTTAAAAAAAAAAAAATTATAATTGCATACCTAAGTTGTTAAAAATGTTATGCAATAGCTTTACCGCGGCAGTCCCCGAGTGCCACACGTATTTTTTTTTTATTATTTGAGTCTTGTTTTTGGTGAATTTTACTGAAAAACTAATGAATTTTGAAAGATTGTCAACCACTTGAGACCACTTATAAATTAAGCCTTTGGTTATGTCATTTTGACTAGTCTTTATTGATATTTCTGAGCGTATCTAATAATAATAATAACAATAATAAACTCTTTATTTGCACCTGAAAATTAAAATGCTAAAAGGCGAGATCATTGCCACATGGGGATATCTTACAACCAACCTAATCACAATGCAGTGGTAGGTATATGCGCGCGTTGTAGAAATGAAGATTATTAAACGAACAAGTTTGTCGGCATAATATAATAATAATAATAAACTCTTTATTTGCACTTAAAAAAGTATACAAAAAAGGCGAGCTTATTGCCACATGGCAATGTCTTACAGCTAACCTAAAGATAGTGGTACATGCGCGCATAGTGAAAATAAAGATTATTACATAACATACAGACAAGTGGAAGAATTTAAAACTAATAGTGCCCGAGGAGAGGAAATTGGGAGAGGAACAGGAGAGAAAGGGAAGAACTGGTTACTTCTTAGAAAGGTGGTAATCCTTAAGGTGAGTCTTGAACGATGGTAAAGAAGGCGAGTTTCGTATATTTGCTGGGAGATCGTTCCAGAGTCTTGCACCATGGAGATAGAAATCACTATTATGACTCGGAATTTTTAATAAACTGTCAGAGGCTGACCGAAGTACGAGACCGTGGGAACTTAGTGGTTCAAAAAGCTCCTGGAGATAGGATGGTGTTAGTTGGGTGAGTACACGATATACAAACTACTGTAATTAAGAATGCTCTAGAAGAGGAAATTGTAATAGGAAAGTAAGAACTAGTTACTCCTTAGAAAATGGTAGGTACTTTTTAAGGTTACATGGACACAGAAAAGGTCGGAGTAGATATCAGTATTACGACAAGGAACTCTGAGTAAATTTTAAGAGGCTGACCGAAGTACGAGACCGTAATAACGAGTGGTTCGAATAGCTCGCGGAGATAGGATGGTGTTGATTGGTAGAGTAAACGATACAGGAGAGCAAGTGTATGAACATTTCTGTTTTGGAGTACTGGCAACCACTTTAATGGTGTCCTATATTTGGACGTATGATCATACTTACGTAGACGAAGATGAATCGTATGCATATATTTTGCAAACGTTCAAGTTAGCTGAGTATATCCTTTAATAAATCTAAATAAGCCACATCTACGTAGTCAAAACAAGGTAAGAGGAGAGACTGTGCAAGAGAGCGTTTGCAGAGGGTGAAAACTAGCAAATATTTTGCGACTCACCCTATCTATGTATGGTTGCCAGGGTAAATGCCCATCGACAATTAGACCATGATTTTACACTCCTTGCGACAATGGTCTTTACGTTTACGTAAATCTTTACGTTTAAGTAAATCGAGCAATTTACGACCTCCAATGACTATGGCTTGGGATTTCGTAAGGTTGATTAGTAGACTCGTCGTTATCGATATTTCTCTACGTATTTCTCAAAATTTAATATGATTTTATATTATAGTTAAAGAATATATAAAAAGATTAAAGAAAACATTAGCCACATGAAAATTTAGATTATATCAAATCAATAATACGTTTATAACATTTGTAATTATACCTTATATTTTGGTTATGGGAAGTTTAAGGTGATATCCTAACCCCCACCCGAGCAATGTCGGGTATAATTCCGCCATAGTAGGTAGAGTAGTACTTACGTGCAAAAGTTGCTTGCGGTGCCGGATTTCCCGAAAGATGTCACAACAGAAGCGGATGCAAAACTTTCACAATAATTATTTATTTTATAAAATATACAATTCTCCGATTATAAAATATCTATCATTCATGTATGTCCTGGCTATCTCTCTGTGTTTGTGTTTGATAATATCGGCACTATTTCGAAAAGATTAGAAATGGCGGACCGTGAATAAGCGCAAAGAAAACACGTCGAACCGCTTGATACTCCAACGTGAAACTAACTGATTGCTGTTGCGAGCTGTACAGTTTTTATAACAGCACTGCTGGGCTATAGTGATAATTAAAGTCGATAAACGAATAGTAGATTGGTTTAGAGAAATGATACAAAACTAAGGTCAAAGGCAATCGGATCACCGCGTTATCGTACTCCTGAATATTTAGCTAAAAGTAGAATGGAGCACGAATCCTGATGGCATCCTGATAATGCCTGCTCAAATCGTCACGTATAGAAAATCTATGGAAAAGAGAGAGAGGGAGAGAGATAGAGAGAGAGAGAGATAGAGAGAGAGAGAGAGAGAGAGAGAGAGAGAGAGAGAGAGAGAGAGAGAGAGAGAGAGAGAGAGAGAGAGAGAGAGAGAGAGAGAGAGAGAGTTAGTTGATACGGCCAGGTAGCCCCTGTAGTCCAGTCAAATTAGGGTTTCACCTCGGAATGAGAGATAATAATTAAGCTGGAAACTTGTATACACTTTTGGCATTCTATAAGTTGTCTCAAAAGTCTCATAAAATCTCGTGTCTGCGTCGTAAGTTATTCAAGGTCAAAGGTCAAAAAAATCGGTTTTTCGCTATTATCTAGGTTTCTATAGCTCCAATGGTTTTAACAACTATGATAAAAATTACAGAACATAAAATTTGCGACAAATTTTGTACCAAACATTTTTTTATGCGCTCAACCGTTTTTGAGATAGATTTTCCGAGCCAGGGCAAAAACTTGACATTGATGCTGTTATAATAAATGATTTAAAAACTCACAAAACAAATACACTTGGCGGGTTTTTTACATGGGAATAAAAACCCCTAAATAAATTTACCTTATGTGTGATTTTAATATAGAATATTTACTATCAGTGTAGACAACGCACAAGGCAGACTGTACAAACACTTCTATTCTTAAGTCCCAGCAAATTTTACTATTTCATCTTGCTACCGTTTTGAACGTCGAGTTTTCTTTCCGTGAAAGAATATATATCCTACCTCATCAAGTAATCATTAAAGTGACACGTTTAAAAGCGTAGTTGTTTACAAAGAAAACCAACGCGAATTACTCGTATACCTAATCAGCCACATAAATACCGACCGTCGAATTCGGCTCCGCTCGTGTAGCCCCGCCACCTCATGTCTGTGGGGAGGATTTTTTCTAGACGCAACGGGAAATCCCCTGGCAGAGACATGCCAGTTTGCCCCCCCCCCCTAAATCATGGGCTGCGGCAGAGCATTGGCCAACGTAAAAAGGGTCAAATAAGAGACATATAAGAGACAGATCGATGTATAGGTACTCATAATTCTATACCTGCAACATCACACTTTCAAAGACAACTCAATACAGAAGCATAACATTTTATAACAGGTTACCAGAGGAATTATAAAAATATAAAAATATACAAACATATGCACTATTTAAAAAACTTGCCAAGGAGTTTTTATTCCAAAAATGTCTATATGGCACGGACCTTTAAAATTTTATATTCACAATTGACTACTTGTTAATTTTATTTGTTTTATTTTTTTTAACTTCAATTTTAATCCTATTCTGAACACTTCATTTTATAGACAATTTACTTACTGATTATGTAACATGATTTAGGAATTATTGCTTGTATTTTTATATTTTTACTCTGATTATTATTTGATTCTTTCCAAATTGGACTCCTTGATTATTATTATTATTATTGATTGATTTATTTGCGAGATCATTCAAGGCATTTGGTATTTCTATTTTTGATATTTCTTAATTCTTTTTTTAATATTTAGACAATGTAATGGTTGATTTTGTATAGTTTATTGACTTTCAGATTTCTAACGTGATTTAATTTTATTTTTGCCAGATATATGATATGTTTAAAATATAAATATTATAAAAAATGTATTTATTAATAGTTCTTTACCCTCGCCGGGTTTTTTTTTGAATAAATAAACTTTGAACTTTGAACTTTGATACCGAAAAAATAGCGCACTGAAAGAAGCTTATCTCATCGAAAGATATATTTTGAGGTCAAAACCATTGTGGTAGCTGCTAGATGGACGTCACTATACGAAACTTTTTGTTCGTCTCATTTTATCGATATGGACGTCAAAAATTCGTCACTAGTCTTGGAGCGGGAAAGTAGCCCAGCAGCAACAACCGCATCGTGCCGACGACATTTCTTTTGGAATGCAAAATAAAACAAGGAACATACCGTCTGGGTACTGTCGTTGGGTGTGGTACGGTACGGTACTCAATTGGCAAGTGCCCACTCCGCCTTCCAAGATTTCTTCTTCCCGTCGTCTCTAATCTAGGATGTACATAGATCGACTGCTTCGATCGACTTATCTCTATAGACGACTTCGTTTAAACGAAGATCCTCTATAGATCTTGTTTCAGATCCAGTCAAGGAAATGAAGTTGCAATCACTGCTAACAATTCTTTTTGGTTTACCTACTTACTCATTAATAGTTCTAGCAGCTAGATTATGGAACCAGCTCTCGTAAAACTTCAGAAATGCTTCTACGATTTCGACATTTCCGGTGCATCTATAGAGTATTTCATGACATTACTCCCTAACTAAAGTTGTCAACTACAACGGGCGAGCCCGTCACCTCAGGAAGTTTTAACAATTAGTCGTTCTATCTCCCTGGAGTGAGCGCAGAAGACTTGGACAAAACAGTCCACCGTCAAGCCACAGTAGAAATATGGTCAAGCTCCGCCACAAACCCGTAAGAGGCCAACGCCTTAACCGCGAGATAGCCAGGACTGTTACCCAGCGGGCTAACACTCACGCCCTTACTTCCAATTGCGGTCAGATTACTCCAGTCTCTCGATTAGTTACGAGTTCGAGGTCGCTTGCGCGGTCCTCTCCCTTACGAAGCGGTGAAACGGTGTACACCGAATCTATCGCCGACCACGGCATCCTTTGCCCGGCTGTTCACCCAGGATCGGGTAGCCGATGGTTGTTTCAAGAGCAGTCGCCGTAAGGTCCGCAACCACCCCCGCTCTATAAGAAACAGTACTGCTTCCAGACTCCCCCGACTGTTAGTCAGAGTGCGCAATCGATTGGCTTATGCCGCACAGAGCGCAGACCGTCCAGGAGCGCCAGAAGGTTGATTCCTAGGGGAAACTAACCATAAGGCCAGAGCCCTACCCAGGCTCGCAATTCCTGCGTGGAGGCCGTCGGATGGGTGTTGACCCGTGAGTGTGACCAACCCTGAAGAGAATGGGTCTTCGTGGCCAACTCAGCAAAGGCCCCTTAGCCCCTGAGGCACATTACTCCCTAGTCAGGGGTCAAACCTCGGGGCTCTGCTGTTTAATCTCTTTGTCAACGATCGGAGTAATCGCGTCGGCACATTGTTAAATGTTTGCCGACGATATTAAATTGTACATGTCCACGGGGAGCAAAATTGGGCCCTGTTGGAGTTGGCTACGAAGACCCATTCGTTTGTGGTCGGTCATACTCACGGGTCAACACCCATTCGGCGGCTTCCACGCAGAAGAGAGAGCCAGGGTAGGACGCTGACCAGGGTAGGACGCCAATCGATTGTGCACTCCGACTAACAATCCAGGGGAGTTTGGAAACAGTAATGTTTCCTATAGAGCGGGGGTGGTTGGTAACTTTATGGCAACTGCTCTTGAAACGACCATTCGGCCACCCGATCCCGGGTGAATAAACCGGGCAAAGGATGCCGTGTTCCACGATAGATTCGGTAGACACCGTATCGCCGCTTTATAATCGACCTCGATCCTGAATCCAGTTAGGAGGTAGGAGGTATCCTGAAGGTTTCTTCCAAATGGAGATATATCTTCCAAACTGGTAATCAGGGGACGAGGCTGCCCGCTTTTTACCCTCCCTATCGATCGCACCTCTGATGTATGATTACTCCATCTCTGGTGATGTGTTTGCTGGAGTTGGAAGGCAAATGATCTAGCAGTTGCCTATTTTTCATCAGCTTGCGTTCAAGGAGCCCATCACTGATTTGTCCAGTTCCCCTTTTAAGTTGCTAGGTTTAGTTATTCGTAATCTAAAGCATTTTCACAATATCCTGGTAATGCATGCATTTAATCATTCAATTGTGAGAAGTAAATTGAAAACGAATTGAAACGATCATTCAGCATGAGATTATATGGAATTCGCGTTGGAAAAATTCAAAAATGTTTCCTATATTTTTTATTTTATAAAATTATCCAATACAAAAATAGATTTTGGCAAAGACAAAAGTAATAATATTTATACAACTTTTTTTGCGCGAGAGATAAGGGGCCATCCACATATTACGTAATCACGTTTTTGGGAATTCCGGACCCCCCCCCTCCCCCATGTCAACAGACGTAATCAGCGGCCTGACCCCCCCTTCCCCTCCCCCCCAGGATCCCAGCGTTTGTAAAGTGCGTTTAAAAATGTACTTTATCAATTTAGTACCTAATTACAAAATCTCAAACTCTTTGGTTTCTTTTACAAATCCCAATCTTCAGACCGCAGCGCTTCCAGGAACAGGCCCGGGCGACTCAATCGCAGACGAGCAAGCTTGGAGTATCTTCGCACATTGCTTGTGCGTCCCCCCCCCCCCCCCCCCCCCGACAAGAAGGGGAGGGGTTCGTGCAGGTTTAGACCAAAAAAAATGCGATCCGGTGACCAAACTTGATTATGTAATCAGGACGCCCCCCCCTCCCACGTAATCAAGCATAAGCCTCAGCTCCAACCCCCCTCCCCCTCGGTGATTACGTAATATGTGGATGGCCCCTAATATGACATTTGTGTGGATTTGAGACAATTGTGTTTATCTAATAGATAAGATAAAAAACGAATTTAACGCGTGAAGTTTGTAACACCCGACGTTTCGGCGACGTTGCAGCCGCCGTTGTCTAGAGTATGTCTACGCTAATTACAGGCTATTAGGCTTGTCTAGCAGTTTGTAATTGGCGTTTTCATTGGAACAGGCGTTTTCTTTGCAAAAACATTCAGTCAAATAATTCCTAAATATAAAAAAAATATTATTTCAAAAATTGACTTTCCAATAGTTTTCTGTACTTATCTTGGAGCTGGAGACATTTATAAACATTTTATAAATTAACATTAATATAGCCATTAAAACATTTCAAATTAGCAAATAATATAAAGCACCTATTTAATAGATAATAATTTTATAACCTTTTTTTTAAGAAAAAAGGAAAAAAGGAAGGAAATAAACCCTATTTTGATAACATTATACAATCTTTATTATAAACTCCTCTGCCAGAAATTAAGATTGAAGTTTCTTCTTTCATTTCATTGAGCATATGGAGGTTTTTTATTTTTATTTCGATTTAATGGCTCGTTGATAACAAACTCAGCCAATTGTATCATATTTTAAATGTTGGTAGCATTCGAAATTTGAATTATTTCGTAATGTCATTATATATATATATATATATATATATATATATATATATATATATATATATATATATATATATATATATATATATATATATATATATATATATATATATATATATATATATATA